>SJXQ01010404.1:246145-272520 GCA_006408695.1 Aepyceros melampus
TCACATGTGCGGGTGTCAGCCTCGCAGTCACTGTGGCCAGGGCCCTCCTGGCCTGCGCCTTAGAAGGGGCCTGGGCCTCACACCCCCTGGCTGACGGGCTCCTGCGGGCCTGGGGATTTGCAGTGTTCCTCATGTACTGGCTCCCCCTTTGGCCTCCTTGAGCTCTTTGAGTTTCTATTTCCCCACAGAGAAAGCTATTTGGGGAGGTTCGTGCCCTGTTTCCGTCCAGCACCCCACATTGCTGCTTCCATTTGAGCCACACCGCCTTCTTTCCCTAATAGAAGCCCAGTCAGCTCAGAGGTGCCAAGTGGAGCTGGCACCTGCAAAGGGTCTGAGAGGGGAGGGGGCGTCGCTGACAAGTTTAAAAGTATTTTACTACAAATTCATGCTCATGTGGTGAGATTACAGTGCAGTTGGTGGGGAAAAAAGGAAATGATTTTTTATCTATTCCTTGGGAATGCAAGGAAATTAGGTTTTCTTAGCACTTTGATATCTTTTGATACTTTTTTCAAGGACTGGAAAATAAAAGGACTATTGTATAGTCGCTAAGTTGGGTCCTGACTCCTTGTGACCCCATGGACTGTAGCCCTGCAGGCTCCTCTGTCCATGGGATTTCCCAAGCAAGAATACTGGAGTGAGTTGCCATTTCGTTCTTCAGGGGATCTTCCTGACCCAGGGAGCGAACTCACATCTCCTTCATTGGCAGGCAGATTCTTTACCACCGAGCCACCAGGGAAGCCTAAAGGGACTGTTATGGTGATGCTTTATGAAAAATGTAACGCTCAATGAATTAAGACTGCTACAACAAACGTCGTTTTAAAACTTGTAACATTCTTACACTAAGGAGTTCCCTGTATGAAGAAAAGCTCTCTGAAATAGATACTTAAAAGTGGGGCTGCTTGGTCAGTGTGTGCCTGTTTTGCTTTCAGTGTTTCTAACTACAATTCGGAATGTCATGTGTCTGTGCAACTTGATGTTCAGGCTCCGTCTGCAGGTAGGTAATGCTCTGCCCAGAGCGAGTGCTGTGTGGCCCTGGAGGATGGCCTGCTACTGAACACAGGGTTCTGAACAGCGACACTCCCCTAAAGGGTTAAATACAAGCTGCTCAGAAGTAACGTGAACCGGAAGTAAATCTCCCATCTCATCTCGGTGTCATCAGCTGCTGCCAGTGGCTTGGTCTGTTCCAGCCTCAGCCACCAGGGGGCGGGGACACCCCAGTCAGCGGCCCCACCAGGCAGGGCAAGCAAGCTGGGAAAGCTGGTCTGGGTGTTACCAGACCTCAGTGTAGCCTGGCTCCGTCCTCGTCTGCAAGGGTGTGGGCTGACCTTTACCTCAGAGCTGCTCAGTTCCCCTCCTGTAACACGCAGTTTGGAGAAGCTGATCCCCATGGTTCTCTAGGTGTCGGCTGCACCATTCATTCCTTCATTTACTCACCAAACGTTTGGCACCTTCTGGGGACACAGCAGGAGTCACGTCAGACAGAGAGCCTGCCCTCAGGCAGTGGACAGTCTACCAGCAGCTGTGTGATGGACCTCATAGGAGCAAGTGCTGTGTTGCCGTGAGAGAAGTAGCATACTGCAGGATGGGGCAAGCAGGGGACCTGGGGGGTACTGGAGCTCTGTGACAGGACAAAGGGAAGCCCTCCTCAGCCAGCCAGTCAGCCAGGCAGGCAGATGACGTTTCCAGCTTCTGCTACACATCCGAGACTGCGGGGAGGGAATGGACGGCCCTCACTTCTGGACACTCCAGACAGGATGCTCCATGGGCCTCTGGGCTGCCTGTGGCATTCTGGAGGGCAAAGGCTGCCACACGTGCCCACCACCTCAAGTCCAGCCGAGGCCTGGGTCATGTCCAGGAGGACACTGATGGATGGAGAAAGTGCCTGAGCCCTCTTGTCCAGGGGAGCGACTGAATCTCCGGGCCTCCTCAGGTTCTTCTTCCCCCAACACATTTGGGCCCACGTCCCAGAAGTGAACTCAGGTGGGACTACAGACAGGCTGTGCGGCATGGCCATGGGTCAGACGGTGACTGACGGAGACGGGGTACCCACCCCCTTGTGTAACGTGGACTCCAACAGCAGATAACCACGGGTCGGAGCCCTCCTGATAGCACCAGGAACTAACCAGAGAAGATGCCTCAGAGCTGGGTCCCGAAGTCAGGAACTGTACACCTGTTCCGTCTGTCATCTGGCAGAAGGAAGTTCCAGCAGGGCCACACCCAAATCTCTCATTCAGGATCTATTTTTCCTGAGACCTAAAACCTTGACTTAAGGAGTTTACTTTTTCTCCAGGATTATTTGCCCCTCTCTGACTTTTCTGGAACAGCCGTAGACCATGCCCGGGGCTGCCCTATGGAACACCCACATGCCTTGGATACAGAGTACAGGGCCAGGTGGGTTTTGCAACAGCCCCCAGCATCAACTCGGACCCCATGGTGAGACGAGGCGCCCACAGCCACGTCAGCTCTCTCTGGATTCTTTCAGCCTTGAAGCTTTTACCTCAGGTCTCACAGCCACACCCTCAGTGAGGATGATAGGTTGGTGCTGAGCACACTCCCCCCCCTTCTCATAATTCTCATGAAAAAGGCCAGAATCTATATTTGGTCACCCAAGAAACCTCCCCACACAACACAATACATACCTGGATGCAGGGATGTGAAGGCATTTTGATCAATGCCGTGTGGGCAGCTAACGAGTTGGGGCACCCAAAGGAATCACCAGTTCAAGGTCACAGTTTGGGGCCAAGGTGGATTTTTGAAGCTGGTTAATCCCTCACTCCCAAGCCACACCAGACTCTAAGCTTCGTGTCTGATGAGCTCCTCCAAAGGCAGTAGGCTGTGGGGTTGTGTGAAGTGACTTAATCAAACCTGAGCTGACTGCTAGCAGGGGCCCTGGCACATGGAAGATACTCTGACACTCAGGGATAGGTTTATAATACGGGAGAATTGGTCGTTGATCTGAAATTCAAATCTAACTGGCCTTCCTATGTTTTCATTTGCTAAATGTGGCCACCCTGGCAGCTCAATAATATCTTTGAATAAAAGAATGTAGTCATGAAACCAGAGAGCGGAAGATTACTAAATCCAAACCGGGAATTTTACCAGTAGGAGACAGAGCTTACAGAGCCTTGTAGCATGCTTGCTTCTCCCCATCAGAATAAAATCCCACTTCCTCGCCGGCCTGCAAACATCAGCTGACCTCTCCCACTTAATCCCTGCCCACCAGCTGCCAGTTGTTCTCTGCCGAGCACTGCTCCCCTCTGTCCAAAATGCTCGTCCCTGGGCTGAGTCCTTGTTAAGATTCAGATCTCTCAAATCTACCTGCTCACAAGTCTCTCACCCCTGTCCTGGTCAGAGCCCTTTCAGTCACTGTGTCGCATCCCCAGTTACTTTTCTTTTTATTGGCTGCTCCACGTGGCATGTGGGTTCTTAGTTCCTAGATTAGGGATTGAACCAGCACCCTCCGCAGTGGAAGCACGGAGTCATAATCATTGGACCACCAGGAAAGTCTCCCCAGTTGCTTCCTCAACATCTTTAATGGTTGAAATCGCCTTGTTCTCCTTGTGTCAGTCTGTCCCTCCCCACTTGACTTGCTCACCACAGCATCCTGAACTCCAAGACCACAGGCCTGTGATGGCTCCAGTGGAGAACCTGGGTCCTTGCACTGAAGTTCTTGCCACAGCCCCACCTACCCCTAAGCTGCAAGCTCCTGGCTGTCTGCATCGTTTGGAACAGGAGAGAAGGTTCCCAGGCAGGGGGCACTAGTGACTCCTGCACTAGAAGAAGATACACTTGCCAGCACTAAGCTAAAGTTGTGATTTGGCCTTGTCTAACCCAAGACCTAGAAATACCCTTACTCCAAGGATCCAGGAACTTTTTCCCCTCAGGCCCCAATGCAGGGATTTCTAGGGCTTTCTATTTGTTATTGTTCAGTTGCTAAGTCATGTGGGACTCTTTGCAACCTTTTCTATACTGAAGAGCAATGTTGGGCTAAGGGTGCTCAGTTCTCAGAAACATTCTAGAACAGTCCCAGGTCACTGATTGAGGGGGCAACTTGAAAACTGCCCAGCAGAACATTTGCTTTAAAAGATAGAGTGTGTGATGCTGTGTGTGTGGAAAACCAAAGTGGACCCTGTACATCTGCATGTGGAATAGAACCTCTGTGGAAGGACAGTCAAGAGACTGGTGACCGGAGCTACCTGTGGGGGAGGGGCAGCAGGCCGGAGGGTCAAGGTCAGGGAGAGATGCCTTATGCCTGCTGCCTTTGCCCACACCTCTAACTCCACAGTGCTCAGCCCTCCTCAGGGGCCCATCAGGTATTTGTGGAATAAATGAATATACCAATGAATGAGGGAACTTTTGAAAGGTTATTTGTCCAAAAGAACAAAATAAGATGGAGGCACTAAGTATGCTCTTTCATTCCATCCCCACTGCTCATCCTGCTACCACCCAATGCCAGCCCCATGCCCGCCACAGAGGAGGAAGAGAGGAGCATCCAAGCTGACCAGACGCATTCCTATAGTTCCTGTATGTCTGGGAGAACGTCTGTCTCCAGACTCTCTTGTCCTTGCTTCGGCAACAGCCCAGAAGAAAATTCTCATAAAGAGGACCAGGACCTTGGTGAGCAGACGTGTGAGAGGCTGACTTGCAGCAGGAAGCAGTAGAGCCTGGCCGGGTCTGGGTGGGAGCCAAAGTCAGGGAACCCTGATGGCTGCTTCCCTGCAGACTGGCCTGGAGGCCTTAATATGGCGGCAGGAAGCAGCTGGGCAGTGACAAAGAAGCGTCCCTCACAAAGACACGTGAGTGCCCCACAGGGCATGGCCCGCGACTGCCCAGAGCTCCCTGGGGACTCCTGAATTCCACTCAGGACAGGAGATGGGATGCCACCTGCTCTTCCACTGGAGTTTAGAAACCGCTTAAGTGCAGCGGATCTCTGTGGACTTTGAGATTCAGGCTGGCTCTGCCAGGGGATTGGCTCAGCTCTCGCCTTGATGCCAAGCTTGCTCATGTCATACCCTCTCTGCACTCTGCATTTTGGGAAACTGAAGATGGACTAGCTGATTGCTTAACTTCCTCTCAGTTCTGACAGTTCTTAACATGCTATTATCTACATAAGATATGAAGGGGAGAGATGAGCAGGCATTCATTGTTCAAGCATTGTGTGTGTGTATTTTTACTTTTGGCCGCACCACGTGGCATGTGGGAACTTAATTCTCCGACCAGAGATCAAACCCTGCAGTGGAAGCATAGAGTCTTAAACACTGGACCATTAGAGACGTCTCCACTGTGTATATGTTAAAAGTGTGCATGTATCTATTATAAGTACTAGTATTTTGAATAATGTAGTTCAGTCCTTTGGGAATGCATTATCTAGTGGGGAGAGAGAGAAAGAGAAAAAAAGAGAGGGAGGGAGAGAAGGATGAGAGAGGAGGAAAAGGAGGGAGGAAGAGAAGAAGGAAAGAAGGAAAGGCAAGCCAGCCTGCATACACTCTGTAGTTACTTAATATAAAATGTACAAAAATGAGGATTATAAACAGAAAATATTAGTTATCAATATGCTTATTGCCCTAGTAGGTGGAAATACTCTATGAAAGTCAGAGATTTTGTTCAGAATTGGAATTTAAACCTAGGTTCTGGTTTTATCTATTTGTGACCCTGCTGCTGCTGCTACTGCTGAATAAAAATCCTTGAGCCTCAATTTTCTCCCCTCCAAAGTGGGGTAACGTACCTTGATCTCATACGACTTCTGGGAAGTGGAGAGGCAATAAGGGAGGCAGAAGCTGGCTTAGACAGGGCAACATGCCCAGCCAGCCCCATTCAAGCTATGAACCACATGCTACTGATTTTAAGTTTGCCAGAGTATTAACGGATGTTCTTAGGAAAAAGGGCTTCCCTGGTAGCTCAGCTGGTAATGAATCTGCCTGCAATGCAGGAGACCTTGGTTTGACTCCTGGGTTGGGAAGACCCCCTGGAGAAATGAACAGCTACCCACTCCAGTATTCTGGCCTGGAGAAGTCCATGGACAGAGGAGCCTGGCAGTCCATGGGGTCACAAAGAGTTGGACACGATTGAGTGACCTTCACTTTCATTTTAGGAAAAAAGGAAATATCACATGCTCAAGGAGGGTTGTAATATACATAACAACATGTATCAACAATGTTAAATGCTTAGCCAAGTTCTCTGGTTGAAAAAAAGTTGTTTTTTTTAAGCAGGGAAACTCATCATAGAATCTCTACTGATATTTTGAGTCATTCTTTTTTCTTTTTTAAGACTGTTCTTTTTTTGATGTGGACTATTTTTAAAGTTTTTATTGAATTCGTTACAATATTGCTTCTGTTGGTTTTTTTGGCCGCAAGCCATGTGGGATCTTAGCTCCCTGACCAGGGACTGAACCTCACTCCCTGCATTGGAAGGTGCAGTCTTAACAGCGGAACCACCAGGAAAAGTCCCTTGAGTCATTCTGATGTCTCCTGGAATTCAATGTGGCAAATTTTGTATTAATCAATGTAAGATAGCATTCTTGAAGAAAGCATCCAGGAAGAAACTGTAGCAAAAAGAAGGGGCAAGTAGAGGGCTTAAAACACTAAGTCAAGATTCAATCTTTACCTTTGGTGATGGAGGTCATTAAAATTTTTTTTTTCTTCCTGATTTATAAAGGCAATGCAATATAGTCTCTGTAAAAATCAGAGTGTTTTGAGTAGGGTGTCATGTGGTCCATGATTTAAGAGAAATTAGTCGACAGTTTGCACACGGTAGTCCAATCATCTGTGGTAGAAATGGAAATTGCAAAGAGTAGATAGAAAAAGGAAGGCTTCCTCCACGGTGGTCCAGTGGTTAAGAATCTGCCTGCCAATGCACGGGACATAGCTTCTCCCCCCTAATCCCCCGACTCCCGCATAGTTCAGGCACTATTTGACTTTCTCTTAGGGAATCAGGGGGACATCGTAGGCCAACCTCTTGATTTAGTGGTGTCTATTTCTCTCTGGAAACAGGGATTGACTGTCTCTTTTTAAACTGAAGTATAGTTGATTTACAGGGCTCCCCAGGTAGTGCTAGTGGTAAAGAACTCGCCTGCCAACGCAGGAGACATAGGAGACATGGGTGCAATCCCTGGGTTGGGAAGATCCCCAGGAGGAGGGCACGGCAGCCCAGTGTGTTTAGCACAGCACAGAACACATAGTTGATTTACAATGTTGCATTAGCTTCAGGTACACAGCAAAGTGATTCAGTTACACATATATATCTATATACATACATAAATATCTTTGTTTTTCAGATTCTTTTCCTTTAAAGGTTATTATAGAATATTGAGTATAGTTTCCTGTGCTATACAGTAAGCCCTTCTTGTTTATCTATATTACATATACTAGAGTTAAACTGGGCTTCCACAAACTAAATAAAAAAGAAGACAAAAACAAATTAAAAAAAAAAATAGGGCTTCCATGGTGGCTCAAATGGTAAAGAATCTGTCTGCAGTGCAGGAGACCCTGGCTCAATCCCTGGGTTGGGAAGATCCCCTGGAGGAGGGCATGGCAATCCACTTCAGTGTTCTTGCCTAGAGAATCCCATGGCAGAGGAGCCTGGTGGGCTGCAGTTCACAGGGTTGCACAGAGTAGCAGCAGCAGGAGTTTTAAATTCAGTGTCTGGGACTAAGATACTCCTAACTTATCCCTCCCCAAAGGAACTGCCTAATTACCACCCTTTCCCTGGGAGAACCAAAGCTGATTCCAGAGGACCGGCCGAATGATGCACGTTTCAGTAGACTAGCAACTCAGACATGTGAATCTCACGCGTGTGTGCGTGCTAAGTCGCGTCAGTTGTGTCTGACTCTTTGTGACCCTATGGACTGTAGCCTGCGAGGCTTCACTGTCCATGGCATTCTCCAGGCAAGAATACTGCAGTGGGTTGCCATGCCCTCCTCCAGGGGATCTTCCTTATGCGGGGATTGAAACTGAGTCGCTCATGTCTCCTGCGCTGGCAGGCGGGCTCTTTACCATTAGTGCCACCTGGGAAGCCCAGGTGGACTTCAGAGTGCTTGGCAAACCCAAATGAATTAGGCAATCCAAGAATCCCAGGAGGCAATGATGGAGGGGAACTTTACTGTGTGCCCCTGAACTGCCACTATCTCTGAGTGACACTTGTGGGCTTTAATGTTCGTGCTCAGTACCCTTTCTACTCATGTCAGTTGGGACTCTTCCTTGTCCAGGACCACGATCCCAAGAGAAGGTCTCTGCAGGGTGGCAGCCCACCAGGTCCTCGTTTTTCTAACTACTGCTGAGGCCTTGCCTTCCTTGTGCATTCACCTGGCTCAGTTCCCATTTCCCTATTTGGATGTGAATGTCACTTAGCCAGTTTGCCCACATGAGTTCCCAGACCCAGGAAGGGACACGCCTTGACGCAGAAAGATGCAATCACTGCTACCAGTGTGGAAAGGAAAGCCCATCCTTGGTAGGAGTTGAGTGCTCATCTTTTTTAATGTCAGAAGCTGTGCTCCTGTCATCCATTTTGGTGGGTCATCTCACTCTCTCCAACGAATGCCATTTGCCTCTGATTCTTCAAAGATATAATTTTCCAGCCAAATGGGACTCCTGTTTATGTTTAGATTTCCAGATTTCACTGACATCTCTTAATTCAACCAACATTTCCTCCTCCAGGCAATGCTTTTTTTTTTTTTCTTTTCCTTTCCCCAGAGAATCTGAGAAATTCTGTGCATTCTTAAAACAAAAAGGTGACATGTAATTATAGGTCCTGACATTTCCAGGGATCAATCTGGAAATTACATAGAGTAGCTCTGAAATATTAATAACCTCACTTCATTTGCAATTTCCCTTTGATAAAGTTAATTTAGGTAGCCTTGACCCTGGTCAAGGCCACCACTTGCCCTTTGCTCTTGAGTCTGGGGACTCTGTTAGAACTATTTTCAGAACCCTCACAATTGCCTGAGAGAGAGATTAGGCCCAGGGAATTCTGGGTTCTTACATGACTCTGCCTTGCACAACGGATCAGGGGCACAGGTCTCTCTCCTTCTCATCTTTCCTGCACAGAGGCCAAAACTGAGATTAAGACAATGCAAGTTTAGGATTCAACTGTAAAGTACCAGTGGGATGTGCACAAGTCACAGTTGCCCTCTGGGCCTCTCAGTTTCTCATGTATAAAATGAAGGGGTTGGACAATGAACTGCTCTTTGATCCCAGTTCAATTAGAACTATAAAAGCACTGAGGGATTACTTAAATGAATAAGGCTGTATTTCTTGCTCTCAGAAAGCATCCTGGTTAGTGACAGAAATGAAACAAAAAGCTCCCAAGTCCTATTGCACACCAGGTACACACAAGGCACGTTGAGCTCACAAACCTCAGTGCAACCTTTAGAGAACTGGTGTTCCCTTTTTTGATATGGTTAAAGGAAGTAACTTGGAGTAGGAAATGGTAACCCACTTGAGTATTCTTGCCTGGAGAATCGCATGGCCAGAGGAGCCTGGTGGATTATGGCCCATGGGATTGCAAAGAGTTGGACACGACTGACCGACTAAGCATGCGTGCAAGGGAAGTAACTTGCCTAGCTAGAGAGTGACAGGTGTGGGTTCGATGCCAGCTCTACCAGTCACCATAGTCCAAGGGTTTACTCTCCACCCAGACTGCCTTAGACACTTGTCGAATGTGGCAAGTGCTACAACAGAGGTACAAACAAGGCCTCTGGGAACACGGTGTCTTCATGTTTCCAGAAGTTTCCCTTCCTAGCCAAGGATTCTGTCAGCCTTACCACTTAGGTCCAGGCTGAGCTCACTCAGGGAATCAGGCCCCACGGGGCTCTCTGCCAGCCCTCCCATCACTCTCTCAACATTTATTTTTTACTTTTCTCCCAGGAATGTCAGTTCACTTGTAACAATTACAATAATCCTTTCTACAAGGGAACAGTGCTTCAAGGTTTACAAAGCACTTTCACATCCATTATTTCATTTAATCACTTCCTGCTCTACATTCCTAGAACCTATTCCTGGTATCTCTTTAGTATAACAGTCTGCCTTGTCCAAAGGCCTATTTCCCTTTATTGTGTTCATACCGGCTCCCAAGTTCCATCCTACAGTTCAGGTATCCCAGCGTCTTGCATATTTCTGTGCATAGGTCGGTGGGGGTTGGGGGGGGGGGGCGATAACAGTTCGCCATATTGAATCCTCAGAGTGTTGTGGATCTTTCTCATGGCTGCCTTCTTCACCCCTTCAATTAATGGATGTCTGATTGCATGCAAAGGGTATAACTGGGCTCCTTGGGGATAAATCAGGGGAGGAGTTCAGAAGGGCTGAGGGAAGAAAGAGGTGAAAGCCTCAGACACCTGGTAGGCCATGGTGGCGCTACAGCAGAGTTTAGTTACTGCTTAGTTTTGTCTGGGGACAGGTGAGAAAAAAAGGACTGCTTCTTGGAAGGGCCCCACTCAGTAGAGCAGCAAAGTGGAACTGAAGAGCCCAATAGGGGACAGAATTAGGAAGCACCACAGATTCCACCCTTGGGAAAGAATTGACAGCTGCTTGGAAAAATTCTCATAAAAAAAGAAAAAAGGGAAGGAGAGCTAAAAGGATAACTCTTCTAGGGCAGAGGAGTGAAATGGTTGCAGTTCTTAGGAAAAGAGGAACTTTCTCCAACACTCAAACACTGCTTAGAAAAAGCGCAGGGAGCACAACTCCTTGGCAATTATTTAGTAAAAAGGATGAAGGGCCATCAGTTTCCTGCAATTTCTCTCTGGAGAGAGGAAGGGTGCTTTAAGTTCCAAGTTTCTCCTCTGGTGGAAGGAAAGACTTGTAAGTTATGAATTTCCCGTTATCTTCAGAAATGAAGGCCAAGGACATGCAACCCCCACTGCCCCTCACATCAGGGAGGAAGGCCAGTGGCCACCACTAGGGCTCAGAAAAGAGGCAGGGTATGTTCGCTAAATATTCTCCAGGAAAGGCAGTGGGGCCCCCAAATTCTCCTTAGTAAACGGGGTCAGGGGCCCGAGTTTTCTTATAACAAAATCATTCTTATCCTGGCAATTCTCAGAAAAGTGGGCAAGGCAAGAATCGCTAAAACTCTTTTCAGAAGAGGGGCCAGGGGCAAGATTCCTCAAAGTTCTCCTCAGAAGAGGGTCGAACCCGTGACTCTAGTCAGTAGACAGCCCAGGGCAACGAATCCCCTGGGGAACAAGAGCTGGCCACAGTTCGCCCAGAGTCCTTAGAGCGCGCCTCATGCGGCCCCGCCCACTGCCCGGCGTAACGCTCCACGCCCGCCCGGCCTAAGCCGCCTCCGGTGCATTGTGGGTGGGGCGCCCCTGCTGAGCACTGCGGGGAACCCCCTGCCCAGACAGTTGTCAGCCGCCGGGTAGCCGGGCAGAACCCCCCGCCAGTGTCCGAGCAGCCGACCACGGATTGACTCGTCCTCACGCCCCGCCCCTCGCGGTGTTCCTGCCCCGAAGCTAAGGCCCCGCCCCCGAAGCGCCCTGACTGGACCTGAGGTCCGCTCCACTCTCCCATTGGCAAATCGCATGTCATTCATCTTGTCCCGCCTCCTCGGGCCCGCCCAAGTCCCCGGCGCGATCCCGAGGGCCAGCCGGCCCGTATGCTCATTGGCCGCCGAATGCTGTCCGTCACGAGGCTGGCCACGCCCTCCCCTGGGCGCGGATCCCGGGAACCCTGGCCGGACCTCATTGGCCTGCGGCGCCGCCACTCGGTGAGACGTGCCTCAACCCGGAAGTGTGAGAGGCGAAATCTGCCTAGCAACCGGGGAAGCCGGGCTGCGAAGCGGGCAATTTCAGTGTGAGACGGAGCGGCGAGACCAAGCGGCGGCTTGGAGTGCTGCGCGGCGGCTCCTCCCGCCCGGGGTCAGCGCCCCGGCGCGCGCACGCGCACCCCCGCTGCCCGAACGCGCTCCGCGCCGCCCGCGCAGTCAGTCGGTCGATCGTCCGTCGTCCTGTCGCCACCGCGGTCGCCGCCGCGGGCGCCACCTGAGGGAGCTGCCGCCGCGAGACCCGAGCGGACGGGATCCGACTCTGCCACCCGAGGCCGTCTGGGGCCCAGCAGCCGCCCGCAGAGGCGCCGAGCAACTTCAGTGAGTGAGGGGCGGACGCCGCTGGTGGCGGGTCCCCGGCTTCCGGTGCCCCGGGCTTCTCTGGGGCTTCCGCTTCTCCGAGGGGGCCGCTTCCATGCGTGGACCCTCTTGTCCGGGGGGAACCTGCTTCTCTAAGGGACCCTGCCTCTCTGAGGGGAGCCTCCCTTCCCTGAGGGTGCCCCATCTCTTTGAGGACCTCCTGCTTCGTTAAGGGGCCCGTTTGCTGAGGGCCCCGCGTCTCTGAGACACCTCCTCTGAACTTCTCTAAGGGGACCCCTGCTTCTCCGCGGGGTTGCTTTTTATGTGGGACCGCCTTCCTTCCTGAGACCGACCCCATCTTCACTGAGGGACCGCCACTTCTCTGAGGAGATATCCCTGTTTCTAGGGGACCCTGCCCCTCAGTTCTCTGGGGGACCCCCACCTCTGAAAGGAGATCCCTGCTTCTTTGAGCTGTTGTCCCTCTGTGTACTGTGTTCCTTTTTTGCCCTTGCTTTTTTGAGGCGTCCCCTACTTTTCATAGGTTCCCCTTCCCCCGTACCTTTCCGCGTTGCTCTCCCTGCTTCTCTGTCCCCACTTCTTTGGGTGGCCTCCTCCTTTCCCCATGTGGCCCCCCTCAACTAATCTGAGGTGTTCCTACTTCTGTCAGAATCCTTCTTGGAGGTGTTCCCCACTTTTGATGGGACCCCTAACTTTTTGATGAGCACCTCCATTTTCTTGAGAGGGCCCACTACTCCAAAGTGCTCGTATTAATGACCGGACCCTTATTTGTCTGAAGAAATGTTCCCCACTTTTCCAAAACAGTTTCCATTTTGTGGGGGACTTCTACTAATCTATGGGTGCCGCAGTGTTTGGAGGGGACCCTGGCTTCTCCAGAGGTTCTCTTCCTAAAATGAAATATCCCACTTTATTAGGCTCCTCACATCCCTGAAGTGTGCCTCCACTCTTTCAAGATAACCCCTTTCTGACTGAAGAGGGAATGAGTTTCTTCACTTCTCTGAAGGGTCCCCCTCCATTCCCAGGGGTTCTCCTTCCACTTGCCTGAGGACATTTCCCCTTTCCTAAGGTTTCCCTCTTGATTCTCTAAAGCAAAAACTCTTCCCTCACTTTTCCTTTGAGACCCCAACGTCAGACCCCTGTTTCTGTTTTTGGTACTCAACTTCTCTCTGTTCTGGAAGGAGAGATCAGAAATATGCCCCTCCCACCTTCAGTCTTCTTCTGGCCAGATTAGGGGTAGTCTCTGAATTTTTACCTCAGCTTCAGGGGACCTGGAGGAATTTGTGGTTGGAAGGGAAATTGGGAGACAGGTAAAAAACAAAACGCTGTTTTCTCTTATCCTTTAAGGCCTGCTAGATTTTGGGGAGCAAGAGCTGTTGTCAAATGACAATTGTGGTTACTCTATGTTTGAGTCATGGGGCCACTACAGTGTTGTCAGGCCAGTGCAGAGACAGGACGGACAGGGCTAGAGCACTGTACCCCATTATCACGCCTTCATGTTGTGGGACTGACCCACTTCCTGTCCCATCCTCAGTCCTCCTCTGCACGCTAGAACTCACCCCCCACCCCTGCAAAAGGAGAAGGAAAAAAAAAAAAAAACGCTCATTCAGGTCTTCCTGCTGTGTTTTCTCTCCTGAGGTCTACTCATTTACCCCTTGATCTCTAGTGGATCTTCAGTTTGTGGGACACTCTGGTTTGAAAGGCAAGGCAAGAAGCAGGAAATGGGTCATCTTCGATCAAGGAAGGGAGGAAGGGAGGCAGAGAACAGAGGATTTGAATTCATTTCTCTAAGTTAGGTGACTTCAGCTTGGCTCAAAGGAAGTTTTTACGTGGCTTTTACAAATCTCATGTGTACTTTATTTTAGTGGCCCACCCTGAATTCCAAGTTCACTCCAGTAGCTAATTTTATCTGTTTTGCCAAACGCAGAGCTCTCTGGAGCCCAAGTTGATGAATGCTGGCATTGAGAGATGGTCCAAAGGACAGGAATGAACTCAATTTGAAACCTGAGTAACTCGTAACCACTTCGTGTCCATGCAGAAGTCTCAGGCTAAAAACGTGGGGAGAAATGCTCCTGAAGTTCCGAGACATAGGCTGAACTTGTTTGGTTTAGCGTTTCAACCGGCTCTTCCCTCTGACTCTGCTAGAACTGCAGTTCACTTTGCAGTTTCACTTAAGACTGTCTCTCTCCTGTTCATTTCCATCTGGGTCTTGCTTAATTTGCGTCCTTTGTGAAGACTCCTGCGAGGCTATAATTTGAGTTCTAAATCTGTCGGTGGACCATGTGGACACAAGTTTCAACTCGAGCTATTTTCTTCTGTGGAGAAGGGCTTGGAGAGTTTCCTGGGCCCTCTGCTCCTGCAGTAGTCAAGTCCAGGCAGGAAGCTATCCCAGACCTGGTTGCTTCTCTGCTGCCTCTTCCTGGTCAGCTGTAGGCACTGCCCTGAAGGGAAAAGGAAGACGGTGGGGAACTTGGGGCTTAAGATGTCCTGAGATAGGACAGAGAAGTGCTGGCACATGTTTATTATTTGAAATGAAACCCACAGGACCAGCAGGGTTAGGGAAGGGGGAGCTTTGAAGTGAGAAGGACCTGATTCAGATTCTGGGTCTGTCCTTTCTAGCTGTGTGGCCTTAGATAAGTTTTGGCACAAGATCAGCACATTACTAAATATTTGAGGGGGGGTCACATCTCCGTGAATATGTGTGAAGGTGCCTACAAATGGGAAGTGCTTCCTAGATGTGTGAATGAATGAATCTAGGATAATGAACCGGAGGCAGCCAGCACAGCACCTAGCACATGGTTGGTGTGCAATAAAGGTTGGTTTTTGTGCTCAGGAGACTATGGTTCTGGCCTGGACTCCCAGACCAGGAAGCGTTTGATATTTTGCCAAGGCTAAATAGGCCTGAAGAGCAAAGAGAACTTGCAAAATCCACTGCCTATCTGGGTCTAGCATTTTTCTGTGTTCAGATAGCAGTTGTGAGATAGATTGGCTTTGTGGCAGGGGTTTGTGTTTGCCTTGGCCTTGCTTTCTCCTTCTGTAAAATGGGGTAACCTGTAAGAACAAGGAGATATATTACTATAATTAGGCCACAGGCTGGATAGAAGATTATTACAAACTTGAATTGTGGGAAGAAAAAGAAAGTGAACCGTATAGGATCCTAGGCCAGATTTTGGGACTGCTTGACTGAAGGATATGCAACCTGAGAAGTGATCCCTTCTTAACATTAGAAGTTTGGAAGACGAACCATTCTTTTTGGGTAATGGGCAGATTTGGGGACAAAAGACTGCAAACGTGATGTACAAAGGCATTTGTTGCCACACAATAATAGTACATTGAGTGTGTAGCGTAGTGCCCATGAGATCAGAATTCACCTTGAGGTCCCAAATATCCAGAGAACTGTGGAGATGCTAACTCAACCTCTGCAGATGGGGACTGGAATGAATGGGCAGGACACTTTTTTTTTCTGAGAAGCTGTTTTTCTTAGCAGTTAGTGAAAGCCTTAAAATTGGGCCTGATGAGTTGGGCTCAGCTTTTTTCACTTATTCATGTGGGGACAGATGGTACTTGTCCCTGATAGCTACAACCTGGGTTGCGGGGGAATAGTGAGAAATCTGAGCTAGGCCTCCACTGCATTGCTCCCAAGTCAGAAGAAAAGGGTTCCCTCCAAAAAATATGCCCTCTCCCTTCCTCTGCCCTCCACTCCCCATCTCTCTCTCTCTTTCATACACATACAGTGAATTTAACTGTTGAAGCTAAGAAAAATCTGCCAATCTTAAATTTCTCTTAATTCTCTTAAGGACATTTATTCCATTATATGGGAAAGGAGCAAAGTTTATCATTTTTAAAATATAAAACACAAGGTTAAGAACTTTAAAGGGATTATTATCCCTTCTGAAATTATGTTTCTTATGTACCACAGACTTCACTTTGGTGGATGGTGGCGCCACCATCTCATCTCTTTTATCTAACAGGAAGTTTTTTAAACCTTTTTTTTTTTTTTTTTGAATTGAAAGATCCTTACAGCAATAAAAACCCTTGGATAGTTAGAAATGATATTGATCTAGGTACATTTATTAGATGTAATGTAACGTGGTTATCCGTTGGTAGGCTGCTCTAAAAGACATGTGGGTCCCAACACTGCCCAGCCTCTAACTCTGGATGATAAACTGTTGATTTATATAACTGAAATAGCTGGGGAAGTCAGGGTTTCCTTCCTGTTGGAGACAGCACTGGGGGCATTAAATCCCTGAGGGATTTTGATGATAAGAAAGAAGCTGATCTCTTTCAAATTGGGAAGTAACTACTCTATGGAGTTGTTCTATTCAAATGAATGGATGTTGTTATTTTGAATTTCTAGTTTTAAGTTTGACATTACCCTCTCTGCAGACTGTCTGCCTTTGTCTATATGGGTGTGTTGCTTGGATATGAATTTATCCCTCCAAATTGGCATATAAGGGACATTTGAACACTCAAGTAAGGGCTTAACTTGCTACAAGTTTTCCTGTGTGGCCCTAAGGTAGGGTTTTTGTTTTTTAATGTAACTTAAATTGGATTGGAAAATAGAAAGTGTTAGATCTCCTGGCTCATATAACTTCCTATGCCAGCAAGTAATTCAGCAATAAGTGGGCGCCAGTGATGCACCAGGCACACCGTGCTGGGTGCTGGAAGTCTGGCAGTGAGCTGGCTAGAGAGATGCAGTCAGGCCTCTAGGACCTTACGGCCCTGTCACAGACAAATAAACCAATGAAAGAATATCTCTGGGCTTCTCTGAGAATATCCTGGGATGTTGAGATTTTGGGGTAGTTTCTTGAAGATTTGGAAATGAAACCTTACTACCCTTCTAATTTCCTCACTGGACTCTTGTTTTCTGTTTCCTCCCTCTGAAAGGAGGCAGAAATTATGGTGTTTTCCCAGTTGATTGTTGGCTTTTGGCACTAGTTGATCCAGGATGACTGGGGCTATAGTCTTGGAGAAACAAAAGAGATTCTGGAATGGTTATTTCCCAGAGCATTTTCAGCTTTGCTTCTCCTGGAGCTGGTGGCAGTGTGTTTTTGGAATCCCGTGGTATTTCTTCATGGCATTGCCTATTGTGCAGAGAGATGCATGCATGCATGCTAAGTTGCTTCAGTCGTGTCCAACTCTGTGCGACCCTATGGACTGTAGCCCACCAGGCTCCTCTGTCCATGGGATTCTCCAGGCAAGAATACTGGAGTGGGCAGCAGTGCCCTTCTCTAGGGGATCTTCCCAAACCAGGGACTGGACCCGTGTCGCTTCTATCTCCTGCATTGGCTGGGGTGTTCTTTACCACCGTGCTGCCTGGGAAGCCCAGATATGCAAAGAGATACACAACTATAAGTGTCCTCTTGCCTCATTTGGAATCTCTTTAAAAAAATCAGACAAGGGTAGTACTTGGCTGTTGTTTATGGCAATGGAAAGGGGAGATTTCGAAGAGCTAAGTTGCTTTATCTTGTATTAGTATTCTTGGCGTAGAGTTCCCTCTGCCCTACGGTTCCTTCTTAGACTGGGACTGGGGAAGCACTAGTTTGATTTTCCTGTGTTGTGGTCCAGATTTGATGTTAGTCCATGTAGATCAATCATGTGACAGGTGTTTTTCTTAAGTAAGTGTATTTGTGAGGGGTGGAGCCAGAGAGCAGGGGTGAATACTCATTCAGGGCCCAGGTTCCAGGGGAGAGGGAGCATATTACAAGGAGTTCCTGGTAGTCTTCTTTTCCTTTTTCTCCACCCAAGTAGTGACTCCTGAGATGAAGAGGAAAGCCGAGGCCGGAAGTGGGCGTGGACAAGTATTGCAACTGTGCACGTGATCAGACTCCCACCTCTGGGCTCCGCTGCCCTTGGGAAGTGGATGCTTGTTCTCTCTTCACTTCCTGTTCCCCGCCCTCCAGGCTACGTTCTTAGGCTCCAGGGTGAGCATAGAAAACATGTTAGGCTCTCACTTTTTGCTCAGTAAGCCGCTCTGTCAGAGCTGGGAGCTAGTGGACCTACACTTAGCAGGGCTGGGGGGCCCAGCTCATGTACCCACAGATTCAGGACTTGTCTGGCAGGGTGGTTAACAGGACAGTTTCCTGTTGCATTATCACAGGGTTCCCTGCAGTAGCTTGCCTGCAAAAGGCTGCTCTGGAGATGTGTATAGAACTTACGGAAGCAGACAGTAGATAGATCCTTCTGCAAGAGTGTGTTCTTGGATAACTGTTTGCTGTTATTTGTCTTTACTGCTTGGTAAAAAGTGCCATGGGAGGCCCTGTGTGCAGTAGAAACTTTAGAGCCAGAAATCCAGATTCTGCCACTTGCTGACTCTGTGCCCTTAGGAAATGGCCTAACATTGGAGCCTCAGTCTCTTCATTTGCTGGTAGGGATGGTAAGCACGAAGCAAGCAGCCAGACTGTTGTAGGTACCTAGTAAAGGTAGCTTCCTAGGTGGCTCAGTGGTAGAGAATCTGCCTGCCAATACAGGCGATCCCCTGGAGGAGGAAATGGCAACCCACTTCAGTATTGTTGCCTGGGAAATCCCATGGACAGAGGAGCCTGACAGGCTACAGTCCATGGGGTTGCAAAAGGGTCGAACACGACTTAGCAACTAAACAACAGTAAAGGTAATTGTTATAGAATCATATCAAGGCTGGCTATTCCTCTTGAGGTTGGCACCCGATGGCTACCAATGGCAGTTAATACTGCCCAAGAGCAAACCAGTCCATGTTGGGGCCACAGGCTGCTGTTTATGACTGAGAGCCAGTGATCTGGAGCAGCAGTTCTCAATTTTTTTGGCACCAGGGACTGGTTTCATGGAGGACAGTTTTACCACGAACTGGAGGGAAGGAGGATGGTTCTGGGATGATCCCAGTGCGTTACATTTATTGTGCACTTTATTTCTGTTGGTACATCAGCTCCACCTCAGATCATCAGGCATTCCCAGAGGCTGGGGACCCCTGATCTGGAGGTTCTTGGATTGGCTGATTTTTCCCAATGGGTTCCCTTAGTTCACTGTAGGCCTGTACTGCCCCTGCTGCTGCTGCCACCACCACTGCCCCACCTTGGTATACCCTCCGGACTTGCCGTGCCTTCTGAAGCATGACAGGGTGACTAGGAAAAAGGCTCAAACTTACACACTATGTGCCTGCAGTATGTTACAGCAAAAATCTTACCTTCAAGTGTGATGGGAGTGCTCATTTAACTTGTTAAGGGTTAGGTGCCTGGCTGGATACAGTGGCCCTCATATGCTGCTAGGAAGAGAGAGGTTCATGAACTGGAAAGTGCAGCAAAATGCTGCAGCTGGAATGTGGAAGGAGGGATGGACTGGGGAGCCTGCAAGGGAAGGGGAACTGGGGAGAGCTACTCTTAGGTGACTGGGCATTCAGGAGAGGAGCGTTACAGCATCATCAGGGACCTGGGTGTGAAACAGTCTGGTGACTTCTCTTGACGTGAGGTGGCTATGCTCACTTAAAAATCAGTGTTTGAATGGAGCACTTTTGGCAAGAAAAACTCAGTTACTTTCGAAAGTAGAGAGTCATAAAATGTGCCATAGTAGGATTCAAGATTGAACTATCAAGTTGTATTTAAATTGACCTCTAAGTATTTTCAATCAGAAACCAGTGGTGGCTAGTGAAATCAGACTCTGTAGACTCTTTTTGTAATAGTATGCAGTCTACATGGAGGACAGAGAATGGGGCTGCTTCTGATTGTCTTTTAATATTTATCTATCTCAGCTGCACTGAGTGTTAGTTGCAGCACACAGGAGCTTTAGTTGTGGCGTGTGGGATCTAGTGCCCCGACCAGGAATAGAACCTGGGCTCCCTGCGCTGGGAGCGCAGTCTTAGCCCCTGGACCACCAGGGAAGTCTCTGCTTTTGAATTTTTTCTTTTCTTTGAGAATTGTCATTTAAAATTTTTTTAAACAAATTGTATTGATTTATTTTTGACTGTGCCAGGTCAAAAATTGCTGCACAGACATTTCTCTAGTTGCAGTGAGTGAGGGCTGGGCTTGAGTTGCTGTGCTCTGGCTTCTCACCGCGGAAGGCGGGCTCTAGGCACGCGGGCTTCAGCGGTTGTGGCATGTTGTCTCAGTGGTTGCAGCTCTCCGGCTCTAGAGTGTGGACTCAATAGTTGCGGTGCACCAGGTTAGTTGCTCTGTGGCATGTGGGATCTTCCTGAGTCAGGGATCGAACCTGTGTCCCTTGCATTGACAAGTGGATTCTCTACCACTGAGCCACTAGGGAAGCCCTAAGCTGGTGTAAAATTCTTAACATGGAGAACAATTTTTTAACTTGCATGACATTTTCAAGGTTTAGGCTTTATGTTTATAAAGGTTTCAAGTTTGTATTTATCCTCTTAAAGTATCTATACTGAAGGTTGATTTTCTTAATTTTTTTTCATTGAAGGATAATTGCTTTACAGGATTTTGTTGTTTTCTGTCAAACCTCAGCATGAATCAGCCATAGTATACATCTATCTCCTTCCTTTTGAACCTCCCTCCCATCTCCCTCCCCATCTCCCTCCTCTAGGTTGATACAGAGCCCCTGTTTGAGTTTCCTGAACCATACAGCAAATTCCCATTGTCTGTCTATTTTACATATGGTGAAGGTTTATTTTTGATCCAAATTTAAAGAAAAGATTTTACTGCTCTCAGACCAGGAGTTGGTAAAATTGTAGGCCTGACTAGGTCAGCATGGAATAGGGCAAGCTGTGAGGGAGAAAACTAGAAAGACCCACCTCATATATTTTCTATAGTAAAATGCTGGGTACCAGTGAAGGCGGCAAGTACTCATCTTATTAGGAAAACTTTCGGAGGAATGTTTTACTCCTTCCTATGTCAAGTTGGAAGCTCAGCCATTTAATGACTGGGAGAGGGAGGTATGAACTGGATACCAAAGTTTTAAAATATGTTTTTCTTCATATCTAAACCGAGGATGTTTATTAGCAAATGAATGATGTGACTAACACTTTCTTTGTTAAGTGGGTTTGAATAGATTTATTTCTAGACTTAAGACTGTCATATAGCACTTTTTTTTTTCTTGGTCGTCTTCTGATTTTTTTTCCCTTTTAAGTCTTTAATTCATAGAAAACATGGTTCACTGACTAACTTTTCAAAAACTTAAAATAGATCTAAATTAGGTGTGCTTTTTTTTTTGTCAGCCATGTATAGACACAAAAGAGATACTCCTTGCCAACTGGTGACACATGCAGATGAAGACAGAGTGGGAGATACACTTCCGGTTCCGGTTCACAGTGATATTTCTTAGCAGTTTGTATTTAACCCTTTAGGGAAACATTTGTGCTCAGAACCCTGTAATAGAGGGATATCATCAGGGTCACAGAGACTAACTCCATGTTACATTAACACTGAGTGTTCAGAGTCGTGGTTAGAAAGGATACTCAAACACATGTGACAAGGTGGCTCGTCTCCAGAGAGCTGCACTTCAGAGAGCTTTGCTGGGATGAGGCAAACAGGAGCTGATATCTCCCACAAACCCCAAGTCTAGTGTAAAAGTGTTGTGATTGTTTTTAAACAGTGACATCTGTTGTAGCAGCTGTAATGTGTTGGGAGTATAGTATTTTTCTTAAAGTACATCCTCTTTAACTCTTTTCTGGTCCTTGAAAAACGTACCAAAAATATCAAAGTACTAGGGAAATGAAATTCACATAGAAACAGATCTTTTCTGTTCCCAACCCAGTTGCTTTGTAATCTAACCATCTGAATATGAATTTGGGGTGAAATAAGAAACTTAAAAATAATCCTCTTAGAGACTGTGGTTATATTGTCTCTAAACTCAGTGAAAATAGTTTTAGACTTTAGAGTACTAAAAATGCAAAGTGTGGAAAGCAGTTAGTGCTCTTTTTCTTTCTTTTTAAATAATCTTTTTTTAAATTTTATGGTCACATTTCTATTTATGTGTGTGTGTGTATTAATTTTTGGCTGCATTGGGTCTTGTTGCTGCGTGCGGGCTTTCTCTAGTTGCGTGGAGCTAATTCCTCTCTAGTTGTGTTGCATTGGCTTCTCCTTTTGTGGTGGCTTTTCTTGTTGCAAAGCCCAGGTTCTAGGGTTTGTGGGCCTTAGTAGTTGTGGTGCACAGGATTAGTTGCCCCTCAGCATGTGGAATCATCCCGGACCAGGGATAAAACCCATGTCCCCTGCATTGGCAGGTAGATTCTTAACCACTGGGCACCAGGGAAGTCTAGTGCTGTTTGTCATAAGGGTACCTTTTTAAAAGAGGATATTTGATTTTTATTTGGCTGCACTGGGAGTTAGTTGCAGCATGTGGGATCTAGTTCCTTGACCAAGGATCCAACCCGGGCCCCCTGCGTTGGGAGCTCAGAGTCTTAGCCATTGGACCACGAGGGAAGTACCCCCCCCCTTTTTAAAAAAAACAACAAACTGGAGAGCTTCTTAGAATACAAGTTGGAGCTTGTATCACTGTTTGATTGCAGTAATCTAAAAATTGGTTAAAGTCTTCATAACTAGGCCTGCTTGGCTTGTGAATTTAAGCATTCTGAGAGAGAAAGCCAACTAGAAAGTTTAAAAGATAATGAATCCACCCCTTTCCAGCCCTTCCTGCGCCAAAGCTACTCCAGGAGTAGTCAGCTCTGGCCCCTTGCCTCTGCTATTCTTGGTGCCTAGGATGTCCATCCATTAAGAGCTGGCTCAAATGTCACATCCGCAAAGATTTCCCAGAGCCCTTCCCAGGGAGGGGAGCAGTCCTTTCGTCTGTGAGTCCTGTCTTTTCCTACGAATGCATTTTCTGCATTGAAATCATTCTGTGTCTTTCTGTGCCTCCAGCCTGTGAACTTGTGGAGCTGGTGCCTCTAGGCTCCCCAGACTACAAAATCCAGTTCTTATTTATCACATTAGACATCTTAAATTTTTGTCCACCAGAAACTTCAAAGAAATTTTCTGATTAAAACCCAAAAAGTACAGTACCTTAAACATTCAGTAGGTGATGCTGCTCCTTTTCAATCAGTTTCATACTACTTTGGAGCCTTTGACCAATTTCTGCTTTATAAACGAGGACACGAACATGGAATTTGGCCCAAATTTCTGTTCGTCAGTCCCTCTGTTGTACAGGAATTTAGCTCAGATGGTGTTTGGAAGTTTATCTAATAGTACATTAGAGAGATAATTAGAATATTTCTTCAGTGGTTAGGGTGGAAGGAGGCTTAGCTATTATTAGCAAGGATTTGAAGGATATGAAGTGAATTTGGCAGAAAATTTTGTTTAACCTAATAACAGAAGTGTTTTTATGTTAACTGGCATCTATAAGTATTAAGTGACTGCCTTGTTCTTAGGGCAGTGGGAAAAAACTTCGAGAGAAACATAGTTCTAGCCCTACTTGTCTGTTAGTGTTGAAACATAGTTTTAGCCCTATTTGTCTGTTAGTGTTTTCAGTTTTAGAATGGCATCTGAAGGTGATTGCAGCATATTTCTTAATCACCGCTGAACTATTTGCTGTTTAGTCCAGTACTATGGCACAAGGCCTCAAAGCCAAGCAGCATTAGCATTCACCCACCTGAGCATCTGGGACCCCAAAGAGGTCTGGATTCACCATTACTTTTTCTATCTACACACTTGGTCCTCTCTTCCTATCACAAAATAAACCATTTCACCCTTTGCCAGCCAGAGAAGTTGGCACTATTCTTTGGAGGACCACCTGTCACCAGTTCACATCTCAGTCCATGGGGCCATGTCATTACTGTATCACAGCTGATGCCTTCCTCTTTAAAACAGGATGGTTGTCACCTGGGTGATTTACACAGGTTTTGCTGAGATTCTGGGATCCCTATGTCAGGCTCAAGTTTTGAATCTTCCACCTGATCACACTTTGCTGTGTCTGTGTTTAATCGATCACGACCCAGTTGAGGAGCAGTGAGGTAATATTTTGCTTGTATTGCTTTAATATACATCATCTGATTAATTGTTGAGTAAAGCAGTTCTCAAAATACAAAGCTGCCAAATTAGAGTGAAAATCATATTTGCTTTAAACTACCTTTGCCTCTGGGATCAGGGGTTTTTCTGCATCCCTCTACCCAGTTACCTGTTTGAGAATAAACTGTTTTTGTTTGTTTTTTTAATTTGAACATTTAAATTTCTTTGTAGCAAAGCAAATTGTTGACAAAAGTGAGTCAGGCAAGGTGTCTGCTCAACAACTTGTATTTTATATCAGTTTTAGTTTGAGGAATGCTTCTCTTTTGGCCCTGGAGAGGTTGTACCAGATGTTGGCTTTAAGCCCTTAGATTTTTGGGGTAGAGTTGGGGGTGGAATCAGCAACAAAAAGTTGCTGGTTAGGTATGGAACTCACAATTAAAATGGGCTTTTTTGAACCTCTTATTGAGGTGGGGGGGTGAAACATGGCAGAAACCTTTCTATTTGTAAAACTTATTCTACATTGTTTAGTTTGAGGTCAAGAGCAGTTGTGGGTCAGAATTACATTGATTCTTTTTAAAAAATGAAGTAGAAAATATCACTACATTTCAAGTGGTAAAGGTACCTTTGGTGAAACTTTGTTTCACTTGATGAATATGTATCAGGATGTGTTATCTAGGTGTCTCATCATGAATTATTTGTATTAATACCAAAAAAAGAGCTTCCCTGGTGGCTCAGAGGGTAAAGTGTCTGTCTGCAATGCAGGAAACCTGGGTTCGATCCCTGGGTCGGGAAGATCCCCTGGAGAAGGAAATGGCAACCCACTTCAGTACTTTTGCCTGGAAAATCCCATGGACAGAGAAGCCTGGTAGACTTATAGTCCACGGGATCACAAAGAGTTGACACGACTGAGTGACTTCACTTTCATAAAAAGAACTTGGGAAGGGCCTTTTTTGGTGATTCTTCAGAACCTCCTCTGGGCAGATAACTCAAATTTTGATTCTGGTCTGGTCTGATTTCTGGTAGGGGCGAGTTCCAGTCCTCCCTTCTCTGGAGGCCCAGGGAAAAGGCCCATAACGCCTGGGTATCTGTAGGTGGCAGGAGACATCTGTAAGGCCACCCCTTTCCGCCCCCTCTCCCGCCTCCTCCCCCCTTCTTCTTTCAACCTGGCTTCCTTTCCTCCCTTGAAATCTTTGATGTTAGTACTTGGACCTGAAGTTCTCTGTCTCTATAGGAGGTTTTCTGAGAGACTGTATTCTTGTATTTAAGGGCTTCCCTGGTGGTGCAGAGGTTAAAGTATCTGCCTGCAGTTGGGATACCTGGGTTCAATCCCTGGGTCAGGAAGATCTCCTGGAGAAGGAAATGGCAACCCACTCCAGTATTCTTGCCTGGAGAATCCCATGGACGGAGAAGCTTGGTGGGCTATACAGTCCACGGGTCGCAGAGTCGGAAACGACTGAGCGACTTCACTTTCACTTTCAGAACCTAACCTTGATATTGAGAGCTTTTTGTAATACAAGACATTTTATTTTTCCCTATGAAAATTGTTTTGCTTTATGTAGTTGAATATCTCCAAAGCCCATTCTCTTGGGTTAGACTGTTTGCCGTGTTTCCTCCCATCACTGCAGAGGGAAGGGCGCAGATTTGCTTTCTTGGGAGGTTTCACCTTCTCCTCGAGGCACGGGGCAGATTGGGAGGTAACTGGAGAAGGAGAGCAGTCATCTCTTAAGTGTTTTTAAGTGGGTGGGTCTGGCGCTTACTTTGTAGAACTCTCTTTACTGAGCTGGAGGAATTATGGTTTCGCCGACCCCCTGGAGGGGAACTTCTGTGTGTTGACCCCGCGGGGGTGGCATTCTAACCTCGGTTTTCAGAAGCATTTGCTCGATGTCTCGCAGCCCAGTTGGACCGAGGTCAGCAGTGAGCGCGCCGTGAGTCAGCCCTGGGCGCGGCCCGCTCGCCTGGGCCGCGCGGGTGAGCTGGCTACGACCCTTCGGCGCTGCTACAGGAGCACGCCCGAGCCCTCGTGGGAAACCGGCGCACTGGGCAGGGCGTCCCGTGCAGGGCGGTCGGGAGGGGCGGTGCTTCCGGGGCGGTACCGGTGAACTAACCCCGCCCACCACACCAGACCCCGCCCACCACCCGCCTGGCCCCGCCCAGCCGGGCGCGGGCGGGCGGCGTCGCCTTTAAGAGCTCCCCGGTGTTTTGGGGGCCGCGGGCCGGGCGCGCTGACCTGGTGCGCATGTCCCGGGCGGTGACGCCGGCGCCGGGCTCCATGTGTGCGGCCGAGGGGCGCATTATCTGGCCGGCGGCGCGGGCGGGCGGGCGGACCGGCGGAGCGAGCGCCGCGGGCCCGGGCGGCCCCACAGGCGGAGCGAGCGCGCGCGGCCCAGCGCCCCCAGCCCCTCGGCCGCCCGGCCCCGCAGCCGCCCCCGACCCCGGCCC
>SJXQ01010404.1:272860-344290 GCA_006408695.1 Aepyceros melampus
GTTCTACTCCTTGTATTCCGGGAGCGTCTTCCTCGCGCTGCCCTGGAAAGTTCCGCGCTCCGACGCCGCCCGGGCACGTGGGGGCCGGGCCGGGCGGGGGTCCCAGAAAGTCGCGGCGTCGCCCCTCTTCCTCTTGCGCTTCCTCTGGGAGTCAAGAGTCGGGGCCAGGTCTTGAGGTGCAGCTTCCGAGCGGCCGGGACGGGCATGGGGGCAGTGGCACGTGGGCGCGCGGGGCGGGGGTCCCGGGCGGGAGACGAGGGTCGCGGGCAGGCCGGGCCGCGGCGCTGAACCCCGCGGCGACGGCGACGGCGGCTGCGGATCCCGTGTCAGAATAAGAGTCCCCGCGCGCCCACGCCTGCAGGGCTGGCCCTCCCCCCGGCTCGCGCCCTTCCTGCCTGACCCCGGGGAGCCACGGGACCCTTCCCCCTCTCTGGGTTCCGGCCTTTCTCAGGGCCTTATACTTTAAATTTGCCTCTCCATCTAGGCGTTGTCTATGTTGATATCTTTTTTCCTACCTGGAAAGGGTTGGCATCAGTGACTAGACAGCAGCAGCTGGCCTTTTAAAGGGATTATTGCCAAGAATCGGAATTGATCACTTCAACAAGGAAAGGCTTATGGGCAGGGCCCTAGCCTAGAGCGTGACTGACACTTGGTGTGTATGTAAACACTGGGACCCAGAAATGAATGGGGACCCCTCCCTTAGGCACTGAATTACTTGGGAAACCTGCGTGCACATTTCTCCCTTGCCCTGGGAATTTTGCAGGGACTGCTTAATTTTGTGTATTTGACTCTACCTCTTTACGTGTGTGGTTCATCCTTATCTTTAGAGCTTTGGATTCTTTAGATCAAAGTCCGAGTGAGTCACTTGAGCCTTTAATTTTTTTCTCTTCCTTACCCTTTTACTTCTTTCAGTTTTCTCGGAGTACACAGTGCTGGTTAAGTCTATGGTTCTTGTGTGTCCGTTTTACACAGTGACACCTTCTGGCTGTGATGGCACAGAGAAACAGGGACAGACAGCCTTCGTGCAGTTGCTTCAAGTCTTGGACCACTGTCCTGTTGCTATTCTTTTTCTTCTGATAGTGGTTATAAGTTTTCTTTTCAGTTCAATTCAGTCACTCAGTGATGTCCAACTCTTTCCGACCCATGGACTGCAACACGCCAGGCTTCTCTGTCCATCACCAACTCCCGGAGCTTGCTCAAATTCATGGCCACTAAGTTGGTGATGCTACTGAACCATCTTATCCTCTGTCGTCCCCTTCTCCTGCCTTCAATCTTATGTGAAGTGTTCGCTGGCACCAGAGTGCTGGTAGCTTGTTAGACCTGACAGCAAGCTGTGGAGGAAAGATCAAACTGGCCCTAATTTGCCCACTGTATGCTAAGCTCAGTTCACAGACATATTATTTCAGTGCCACTAATAATCCGATTTGGGAAGGGAGAGTATAGTCCTCATATTACAGGTGAGATAACTGGAGGCCAGGCTGCTTGCCCAAGACTGCTGAATAGTAGAGGTAGAGCTGGGCTTGCGCCTGCCCTGTGGGGCACCGGAGCCCAGGAATGCTCCAGTTTGCAAGCTGTGTATGAGGATTTTCTGCGAGCTCCCACAACACAAAGCCATGTACTTGTCCAAGCTCCAGTACACCTCTGCTTGGAGTTGGGGGATGATCTGGTAACTCCGTTTCTAGCCCTGCTTTGTCCTTGGAGAGCAGAATTACCAGGTAGCTTTTAAGAACCAAGCCACAGAGTCACCCCATTGCTTCGCTTCTATAGCCTATAACTCAGAAAAGTTGGCCCTTTTTTGGAGGAAGTGGTTTAGATTGGGGATTTTGAGAGTGATCTGCTAGACCCTCTCCTTGCTACCTCCCCCACCCTTCAGCTTTCATCCCCTCTGCTGCCCCTAAAATTCTGAAGCTGGTTTTTGCAGAGGATTGCCTGTCATCTTGGATGTGATGTAGAGAATGGGATTAATGTATTAATGATTTGGATGCATTGTTATTTCCATTCAGATGACATCATTTTTTTTTAAATGTCAAGTCATCTCTATTAAGCAGTATCATTTGGCAGATCCTACAATCTTATATTTTGATAGAGAGGAAAGAAATAATGCTGTTCTTGGTAGAAAAAAATCCTGGAAGAATTTGTAGCAAGATGTCAACAAAATCTTTGGGTTAGGATTAGCAGTAGTTTTTTGTTTTTATAAACTTTTTGGTGTCTGTATTTTACAATTTTTTTTTAAGGAAGAACACTTTTAAATTTAAGTATTGAATGATAAAGCATTTGAAAGACTCTAGTTCTCAACTCTTGTAAGTAGTTCTTCTCACTTGTTTTGCATCACTTATTTTGTGACTTTGTGGCTTTGCAAGTAGTGATTTCTCTATTGATTTATTCAATAAATATCAGAGTGCATACTGTGCCTCCGGCACTGTGCTAGGAATCTCTCCCTGCTCAGTGGAGTTTACTGTGAGGTTAATGGGAGAGCAATTGTAACTAATCTCATAAACTTGAGGAAACTTAACATGGGCCAAGGATAGAAGGATGCTGTGAACTGGTAAGCAGGACTCGAGGAGGCCTTCCTCCATCTGGGATCAGAGGACATGTAGGAGCTAAATAAGCAGAAAAGGGAGAGCATTTCTGGCAGAGAGAGTGTTTGGGATTGAAGGAAGATCAGTGTGGTTGGGGCAGAGAGACAAGTGGGCAGGTTCCAGGGCTGAGGGGGTCTGGAATTTGCCATAAGGGCGGTGGAACCCAGCTGAAGAGGGCAAGGCAGGGGCCAGTGTTATGAGGGCACATTGAAGCTCATAGCTAGACCTCCTTGGGCCTGCGATCGCAGAGGACTAGAAGATGCACCTGGAGGATGCGAGTGGGAGAGTAGTGAAGCTGTGTCTGAAATGTTGGTGTTTTCTGGTGTTCTGTTGGGAGAAAATAAAAAATGACCTGCAGAGCCTTGAATGTGTCAGTTTCCAAGACACAAAAGTGTAATACTCTTACCACTGAATCCAGTTGGGGACTGTCAGTATGAGTGTGTTAACCTCTGAAAGCATGGGCAACTCAAATACTTGTCTCGAGAACATCTGTTTGGACTTGGGGTGTTTCTGTGCCATCAAATGGAATGGACAAGACTGTTTTCCCTGGGCTTATTTCCCCCCCCAATAATTGAGATAATTTATGCTCATTGTAGAAAACTAGGAAGGTTATGAAACAGGGGAGTCGGTGAGGTCTTCATGAGCCGTCGTCCTGGGGTAATAGAGCATCGTTGGGATTTCCTTATAATAGTTGTCGGGTTGGGAAGTGCCGCAGAACCAGAAGAACAAGTTGGCAGTGTCATAGTTTGAGGCTTACAGAACTGTACTGCCAGCTAAATGTGGTTGGTTGGTAGAATGGATGCTCTTGAGTTATATGAACTGTTTTAGGAGGTGAGTTAGTCAGTCTGGCTTCAGATTGCTATTTGTTCAGCTAATGAAACTTACTTCATGTGCCAACTGTGCAAAGCTACATCTTTGTCTTGAATTAGGAAGGCAGTGTGTTAAGGTGGAGGTAAAAGGCAGGGGACCTGAAGAGGTGGCAGTGAGGTGGAAGGTGGTGAGACTGTTATTGGAAACAGGCAGCAGCTGGGGACGCATCTTGCAGACCTGTGGATTTGGGCAAACATGATGCAGGACTTTTTAGTCGAGAGGAATGTCAGACCACAGGCTTCTTGCCCCTCCCCTTGCTTTCTAGGCTGTATTTGTGACCTCTTTTTTTGTCTAATGAAAATGTAGGTTAGTCTTTTAGAAGGCAAAGAAACTTACTGTAATTGAAAACCTGCAGGTCACCTTAGGAAGTGACTGGGAATCCTCTGGAACACTCCAGGGTATGTGAGAAAGGGTCTTTGCAACTTCAGGGCACTGCACCCACTTTCTCGCTCTCAGTCTTCACAGAGGTACCTATTTCACAGGTGAGTTTGACAGGGATCTTGCTTTCCTGTTCTGATTCCCAGTTTTTGGATTCCTTATATGAAAGGACTGAAAATTTGATATGTGTCTGAGGAAATCTGCGGTAGAATGTGCTGGCTGGGACGGGCTGTACCTGAAAGGGGGCTCTCAACAAAATTGGGCAGGAGTTTAGAGGGAAGGTTGATGAGGTTGTAAACTTTGAGGCTGCTTGGCCTCAGGTCCAGCCATAGCTGAGGGTGGGGTAGAGGGCAGAGGCGGAGTCGGAGGCGGTGTAGGATTGGAAAGAAAGTCTTCACTTGACGCTGAAGAATCCTTCAGCTATTCTTCCTGTGTCTCCATCTCTACACTTGACACTACTTGACTACTTTTGATTTGAACCTTCAAACCTAATTCATCCTAAACGAGGTAATGCCTTTGAGCACACTCTAGCACTACTGGGTTACATGCTCCCCCAGCTCCTCTTGGTGCCGGGGTAGGTGGGGTTCCGGGCAGCAGGTCCCTGTGGAGGTGCCCTGGGCCAACCCTGGCGTTGCCTTAGGTTGAGTGTGAGCTCCACCCAGCCTCTTCCTAGTGACTTGACCTTGGTGAGCCTCATCCTGTTTCCCATTTCTTCTTCTTTTAAATATATTTGTTTAAATTAATTTATTTGGCTGTGCCAGGTGTTTGTTGTGGCGTGGCAACTCTTAGGGAACTCTTAGTTTCCTGACCAGGGATCGACCCCGGGGCCCCTGCGTTCAGAGTCTTAGCCACTGGGCCGCCGGGAAAGTTCCCCGTGTTTCATTTCTGAAAAGGAGGAAGTATTGTCTCCCATGATGACTGACTTGGAAGTGAGATAACACATGCAAAGAGGCCTAGTGCGGCACCTGGCTGGAATCGATATGGCAGAGCTTAAAAGCTCACTGCGCTGCTTCTCACATGTGGAGCACCTCCATGCTTGTGGGACACATGTCTCTGTCTGCCCCTGAGAACCGCAGCCTGTCCGCACATTTGAGATGGAAGAAGGTGAAGCCTCTACAGAGGGTGATACTTGCAGGGTCACCTTGCTGGGTTTTCTACATCTGGGACTGGGCCCCAGCCTTTCTAACCTCAGACTGAATGTTTCTTCCGTCAGCCTTGGCGCCTCCCTGGCAGTACAGAATGCCTAGGTTGGTGATGCCTCATTGGGTCAAAGGGGACACAGCCCTCTTCCTGACTCTGGGCTTTCTGAACCTCACGTTTTGATTTTCAGGGGGCTGCTCTTCCATTTGTAAGATGTTCGCCAGGCAGATCCTCATGGAGTCCTACCGTTGAGAACCAAGAGGGGCTTCTGTACTTCTGGCCTTATCACTGAGTGCCCTTTGGCCAGGGATTGGAAGTAGGTTGCTTGATGGTGCTTGCTGTGGCTAATGGGATAGTTTGGGCCTGAACCTCATCTTTCTTCTGAACTTAGGCTGCTTGGGAATCTGAAGATCTGACAACAACTTAGCATTCTTCAGCTGTGGGCAGGTTGCCTGGCCACCTGGTCTCAGCTTCCCCACCTGTAGATGGGCACTTATCTTTAACCTCATGGGATGGTTGAAAGGACAACTGAGAAATGTTTGAAAAAGTAGTTAGGGGTATCCTAATCCTTAGTCCTCCATTTATTTCTGAGATGAAACTCCTCCCCTGAGGGAATTCCCTGGTGGTCCAGTGGTTAGGACTCCTGGACTTCCACTGCAGGGAGTGTAGGTTCCATCCCTGGTTAGGGAACTAAGGTCCAAAAACAAGCCAAAACCCAAAATCCTCCTCTGCCCAGAGGACAACTACGGGAATATCCTCCCAAGTTTTACATCTCCGTTATCAAGCACAATGAAACAGATTGAGGAGCTAGATTTTCTTTATAACAAAATTCTACCACAGCCTAACAGTTTGGAGGTCTTCAGAACTCATTGTAAGGAGATCTCACCTAAAAAGGTCAGTCTGGTTGCCCAGAAGGGAATTTAAAAAAGCCTTGTGGTCTTAACTCTGCATATAATCCCAATATAACATTTCCTCCAGTTCCAATTCTTCTGTGCAGTTACCCTTTGAGTCAGTGGTTGTTAAACTTGACCCAACACATTTTTGCCTAAGAGGAGGTTCTCACCGGGACCTTGGAGGGGAGCGGGTTTCCGGGCCAGTCTTTCCTTACTGAGTTTCCATTTGTTGGGCTTTTGTGGCAGTGACAACAGATTTAGTTTTCTTGTGTTGTTGGGCAGGCTCTCGCTGCTAGCCAGCCAGTTCTGAAAATTTTGCTGCTGCAACTTTCATTCATCCATGGAGGAAAGTTTTTTTTTTCCCCCTAGTTGTTCAGTGCTGTGGGGAAAGTAGGAGCATCGCAAACAGAATCCTTGGTTTGAAGGTGTTGGTTGCATTGGTTGAATCACTCCAGACCTGTGATATTCTCAGGGCTTGCTTATCATTGACAGAACACTTGAACTTCATTTTCTTTTCTTCCCTGTATTATTGTGTACGTAAAGGCTTAATGCATTCCTTCGATGGCAAGTGATTTTTTCAGAGGATTCTGGAGTCAGATCCCTCCCTGGGATTCTTTTTCGTGCACTGGGGAGATTTTGAGGGTTTGGTTAGTGTTTTCCTTGCCACTTTTGTTTGATTAGCTGACCTTTTCAGCAGTTTGTGTGTTGGTCATCTGTCTCCTGCCTCTTTCACCAAACCTTTTAGGTTTTTATTGTTGAGGCTTTCTGTCTCTTTCAAGCCTACAAGTGACATTTCCTGATACTAAAGTCTAAGGAGAAGGTGGGAGTCTCAGGTGTCAGTAGTCATACCCTGGTCTGCTTTTGAAATTTTCTTGGTTAAGGATATTAACAGACTTGAGTCTGGATTACAATGTAATTGCAGCCTACTGTCAATTTCTGTTTGTCAGGAAGAGCATTAGAAATGTAACTATTTTGGGTCCTTGGGCAGCAGACAAGTTTAATATTCACCTGGAACTAGCTTCTGTGTGCTGTTTTGCTGAACCCAGCAGGCGGCATGCAGTCTTCCAGATGAGTGGGGTGGGGCTTGATGTTATAAACTGGAAACTGAGGCCTGAGAGGGGACGTGGCCCGCCCTGTGTTGACTTGCAGAAGAGAGAAGGACTCAGAGCTCTATTCCCTCCTGGAACCTCCTGGTCTGATCTGTTATCCTTACTTCTTTATGGCTTGGTTAGTTTCACAATTTTTGTCTTGTTTTGGGTTTCTCTTCCCTTTATTTATGTAGTGTAGGTCCACTGCAATTTCCTTCCTCAGGACCTTGTCTTCTGAGGTCATCACGGTGTCTAACGTGAGGATGGGACAGGACACAGGCAAGAATTCAGGCTGCTTCTGGAGTCTCCAGGCTGCATTTAAAAACCAGCGAATGAAGCAAACTGTAGCTATGTTTCTTGTTCTGGAATTGAGTGGTTGATGGCTTTTAGTTTTAAGAGCATTAAACTGCTTTTCCCTATCTATTAGAAAACAGGAGGTGGCACTCATTATTTAGGCATCCTTCATATGAATCATTTTGAGTGACCATTTCAGGATTCAGAAAAGCTGGACATCAGATCCTGTATCAGGCTCCGCTAGTCTAGGGCAGGAGGAATGGTCCTTAACACTCAGGTAAGGGTGAGTCTAGAACAGCACAGGCTGGCTGCTGAAAAGCTTTGAGAGAGGTTATTTCTCACTTACCCTTGGTATTGTAGGGGGAGTCCGCTCTGCCTGCTGAAGTCGTCTTTAAGCTGTTTCACAGGTGAACTGGTTACGGGGATCGAATGTGTTCTTGGACGAGAGAAGATTGGGGTAAGGGGTGCTGAGGGGTTCCAGGAGGTACGTTGGTGATTTGGGAATCTTGGCTCAGGACTGGACAGTTGTCCTTTCCTGCTGCTGGTGCCATCATGTACCCACTCAGCCCCCTCAGGGAGGATGGAAGGGGGTCCTCTTAACTTTCCAGAGATAAAATCAGGTGGCTCTGCCATGACATGCAGCAAAAGTGGAAGGTCCCTGCGGAATGTGCTCTGCGTTGGGTGAGCACAGAGGGGCCTGCACGCACCTTCTGCGAATGTAAGATGGCGGGAGCATGCCCACTTTGTGGCCTTGGTTTACTGCAGAAAGGAGAAGGAAACTTAAACTATAACCAGTCCTCTGTGAACCATTGTTGGCTGCCGCTTTTTCTTTTTTTAAGTTATTTTTTAGAAAGTTAGCCCACTGACATTTAAGAGCCTAGGCTACTCTAGTAGGTGGCCCACGGAGTGAGATGCAGTGCAGGCGCCTCATCACGCGCTGGGGGTTGGTGGCTCACACTTGGGCACACACTCAGGCCGTGGCCGGAGTTGTGGGCTCTGCGATCCCTAAGGAGAGATGCTGAGCTGGTGACAGAGATGCAGAGGTGTCCTTGGGCCCAGGAGGCCCCAGCCCAGCTCCGCAGGGAGTTGCCCTCATATTCCTGAAGTGCATTGCACATATCATTTTTGTTACATGTCATGACATGAGAAAGATGGGGCATCTGTCTGTTCTGTGCTTGCCGTGCACACTGTTCTGAGAAGAGATGATTTCCTTGGTCTCAGGGGTCTTAACAGCTGTTGTGAAGCAGATTCGTTGTGGGACTGGACTGTGGGAGGGAGTGTTCCCTGCACTGGAGTGTCAGGGAGGGACAGCACTGGCAAATCACTGTCCTGGGCCTCAGGGTTTATGGAAAGTCTTAGTGGAAAATAAGTTTGAAAAATTATTATCGTTGATGACCTTAAATGGAGGGCTGTTGACACTTGATACTGAAAGCACGGAGAACCCTCAGGTTTGTGAGGAGAAAATGCTGACTTGAATTGGGTAGGGAAGCCAGTGAGGTAAAAGGGCCACTGATAAGAGGCAGGCATGAGCTGACACGGCCTTGAATTTGCCTGATGGGGAGTAAAAAGCAGGGACAGGTGCCAGAGATCCTGTGCGTGAAGATCGGGTAGGGATTAACTGGATACCAGGGACTGAGGACAAGTCATCTGTTCACCCAGCAACTGGGGTCCCCTCTCTTCCTGGCCTGTGCTGTGCCCCTGGGTTCTGGTGATGGGTGAGATGGCTGGCTCCTGTCCTCGGGGGTCTTAACTCTTTGTGGGGAGACAGGGCGTGGTGCTCCAGGAAAGAGGAAGGATGGGCAGGAGTGTGTCCAAGTGGTGGCTCCCAAGTGGGGACTGGAAGGTGGCAGAGGCCCTGAGATAGTGGGCCTTAGGTTTTCAGGGTGCTGAGTTGGAGCAGAGGTGGGGTGAGCGGGTCCTAGAGACGCGTGGTCTGAGGTCGTGTCTCTTCCTGGGGAAGCCAGGCACTGTGAGGTAGCTCAGCCTGTGGGCCTGGAGGGCCGCTCTCTGCTTCACTGGGGTTCACAGTGGATTGAGGTGTGGGGGGTCGTGTGTGGTCATCAGGACCCAGGGCCCTCATGAACCGAGGGGTGTGTGTCTTTGACCCTTTTCTGGGGGCTGGGTGCAGAATTTGATTTGTCCTTGTGTCTCCTCCTCCTCAAACTAGCAGTGCTTTGTGTTAGATGAAAGTGTGGTAAATAACAGATAAAAGAATAAAATATCTGAGGGACGGTCCCGTATATGAACAGTTTGTCCTGCTCTGTTCCCAAGAGTGAAGTAGTGATGAGTGGATTGAAATTAGGAGGACACGGCCCTTAACTTCGCCTGAGAAAGAGCTTTGTAGTAGTTAAGAGGGACCAAGAAGAGGCTCAGTGTGATTCCTGTGCCCCGGGAGCTGGTTGGTAATCAGCATTTTCTAAAGTCTGAGAATTTTCCAGCTTGAGGCTTTGGACACTTTTCCAGACAGACCTAGAGCGATTAAGACACTTCCCTGAAACATCCACATGAATTTTTCCAACAGCTGCTACTTTCTAGTTTGAAAAGTTACCCTGTTTCATGCATTGCTCAAATGTTTTCAGATCCTGACTCTCTGGCAGAGTTCAGGGAAGAAGACAGGTGGATGTCCTGCCGAATGGCAGCGCGGGTTTTGAGAGCAGGGAGGGGTTGTGGACACAGGAAGGAAGGGGGCCTTGGAGACTTGGCCCTCGGGAAAGAATGACTTGGTTCTGAGAGTGGCATCTGCTTGATGATGGCCAGGGGTCCCGGTTTTGAGGTTACGGGTGGGGGTGAGGAGTCAGGAGAGTTAGGCTGCGGGCAGCAGACTGGTGTCTCATGTGCAGAGCTGGGTGGGCCAGCATGCTTCCAGGCCTGCAGCCACCTCAGGAAGCCCTCCCTTCAGGGCCGGGGCTGCCTCCGGCTCTACGCTCCGTGGCCGGGGAGCCTGCCGAGTCAGTGGCAGAGGACCTGTCTCCCCCCCCCCCCCCACCCCGCTTCTGCGTCTGCTCTGCCTCCTGTGAGCACTTTGCTTTTCCGATGGAAGGGGAGCAGCTCAGTCTGCACGAGTCCTTGCCGCGGGCCCCAGGTCTGCTTGGTGGAGTGCTGAGTGTGGTTGGCGTATGTGTACATTGGAGTGCTGAGTGTGGTTGGCGTATGTGTACATCTCACACAATGGAAAAGACAAAAGGGTCTTCATTTATATTTATGGCCCAGGCTGGCAGTGTTGATCAAGTCCTCTTCCCTTAGCTTGTATGTACCCTGGCAGGTAGGCGCTTAGAAATCTGTGCTTCAGCACCCTCCGGGGTTTTAGTGCCTCTCATGGAAGCTGAAGACACGTATGGTCCCTAAATTTGCTGTGTGGTTCGTGGAATGGGGGTTTGCACAGCAAGGTTTCCTGAAATTCAGAAAAGGGTTAAGTTAGTGTGCTCTAATCAGAGGAACGGAGGCTGTGCTGACCTTTGCTTTAGGAAGTTCTCCCAGAACCTTGGGAAGGATCCAGCCTTAGGATGGCCTTAGTTAGAGATAGGCTGCCCCCAAGGTGTCGTGGTTGAGACTGGAGCCTGGGTCTGGATCCCCATTTAACCCTGTAACCCTGCCCGGCCACCTTGACTTCTCAGCCTGTTTTCTCACCTGTCAAGTGTCCCCGTGTGCAGTGTGGGTGGCGGTGGCAGTTCCCCCGTGTGCAGTGTGGGTAGTGTTAGCAGTGCCTGTGTGAAGCATGGGTAGCGTTGGTAGTACCTCATTCTGTGGTTATGAGGATTAGATGAAATCAGGCATGTAAAGTACTGGCACCATGCCTGGCACCAAGTAAAGAATTTAATAATTGTTAGCCACTGTTACACTTTTCTTTTCCTCCTTTAGTAACAAAATCTCTTGTCAGTGTGCTAAAGGTGATTCTCTGGATGTTCCCGCCTTTGTCAGCAGTGGGCTTTTTTTCCTGCAGTAGTTTGAATCTGTGTGCCCAGCGGTGGCTTTCTCAGTGAAGAGTCAGGCCCCCCCTTCCCATGCCACCAAAACTTGATGAGCACTGGAAGGAGTCCTGGACCACGTGGGGCCGCGGAGCCCCCACTTCCAGCAGTCGTGTCACTGGGGTCTTGGGGACAGACCTGCAGTGACTGGGGCCTAGGTCTGTGTGAGGCAGCTGGTGACAGAGCATGGCAGTGGGGTGGGCCGTGGAGGGGGCCAGAGGGCTCCTGCAAGGTGCGCCCAGTGAAGATGAGGTGACTGGACACCTCACTCTGGCCTCCCTGGCACTCCTCCTCCTCCCCCCTCTTCACCCCTTTTGGTCTGGGAGGGCTGGTGACCTGGGACTTGAAGCGACTTCCCAGAGGATTTCTTGCTTGAGTTGGGTTATGTTGGCAGGACTGTGCCATTGGGACGAGATGGACGTTGTGGGCTGCTTGGGGCCACTTAGCACCGTGTTGCTCTGGAATGTATGGTCTGTGCTCTCAACAGCTGCCAGCTGAGAAGTGCGCCTTTGCCTGGAAGATGGAATGTGTGCTGGCTGGTGTGTGTGCCCCCACGCTCATGCACCTATGTGGTGGCCCTGTGTGTGCCGTGTGTGCCGCTGGCTGGCGTGGAGCCTGACCCAGGCAGGCACTCTGCTGTTCGCAGGTGGAGCAGACATTTCAGTCACTGTGGGCTGGGGACTTTGTGTGGCAAAGTCCTGCCTTTTGTGGGGTCCCTGGCTTACCCTGGGGTGAGTTTCAGGCACAGACAAAGTCCCCCTGAGGGCACAACCCGCAGGTTCCTTCGGACTTCTTAAGGCAGAGATTCACACGGCATTTACATTGTGCCTCGCAGCCCATCAGTGTTGGTACTAGAGTCTACCACCAAGGAGAACTCCGATTTGCAGCAGAGGACAAAGCAAAGCATATTTCAAAATTCTGGTCTCACCTTTGCACCCCTGGAGGCAGGCACTCCTCTAAAGCCTTGGTGGGGGCGGGGGTTGGCCCCCGCTGCCTCTCTGCTCCTGGAGCCGCTTCTCCAGGTGTCCGAGTCCCTAGTACAGTTCCTTCTGTCTGCTCCCCAGATGCTGGCTTCTTGGCTGAGTGGAGCAGGACTCTTTCCAGTCAGCCAGGCACTTCCTCTCCCCATTGGCCCTTCTGTGCGGAGGAAGCACTGCTGGCCCACAGAAGCTGGTGTTGCCCACCCTCCCTCTTGCCCGCCTCCTCTAAGACCTTAGGGAGGCTCTGCTTCTCCATCTTGGGCTCAGTTTACCCAGTAAGGGCTGGGGGGAGTAGACAGTTGGATGGTTCCCTGAAACGCCCTCTCGTAGAAGCCCCTCTGATCCTGATGTTCTCTGATCATACCTTTATTGTTGGGTACGTTGTCAGGAAGATGTGGTGTATGTTCATCCCATTTCTCAGTTTATTTTTGATTGGCTTGTGTAGTGCAAGCTTGTGTGTAGGACTTCCTGGTGGCTCAGATGGTAAAGAATCTGCATGCAATGCAGGAGACCTAGGTTTGATCCTTGGGTTGGGAAAATCCCCTGGAGGAGGGCATGGCAACCTATTCTAGTATTCTTGCCTGGAAAATCCCATGAACAGAGGAACCTGGTGAACTACAGTCCATGGGGTTGCAAAGAGTCAGACACGACTGAGCGAGTAAGCACAGCACAGTGCAAGCCACAGATTGCTGATGAATGTTGCCATTGTGGTTTCTTTTTTGAAACTTTGCAGCATTTTAATCAGTCGTGCAATTTAAAAGAATTATTTTCTTTATGGCTACGCTGTTTGTTGATGTGTGTGAGTTTTCTCTAGTTGTGGCAACAGGGCATTACTATGTAGTTGTGATGCTTGAGCTTCTTATTGTGGTGGTTTCTCTTGTGGAGTGTGGGCTAAGTAGTTACAGCACATGGGCTGAGTTGCTCCGTGGTATATGGGGTCTTCCTAGACCAAGGATCAAACCTGTGTCTCCTGCATTGGCAGGTGGATTCTTTACCCCTGAGCCACCAGGGAAGCCCTTGCCAGTATCTTTTGGTGCAGTTTTATTTAGGGAGTGGAGGGAAGGACTGAGTGGTAGTGAAGCATCTCAGGGCATGGGCCTGGTCTGAGAAGCAAGTTTCTAGAACCATACTTGTAGCTGGGTGTATACCAGCCCCGTGGGATTTGTTCTGTACACAGGCCTCAAAATGTTAGAATGATCTGTTATTCTGCCTCGAAGAGGCATTGTGTTGAGTGAAGTAAGCCAGACAATAAAGGACAGATACTGTGTGATTTCTACTTAAATGAGATGCCTAGAGTAGTCAAATTCATAGAAACAGGAAGTAGGATGGTGGGTGCCTGGATAGGGGTGTGGGGGAGGGAAGAATGTGTGATTAGTGTGTAATGGGGACAGTTTCAGTTTTGCAAAGTGAAGTAGTTCTGGAGGTGGGTGGTGCTGATGGCTGTACAGCAGTATGAGTGTACGTAATGCCGCTAAACTGGACAATTAAAAGACTAAGACCAAGAAAATGACTAAGTCAGTAAATGTTATGTATATTTTATTAATACCACATTGAGGAAGAAAAACAAAAGGGAACCTTTGTGAATTTAGAAATATCCTGCATCTTTATGAGAGCATGCATTTTTATCCTCTAATATTAGCTTAGAAATGAATAAAGGCACTCACATTTTGATGGTCTACCTTATGTCAGATACTAGGGGCTTTAAAAAAAAAAGATATGCATAGTTCTAGAAGGCTCATTGTAACATCATCTTGAGAGCATGATTCCGTGGGTGTTCTGTGGTCCCTAGGAGGGTGGGGCCTGGAGGCTCTTCGTCCCCTCGGGAGCGTGACACAGGACTGGAGTCTGCAGGAGGCTTAGGGGGAGCAGTGTCCTGGACACCTGAGGTCTTCTCCCAGTGCCTGAAGACACTGATGGTACCCCTTGTTTCCCTGTGGCCCTTTGTCAGAGGATCCCCTGAGGGTGGTGCATACCTACGGGTGTGCACAGCAGGGGGCCTCGGGTTCCTAGGTCCTCGCTACTAACACCAAAGTTATTTTCTCCTTTGTTCTGACATTTTCTTCAGGGTGTCCTTTCATAACGTAACACACTAATACTAAACCCTTCAAACACTACCAAAGTCTCAGGTCTGTCTAGAGGTGGACATTTGATTCCTGTGCATTTTATTTATTTATTTTTTTCCTGTGCATTTTAAATATGGAGGGAGGTGGTTTCTCTGATGTTTTGAATCCACCTGCAAGGTGGATTGCTTGGGCAGCTGTTAGGGAGTGAGCGTGAAGACACTAAAAGCAGCCTCATTATAAGGAGGCTTAGGATTTTGAGGAACAACAGTAATCATAGTCAAAGAAAGAACTAGTTGCTTCTGTTGGAGAGCCTGCCTGGAGCCAGGCTTTGTCGCTTGGTCCTCAGGGTGATCTTGAGTCCTAAGGGGCTAAGCGGGCCCCCAGGGGCACAACTGGATTTGGCCCCAGAGTGTTTGAATTGTCAGGAGGGTCGTGGCCAAGCAGTTGGTTGTGTGTGATTCATCAGGAGGACTCTGTCCGTCGTCATCAGGATGGTCTGGTGGTGTGAAAGGGAGGGATATCCAGAATGCTTAGGAGAGAAGAGAGGGGTGGTGGAGTCAAGTCTTCATCAGGATGGTCTGGTGGTGTGAAAGGGAGGGATATCCAGAATGCTTAGGAGAGAGGAGGGGGGTGGTGGAGTCTTCATCAGGATGGTCTGGTGGTGTGAAAGGGAGGGATATCCAGAATGCTTAGGAGAGAGGAATGAGGTGGTGGAGTCAAGTCTTCAGGAGGGCACGGATCTGTTGGAAGGATTGTTGATGGTATTTTTTCGGGAGGGATGCAAAAGGAGAAGGGGGCAGCAGAGGTGAGATGGTTAGATGGTATCATTGACGCAGTGGGCGTGAGTTTGCGCAAACTCTGGGAGATGGTGGACAGAGGAGCCTGGCATGCAGCAGTCCATGGAGTTGCAAAGAGTTGGACGTTGACTGAGTGACTGAAAAACTACAACAAAATAGAATTTTGGCCATTGGAAAGAAGGAGGGGAGTAGTTCAGGATGTTGGTGAATGGGTACTTGGGTAGCTCCCACTTCTCAGCAGTGATAGGGAGGCGCTTCTGGACACAAGGCCATTGGGACTGTGGGAGTCTCCAAGCACCTTTCTCCAAACAGCCGTGTGAGGGGGTCGGGGGAGCCCCTCCCCCGAGAAGCCCTGGGCCCCGCAGGGGCTGTGGCAATGCTGTGGCCTTGCCTGTCTCCATGTGTTGTTTATTCCTAATGTTATTTATATTGTTATATTTTTCCATCAAGTTGGTGGTGAAAACAGGCTTCCCAAGTGGCTCAGTGGTAAAGACTCTGCCTGCCACTCCAGGAGACAGAGAGACGTGGGTTTGATCCCTGGGTTGAGAAGATCCCCTGGAGAAGGAAATGGCTACCCAGTCCAGTATTCTTGCCATGGAGTCGCAAAAGAGTTGGACATGACCTGGCACCGTGGTGAAAGCACAGTGGCTGGGCGTTGATAACTGGCAGAGGAGGCCGTGTTGTCATTTCTTCTCCATTCCTTGTTGGGCCTTGGATAAGATGAAGAAGAGCCCTTCCTCCTGTGGAATGTGGAGTGTTTGGGGGAGAGAACCGAGTGGAATGCTTGTCAGATGTCAAGATCAGCCATGCCAAGTGATGGGGTTTTAACCCTTGGGGATGGAAGGGAGAGGGTTTCTGAGTAATGCATGTTTTGAGTCTGACAGATGAGTAGGGGCAAGGAAGTACTTTCCTAGGAGTGGGAATAGCATGTGCAAAGGCCGGGTCGTAGAGGAAGGCAGATATGGTGGGTAAAGGAAACTAGAGCGGTGTGGCTGGAGGCAGGAGTATGGGGTGTGTGCCCATACACGCGTGCGTGCCTATACATACATGCATGCCAGCTGACTTCCGGGGGTCGCCTGCCTAAACAGGCTGTGGTGAGGGGTTGGGAGCTTGAAGGAGCTTCAGGAAGGGACGGTGTGGGGACACAGTCCGTCTCTTGGTGAGGCCATGGTTACTGTGGCTGAGGGGGGACAGGCAGGGGCCCTTCAGGGGTCTGGGGGGCATGTACTGCTCGTTACCCCAGTGGGTGCTCTGGCTTGACGGTGGAGATCGGGCAGCTCTGGTTGCCAAGGATAGGTTGTGCAGCTGGCCTCACTGTCAGCTCCGTGGCCCTCGTGGGGCTGAGTCTCCCTCTCAGCCTGCCTAGTCATGCTCTCCCTGCCTCTGGGGATACAGGTTAATGAGGCTCTGGGCCTGAGGGAAGGCGGGAACTGCGTGGTCCCGGGGGATGTGGAGCCAGAGCACACCCTCGCTGTGCCTGCGCTCTGGTCTCAGCTCGGGCAGGCAGCTTTGACTGGGTCTCCTCTGCCCCGGGAATGCTGATCGGAGCCCACCAGCTCAGTCTTGTTGGCTTTGGGGGCCACGTTGTCTTGTCACTGCTGCTTGGCTCTGCTCTGTGGCTGAGAGCAGCCCTAGACTGGCTGACCTCGAGCGGACGTGGCAGTGTCCTAGGAAACCCGTTTCCTAGAGCAGGCCCAGGCAGGAGTTTGCGATCCCTGGATTAGGGAATTGACTCTGAACCAAGTTAATCTTTCCCTAGCCAGCTAGCACATGTTGGAGCAGTGTGACCTTTGGGCTTCCTTGGGGTAATCCACTGTTGGCCTGCCTCAGTTTCTCCCTTTCTCATAGGGCTGGCTCGGGATTTCGTCTCCTTGACAAGTAGCAGTGCAGTTGCTTCGATTGTTGGCAGAAGGGTCTAGGGTAACCTCTTGTTTCTGGAGGGGGTGCTCCTTGTGTGTAATAAGTGGACTTTGTGGACCTAGGGGTGGGAGAAGTTGAATGGGATTGTTAGGTTTCACCTTGGCGGTTTTTTGGGTTTAGCACCATGTTCTTGGGCCTGGATTGGAGCTAGGGTGGTTAAATATTTGGATGCAGAGAAGAATTTTAGAGACAGCACAAGTGTTTGAGTGCAGACAGTGCTGAGGAGAAGGCAATGACACCCCACTCCAGTACTCTTGCCTGGAAAATCCCATGGGCGGAGGAGCCTGGTGGGCTGCAGTCCATGGGATCGCTAAGGGTCGGACACAACTGAGCAACTTCACTTTCACTTTTCACTTTCATGCATTGGAGAAGGAAATGGCAACCCACTCCAGTGTTCTTCCTGGAGAATCCCAGGGACGGCGGAGCCTCGTGGGCTGCCGTCTCTGGGGTCGCACAGAGTTGGACACGACTGAAGTGATTCAGCAGCAGTAGCAACAGTGCTGCAGAGGAGACCAGAGGCACGCGGCTTCCATAGGACCAGGCCTCAAAAGGGATGGTGTGGCCCTTGGGGGAGCCCCTCAGAGAGCCCAGGCTTCCCCGTCAGGTGCCCTTAGCCCCTGAGAGCTGTCCCTGGGCTGGCCGTGGGCACTGCAGCTTCAGTGTCTCTGAGGAACACTGGAGCTCCCTAGACAGCAGCCAGTGTCTGGCCGGGGCCTCCTCACCTCAAGTTAAAAGGGCGTGGACCTAACTTGCTTGAGCTGGAAAGGATGAGATGGCAACAGTGGACTTCTGTTCGCCGAAGTGCAGTGACTTGATATGTCAATCACCAATCACTGCCTCCTCACCAAGTGTGATCTCCCTCAGATTGGGAAATCGTTGTTTGGGTAGGTTGAAGATACGGGGTGTTGAGTGTGTATGCATGTTAAGTGGGGTACCCAGGTGCAGGGTCAAAGCCAAACCATAATGATTTATCAAGGGAGTGGAAGAGTCTCTTATGAGTTGGTAATTGTGTACTTAAGGGTTACTCGATACTGTTTTAAATGTATGGGTTGGAAATAAAAATAGTAAAAACTCTCTAAACCCCGGCCACTGTGGGGTCGAAGGCGCAGCAGCCCAAATGATGTATCAGTGAAAAGCGATTACGGTTTCTTTCAGAGAGGTGCTCCCAGTTCTGTTGGTGCTAAGGGGTCTCTGTTTGGTTTCTGCTCCTTCCTGAATTTTGCACTAATTGTATCAAGGGGTGGTTGCTTGTCAGCTCCTCAGGTTGATTCCTTCTCCCTTAGTGTTGAACCATCTCTGCTCATTCATTCCATAAACATTTATTGAGCGCCGGACATGTTGTAGGTGCTTGAAATCAGGTCCCAGGCAGATAACCCTTTCCTTGTGGCATCTTTGTTCTTAATGGGTGAGAAAGTCCATGGCATGGTAACTATGTTGTGTGGAGTTTGAGGAGGGGTTGGGGTGTGGGAGAGAAGGGGCAGAGTGAGCAGCGTGGGCCTCTTTGAGGGAGACATTTGAGCAGTGATTTGGGGGTATAGGGAGGAGTCAGTCCTCGGAGTGAGAGTGATTGAGGCAGAGAGAGCAGCTAGCACAAATGGTCTAACAACTACAGTTGGAACAGACTGTATACAGACATTTCTGAGAAATCGTGTGAAGCTGAATATAGACTGGGCATTTGTTGACATTTAGGGCTTATTGTATGGTAGTTATGTCTTCAAAGATCATTTTCAATTTGGGCTGCAAACTGAAGAATTGATTGTTTAAAATGATAGCGTATGTGGGATTTTGTTGAAGACCTTAAAGGACCCCAAGGTGGAAGCGTGCATGGTGTGTTGGAGGCCAGCGTGGCTGAGAGGTAGGGTGAACATGCCTTTGGGATCAGGAGAGGACAGGACTTCACTCTGAGTGGGAATGCAGGGCCTTTGGAAGGTTTTGAGCTGAGGAGTGAAAGCAGGAGGTCCAGTTTGCAGACTTCCACCCTATTATTGGAAGATGGTGTGGCTAGTGGAGGTGTGAGCAGTGGTTGGACTCCACATGTGTTTGACAGCAAAATCAGTAGGATTTCCTGACGGACTGGATGATGGGTAAACCGATTAAGAAGGTAATGCCAGATTTTAATCTGAGCATCTTGAAAGACTGAATTTGCTGTGAGCTAAAGTGGGTAATGACAATATATGGTCCACTGGAGAAGGGAATGGCAAACCGCTTCAGTATTCTTGCCTTGAGAACCCCATGAACAATATAAAAAGACAAAATGATAGGATACTGAAAGAGCAACTCTCCAGGTCGGTAGGTGCCCAACATGCTACTGGAGATCAGTGGAGAAATAACTCCAGAAAGAGTGAAGGGATGGAGCCAAAGCAAAAACAACACCCAGTTGTGGATGTGACTGGTGATAGACGCAAGGTCCGATACTTTAAAGACCAATATTGCATCAAGTGAATCAAGTGAAGTCGCTCAGTCGTGTCCAACTCTTTGTGACCCCATGGACTAGTAGCCTACCAGGCTTCTCCCTCCATGGGATTCTCCCGGCAAGAGTACTGGAGTGGGTTGCCATTTGCTTTTCCAGGGGATCTTCCCGACTCAGGGATCGAACCCAGGTCTCCCGCATTCCAGGCAGACACTTTAACCTCTGAGCCACCAGGGAAGCCCCCAATATTGCATAGGAACCTGGAATGTCAGGTCCATGAATCAAGGCAAATTGGAAGTGGTCAAACAGGAGATGTTAAGAGTGAACGACATTCTAGGAATCACCGAACTAAAATGGACTGGAATGGGTGAATTTAACTCAGATGAGCATTATATCTACTACTGCGGTCAGGAATCCCTTAGAAGAAATGGAATAGCCATCATGGTCAACAAACGAGTCCTAAATGCAGTACTTGGATGCAATCTCAAAAACAACAGAATGATCTCTGTTCATTTCCAAGGCAAACCATTCAATATCACGGTGATCCAAGCCTATGCCCCAACCAGTAACACTGAAGAAGCTGAAGTTGAATGGTTCTATGAAGACCTACAAGACCTTTTAGAACTAATACCCAAAAAAGATGTCCTTTTCATTATAGGAGACTGGAATGCAAAAGTAGGAAGTCAAGAAACACCTGGGGTTACAGGCAAATTTGGCCTGGGAATACAGAATGAAGCAGGGCAAAGACTAATAATAGTTTTGCCAAGAAAATGCTCTGGTCATAGCAAACACCCTCATCCAACAACACAAGAGAAGACTCTACACATGGACATCACCAGATGGTCAATGCCGAAATCAGATTGATTATATCCTCTGCAGCCAAAGATGGAGAAGCTCTATACAGTCAACAAAAACAAGACCAGGAGCTGACTGTGGCTCAGATCATGAACTCCTTATTGCCAAATTCAGACTTAAATTGAAGGAAGTAGGGAAAACCACTAGACCATTCAGGTATGACCAAAATCAAATCCCTTCTGATTATACAGTGAAAGTGAAAATAGATTTAAGGGACTAGATCTGATAGAGTGCCTGATGAACTGTGGACGGAGGTTCATGACATTGTACAGGGGACAGGGATCAAGACCATCCCCATGGAAAAGAAATGCAAAAAAGCAAAATGGCTGTCTGAGGAGGCCTTACAAATAGCTATGAAAAGGAGAAAAGAAAGATATAAGCATCTGAGTACAGAGTTCCAAACAATAGCAAGGAGAGATAAGGAAGCCTTCCTCAGCGATCAATGCAAAGAAATAGAGGAAAACAACAGAATGGGAAAGACTAGAGATCTCTTCAAGAGAATTAGAGATACCAAGGGAACATTTCATGCAAAGATGGGCTCGATAAAGGACAGAAATGGTATGGACCTAACAGCAGCAGAAGATATTAAGAAGAGGTGGCAAGAATACACAGAAGAACTGTACAAAAAAGATCTTCACGACCCAGATAATCACTATGATGTGATCACTCAACCTAGAGCCAGACATCCTGGAATGTGAAGTCAGGTGGGCCTTAGAAAGCATCACTATGAACAAAGCTAGTGGAGGTGATGGAATTCCAGTAAAGCTATTTCAAATCCTGAAAGATGATGCTGTGAAAGTGCTGCACTCAATATGCCAGCAAATGTGGAAAACTCAGCAATGGCCACAGGACTGGAAAAGGTCTGTTTTCATTCCAATCCCAAAGAAAGGCAATGCCAAAGAATGCTCAAACTACTGCACAATTGCACTCATCTCACATGCTGGTCAAGTAATGCTTAAAATTCTCCAAGCCAGGCTTCAGCAATACATGAACCGTGAACTCCCAGATGTTCAAGGTGGTTTTAGAAAAGGCAGAGGAACCAGAGATCAAATTGCCAACATCAGCTGGATCATGGAAAAGCAAAAGAGTTCCAGAAAGACATCTATTTCTGCTTTATTGACTATGCCAAACCTTTCACAATATGCCAAACCTATCACAATAAACTGGAAAATTCTGAAAGAGATGGGAATACCAGACCACCTAACCTGCCTCTTGAGAAACCGTATGCTGGTCAGGAAGCAACAGTTAGAACTGGACATGGAACGACAGACTGGTTCCAAATAGGAAAAGGAGTACGTCAAGGCTGTATATTGTCACCCTGCTTATTTAACTTATATGCAGAGTACATCATGAGAAATACTGGACTGGAAGAAACACAAGCTGGAATCAACATTGCTGGGAGAAATATCAATAACCTCAGATATGCAGATGAGACCACCCTTATGGCAGAAAGTGAAGAGGAACTAAAAAGCCTCTTGATGAAAGTGAGAGAGGAGAGTGAAAAAGTTGGCTTAAAGCTCAACGTTCAGAAAACAAAAGATCATGGCATCTGGTCCCATCACTTCATGGGAAATAGATGGGCAAACAGTTGAACAGTGTCAGACTTTGTTTTTTTGGGCTCCAGAATTACTGCAGATGGTGACTGCAGCCATGACATTAAAAGACGCTTACTCCTTGGAAGGAAAGTTTTGACCAACCTAGACAGCATATTCAAAAGCAGAGACGTTACTTTGCCAACAAAGGTCCGTCTAGTCAAGGCTGTGGTTTTTCCTGTGGTCATGTATGGATGTGAGAGTTGGACTGTGGAGAAAGCTGAGCGCTGAAGAATTGATGCTTTTGAACTGTGGTGTTGGAGAAGACTCTTGAGAGTCCCTTGGACTGCAAGGAAATCCAACCAGTCCATCCTAAAGGAGATCAGCCCTGGGTGTTCATTGGAAAGACTGATGCTGAATCTCCAATACTTTGGCCAATACTTTGACTTTTATATATTGACTGTGATCCTGAAGAGAGCAGGTGCTTGGACAAGCCCAGGACTGCTCCTTCGGAGGTTTCCCTCTCTGAGGCAGAGAGGTGTTGACTCCAGGGAATTAATGGCATCTACTGCATTTCCCAGACTAAATAGGGTCTAAAAAAATGACAGAAAGGGCCCCTCTCCCTAGGAGCTAGCCCTAGTGCTGGCTGCAGCCAGCTCTGGGCCTCACTGAGGAGGGCTCTGTGTGCTCCTTGGTGCCCAAAGATCTTTCCCAGATATCTTTCCATATGATGTTTGCTTATTTTGCAAGTTCTCCTGTGGGAGTGTTTCTCGACATCCATGATTCATCCATCTGTGAATTGCTGTGAACCCAGTTTAAATATAAAGGTTTCATACCAGAGCAAGCTACTGGTAGTCATGTAGGTAGAAAGAATGACAGCAGAGGTGATATTGACAATATTTGGCAAGCTACAACTGACAACTGCCTGGGAGGCTGAGATTTGGCTGGTTCACTGGCTTGAGCCTGTATGCCCATTGCACTGGACATCTAACCTCACAAAGGAGGGAAAGTCATGCTGTCTCTGTGACCTTAGGAGAATTCCTGAACGTTCTTGAGCCTTAGTTTTCTGTCTGTAAAACAAGGCAGCCCTTTTGCCTGGGCCGTGGAAGCCTTTTGGAGCTGATCCTGGGTGAAACTTCTAGTTGCCCTGTGGCATTGAGGCCACTTCCATGTGGGAGATGAAGTTTATCCATCCTTGGGCACCTCATGTCCCCGGCTTCATGAGGGCGAACTTTGTCCTGACTGTAATAGTGGGTGGTTTTCTTGGGTCTGTGTTTGGGTGTGAAGACTGGAGAGGGGAGAGGTCACCTTGGAAGAGGGAGATGTGGTGACCTTGGACAAGTTCCTGAATATTGGATAATGTCAGATCCCTTACCTGTCAAATGAGAATGATTTTGTAACTTAACCCTGAGACTGTCCTGGGGATTAAGAGGTTACTGAATTTTAACGTAGTATCTGGAACTCACTACTAAACGTCTATTAAATGCTAGTGTGTCTGTTTTTGCTTTTAATGTCATTACTCTTATAATCACAACCTTGACCCATTTTCTGTGCGTTCAGTATGTTGGCTTGTGGCTGTCTTTATCATATTGTTTAAGATGGGGTCTTTCGTGTCTGAGATCTTCGTGTTTACTGGCTAGTGCCCCACATTGGGTCATACAGTCAGAGACTAACAGAAATTGATTTTTTCAGCTTGCCCTGCTGTGGAAGTGTGCAGTCACAGCTTGGCTGAGACTAGAATTACGCTGTATAATTCCAGGGATTGGAGACATTTAAAATTGTCAGTATATACCAGTAACTTTTTTTGGAAACTCAGTGTTTCTTCCTCTGTTCTTTGTTTTAGGTTGGCCAGCACGTTGACGGAAGTTGCCTTTTGACATAGCTCCCACCATGGCCGGCTGGTAGGACTACCGTCCCATGCCCAGAAGCCAGGTGAGCGCGAGGTATCTAGTATCTGTGGGATGGAGGCACTGACTTACCCAGTAGGCCTCATTCAGGTCCTTGGACGTTGAAACAGCACTGCCTCGGAAGCTGACGGCCACCTCCTAGCGAGGGAAGAAGGCCAGCACCCCTGGTTTTGCACACTGGGCGATCTCCTCAGGGCTGCCCAGGCCCTGCCTTCTCCGGATGGCCTTTCGCTCTCTTCTTGTGTCTCACAGGTCGCTCATTTGAAAAGCGCAGGCCCCAGTAGAATGAGCCGTCCCCTGTGAGGATCAGAGGCAGAGGATCACCCTGGCCAGGTGGCCTTTGCCCTCTGGCCATTCCTGCAGTTTCCCAATGCTACGAAAACGGCTAGCGTTCATCTTTAACATCCATGCTTGGAGCGCATTGACCTTACCGCACTCTGTGCCTGTGGGGAAGCCGAGCCGTCCCCCCACTGCTTTGGGGTTTCAGGTGGAGACTGCCCAGGGCTTTTAGGACCCAACAGGGTGGAGCTCAGAACCAGGTGGTATTTTGTCTGTTACTATCAGGGCCTGGCTAGTGATGTTTTGGGCTGGGGCTACTTAATTGGAGAAGGTAGGACTGAGAGACGTCTTATAAGATGACCCCTTGGAGACCTCCTCCTGGGTCAGTGAGGCACTTCGTCTTGTAGGCCAGCAGGCCGGTGACTTTCCAAGGGGTGTATGCCCTTGAAACAGTGGGACAACTGCATGGGGCAAGAACTGGCTGCAGGGACTCCCCTGCTGGGCTGAGCGAGGTATGTGACAAGGGTTGCCTGTCGGTTTGTGAGGTTTCAGCTTTTACCTGCATAGAGCACAAAGTATGGAAATGGTCAAGTAATCCTGGGGTCAGGAAAACATTTCCAGAATGTTTCCCCAGCAAAATAAATTTTACTGGTGTTTAAAATTTTTTAATTGAGATAATTTGTATACCATATAATTAACCCATTTATAGTATACAATTGAGTGATGTTTTTGTGTGTTCAGGAGTTGTGCAGATGTCATCTCTGTGTAGTTATGGAACACTTTAATCACCCCCCCAAAAATCCCCGTATCTATTAGCAGTCCATCGCCAGTCCCTCTTCCTCAGCCCCCAGCAGCCATTCCTCTACTTTATATCTCTGAATTTGCCTGTTCCGGACATTTCTTGTCAATGGAATCACTATATGACCTTGTGTGTCTTATTTCTCATACTTAACTTGTTTTAAAGGTTCAGGGTTCGTCCACTCTGTAGTGTGAGTCGGTGCTTCATCTGTTTTTGTGGGTGAGCGTATTCAATTGCATAGCTAGACTCCGTTTTGTTTATCTATCATCTGGGATAAATTTGGGCTATCCCCACCTCTTGTTAACTATGAACAGTGCTGTGAAGATTTATGCATGCAGATTGTGGAGGCGTGTTTTCAGGTCCTTTGGACGTGTATCTTGGAGTGGAATTGTTGGATCACGAGTCTGATATTCTGAGGAAATGCCAGACTATTGTCATGGCTGCTGCACCATCTTATACCCCGGCCCTACCCAGGGACCCTGGAGCTCTGGTGAACATGTCTCAGGGTCTGTGCCGGTTTCTTAGAGCTAGTCGGGGATCATCGGTGGTCATGGTGCTCGTGGCAGCATGCAGTAGGCCAGCCACCTAGAAAGTGGGTTTGGCCGTGGTTGTCAGCAGGCTTTCTTTGAACGTTAGCATTTAAAATTCATGGTAGTTTATGTCTAGAAAAGGTCTCACTGCAGCCCTGGGTGGGTTGAGTGACCATAACTTGTCTAGTAGCCCAGGGCATTGTCTGAAGGCAGAGGGCTGGCTCAGATTCTTTGAGGTCCTGGGTGACCTCGTATCTGTCTGGCCTTTGTTTTATTTTGTTTTAAATTTTGACCACAGTTCAACATGTAGGATCTTGGTTCGCTGACCAGGGGTGGAACCTGCACGCTCTGCAATGCCAGTGCACAGTCTTAAAAACTGGGCTGCCGGGAAAGTCCCTGCCTGGCCCCTTGGTTCCTGGGAAGTATATGGTCCGAGCAGTAAGTTTTGGTGAGAGAATGAATGAAAGAAAACTCCTCCTTTCCCATCACAAGGCCAGCAAGGAAGACATAGCCATAGCATTAGAAAGCAGTCAGGTTGGGGGTCCGGGAGGGAACTTCTGGAAGCCACCTCAGGTGTCCCTGTGGTCCTGCCTCTCTGTACCTGCTGTGTGAAGGGCTTGATGGGAAATACGGTTTGCAGATGTCGGTGGCCGGTGATGGTCAATGTCAAACAGGCAAAAGCACCCTTGAGCAATTATTTTTAAAAAATGTATAAATATATCAGCTTGTGTACTTTTGGTCGTGGGTGTAAGTCAGCCGAACAGATTGATTGATTGTTCCACTTTCCGTTGAACCGTGGCCTGTGGTCAGCTGGGGTCTCCTCATTCCTTTTGCCCAGGACTCAGTGGGCACGGAGAAAGAGCAAGGCCGGAGAGGGGCCGCGTCCTGGAGAGCCTTCCGACACGCACACAGCTGGCCCACGACGCCCCGCGTTGTATGTGGTTGTCAGTGTGCATACTGAGGGTCAGTCTGCTTGCCTGGGCTGATGGAATTGACGTCTACCCTTGAATTTTGCCTGTCAGGTGTCTTGTTCGTTCAGCAGCTGTAGACACTGCTCGCGTGCTCAGAGACTGGCCTTGTGCTTGGTGTTAAGGACCAAAACGGGTATGACTTGTAGAAAAACAAACAGGGAAAAGCAAATGCAGATGAGCCTTAAGCAAAGCCGGAGAGACTCGGTCTTTCCCAGTGCTAAGAATAGTGCTCACTGGAGCTTCCCCAAGACATTTCTGACCCTTAGTCTCAAAAGGTGGACACTGTTCTCTTGGTGGGAACCAGGCACCCCCGTTGTTGCTTTGGGAGGTTCGCAACACCTTAGAGAGGGATTTTCTTACCCTTTGCTCCAGTGAGTTCACTTGTCAAAAAGTATCCCGAAGATGCTGTCAAAAGTAAGGATTGTGGCTGGGCTCTTCTCTACAGCACTCTGAGGTGGCAAACTGGAACTAACCTAGCTGTTGTCAGTTGGGGCCAGGACTGATGGGGCTGGATCTGCCAGTGGGGTGGAGCTGAGCCCCGAGTGAAAGAAGGGATGGCTTCATGTCATGATGATGGGATTTCTAGGGTGAATTAAGCAGAAACAATAACAGACTGAAGGCTAGATGCATTGTACTCACCTTCATCCCCCATGATACAAGGTTAGGGGTGGGATGGAGACATAATGCGTGTTTGTTTTTATGTTATTTTTTAGAATGGATATACAAACCATAAATGAACTACATGCTCACCTCCAGAGGCATGATGAAAAGAGGGTAGGATTACTGGGAGACTCCTCCAGGTTTCCTTCCTGTGTCGCACCAGATGCATGCTTTATATAATTAGAAAATAAAGTTATGTCCTGTTGGGGGAGGGGAACCCCTAAAAGCCATGCGCAAAAACAAGCGGAAATAAAATGAATCTAGGTGCATATCAGTTATTACTCAAGTTGGTAATTTAACCTCTCAGAGGATTTATTTTACCTGACTTTAAAGCATGGTAGTTTCGGGGACTTCCTGGTGGTCCGGCATTAACAATCCGCCTGCGAAGGCAGGGGACACATGCTGCAGGATGACAGTCCGTGCGCCACAGCCACTGACGCCTGTGTGCCTGCAGCCCGCGCTCTGCAGCTGGGAAAGGGCTGCGCGCAGCCACAAAGAAATACAATTGGAAAAACGGTAGTTTTTGACCATAAGGTATGAGATAATGCCATAAAGGTAAGAATTAGGAAAAAAAATTCTTTAACTGCTTTTAGGAATCATATTTTTGGTTTCAGGTCAGCAATGCCAATAGTCTTATTATATATTGTAGAAGAAAACAAGTAATCGATGTCTTTAAAACCAAAATTGGGAATTCTCTGGCTGTCCAGTGGTTAGGACTCCGTGCCTCCATTGCAGCGGGGTGGGGCCCAGGTTTGATCCCTGGTCAGGAAACTAGAGTCCCACTAGCCCTGTGGTGTAGTCAAAAAAAATTTTTTTTTGGTTTTTTTAAGGACGAAAGACATGTAAGTGAAAGATCAGAGCACTTAAGTGAAAATGTTTTAATTCTAAATCTGCATTGGGAATGTCCCAGTTGTGAAAGATCCTGCCAGGGTTGTATCAGAAGGACCCACAGGACCCCCCTCCCCACCACCCCCGGCCAAGGGTGGGGCAAGGGAATGTGAATGAAAATTAGTTCCCTGGGTTGGAGCATCAAAATGTGTTTAAAAAAAGAATCTAGGGTTTGTATTGATGATTAGAGGAAAGGGAGAAACTCATGAGTGCCCTTCAGAAAGTGTTAGGGAATCAACTCATTTTGAAAAATTGGTAGAGTGAAGAAGCAAGCACTTACCTCTACAGCTGAACTTGCAAGGAGCAAAATAGTGGGTCAGGGCTAGTTTCCCTCGAAGATAGGTTCGAGCTGCCAGAGTTTCCCAGTTGCTCTACTCATGCTGTCTGATATGGGACCTGGAGTATTGTGATTGAGAAAGTCAAATTTTAGTTTTATTAGATTAAGTCTTTTTAAATAGCCACATGTGACTAACGGTCAGTGTAGCTGTTGACGCTCTGGCTAATGAGTATGGAATATGAAATTATAAGTTCATACATTTGCAGACACCTAATAAAATGGTGGGTCTAGACAGTGGTCCTCAGCAGCTGCCAGCCCTCCACCCCCACCCCCAAGGAAGGGTGCATGTGCTTTCAGAGGGATATACGCTTGATTTGGCCTCAAAATCTAGTTTATAGGAAACTGGGGTTGTGTTACTGCTGTGTATCCCTGGTAACTCAGATGGTGAAGAATCTGCCTGCAGTGCAAGAAAACTGGGTTCGATCCCTGGGTTGGGAAGATCCCCTGGAGAAGGGAATGGCTCCCCACTCCAGTTTCTTGCCTGAAGAATTTCATGGACAGAGAAGTCAAGCGGGCTACAGTCCATAGGTCCACAAAAAGTCGGATATGACTGAGCGACTGACAATTTTTCACACTTTCTGTTATACCATAAGGAGGCCACTTGCAAAGCCCAGTCAAGGGAAATGGGACAAATGACCTGATTTCTTCAACATATGATTGAAAAGAATGCAATGGGGGAACTTGTGTATTTTAGACAAGTGTGACTTTGACAAAGATTGAGGAATAATTGTTTAATTGTTGATGGTATGATCATGGAATTGTGATTTTGTGTCCTGTAGTGATAAATACTGAACTGTTCATTCATAAATACACGTTGAATGGTATTTGCTTCTTAAAAAGCCTAGCGGATGTGAGGTGGGTGAAAAACTGTGGTTGGTTGTCTGATGACAGTGGGATCTGGGTGGTGGGCCTGTGCAATTTATGCTGCTTCTTTGGGTATGTTTGCAATTTTCCATAAAATAAATTTGGAAGATGAGTGTAACCCAGGCCTTCCTTCAGGGAGCTTTATGATGCATGTCACCCAGAGCAGGAAAAGTCCCGCTTATAAAAGTGAGGATGGTGGCCGCTTGTGGTTAGTTTAAGTTCGAGCAGAAAACCTTCAGCAGAGGTTCGGGCATTGCGGCGGGGAGCTGTGACAGCGGCCTGTCAGGCGGCACAGCTTCCTTGAAGCATTCTTACTTTCTGTAATAGCAGCACTTAGAGTGCCTTCCTGGGGCCATGGTGGTGGCACAGTGGGTGTGTTCCCATTTCGCAGGTGGGAAGGCAAGGGATGTGGCGGTGAGCCAGGCCTTCTGGTTTCGGCCTGGTAGCCTGTCTGTCCTGCGCGCTCCCCCGCCACCGCTGGAACCCAGAGCCCGAGGATCACTGTGGTGCGGCTCCGCTTCAGTACCCTGATGCTGCAGGGCCCCATATGTTGTTTTCTGACACAAATTAATATATTATTCATTAGAAATCAGTCTCACGTCTCCATTGGTGGTGTCTGTCCAGAGCAGCCATTAGTCTGGATGAAGTAGGTAGGTAGCCGCTCTTCAGCATGACTTTGTCTCATTTTGAGCCTTAAGTGTGATCCAGGGTTGACAGCTCCCGTGGGGGAGGGACCCCCGCCCTCTGTCTCAGCCTGCTGTGCTCACTGCCGACCCCGTACATCTGAGTGTGTCCCCAAGGGCTTCCGCGGACTGTGCTGCTATGAATGGGAGGCCTTTTGTTGGAACCCCCAAGGGTGTTGCTGGGGCCCAGTCAACCCCTGGTCCGTGGTAGAAACTAAGCAAGTGTTAGGGTGAATGAGTGAGTGACATGTCTGTGAGACTGAGGCGTCTGACACAAGCCCAGTGTGGGGCCAGTGACAGGCCTGACTTGAGTCCTGCTCTACACTGGTGGCCTGGGTGAGCCCTGCCCTTGGAGGTCTTGGCTTCTCACAGAGTTGGTTCCCTTTTGGTAAACTATCCCGTTTGTGTCTCATGTGGTCACACTCTGTGTCACGGGCTTGCTGCGGCCTCCTTGGCTATTGCGAGCAGCTGATGAGGGACTACACCTCAGTGGCTCTTGGGTTGTTGGCGATCTTGCTACACAAAAGAGTCTTTCCTTGAGGACTTTTCAAGTCCTGTTGGGATCAGAGTAAGCCTGCTTTTCCCTTTGTAGTTAAGCAGCTCTAGAGGAGCTGTGGCTCTTGAGGTTAAGATTATTTTGTTTTTGTTTTTCAAGGTAGTGTTCACACAACATGAAAGTCACCATTTTAACCCTTTTAAAGTGTACATTGGCATTTAATATAGTCATAATGTTGTGCAGCTATCACCTCTAATTCTAGAACATTTTCATCACCCCAGAGAGAAACCTGTGTGTATTAGCCTGTACTCCCCCTACTTCTGTGCCCCCATTCCCTAGCAACCATTAATCTACTTTCTGTCTCTAGATTTGCATGGTTCTGGGCATCTCAGAAAAATGGAATCATATACTGTATGGCCTTTTGTGTCTGCTAAACATGCTAAACACTTGCTATGTTTTCACAGTTCATCTGCATGTGACAGGGATTAGAAATTTATTCCTTATGTCTGAATAATATTCCATTGTATGGATATACCACATTTTGTTTATTCACCCATTGGTGAACATTTGGGTTGTTCTTGGTGGTTGTGAATAATTCTGCTTTTTAACACTTGTATACAAATTTTATTTTTTTTAATGAACACATTTCTTAGATATATCTAGGAGTAGAATTGTTGGATCATAAGGCTAATTCTGTATTTATCTGTATTTAACTTTGCAAGGAGCTGCCAGACTTTTCCACATCACAGCAACATTTTACATTCCCACCAACAATTTATGGTGGTTCCAGTTTCTTTATGTCCTCAACAACACTTATTTTCCTTTTTTTCTTTAAATAGTCATCCTAATGGGTGAGAGCTGGTTTTGATTTGTGTCTGCCTAAGGCAATGGCACCCCACTCCAGTACTCTTGCCTGGAAAATCCCATGGACAGAGGAGCCTGGTGGGCTGCAGTCCATGAGGTCGCTAAGAGTCAGACACAACTGAGCGACTTCACTTTGACTTTTCACTTTCATGCATTGGAGAAGGAAATGGCAACCCACTCCAGTGTTCTTGCCTGGAGAATCCCAGGGACGGGGGAGCCTGGTGGGCTGCCGTCTGTGGGGTCGCACAGAGTTGGACACAACTGAAGCGACTTAGCAGCAGCAGCAAGGATTGATGATGCTGAACATCTTTTCATATACTTATTGTCCATTTGTATATCATCTTTGGAGCAATGTCTTTTCAAATCTTTTGCCTGTTTTTTTGAATTGGGTTTGTTGCTAAGTTCTAATAGTTTTTTTTATATATTCTGGACATGAGACCATTGTTAGAGATATGATTTCAAATATTTTTTCCTCTGTTGATTTTTTTCACAATCTTTTGCACAAAAGAATTTAAATAAATTTGATGAAGTCTAATTTATTTTTTTGCTTTGTTGATATTGAGCTTTTGGTGTCGTATCTGAGAATTTCTTGCCAAATTGAGGGTCCTGATTTTACCCTTATATACTCTTCTCTTAGAGTTTTATAGGTTTAGCTTTTGATATTTAGGTCTTGGCCAATTTTGAGTTAGTTTTTCATGTATAGTATGAAGTAAGCACTTTGTTTTATTTTGTTTGTTTTTTGGCTGCACTGGGTTGTTGCTTGCATGGCCTTTCTCAAGTTGCGGCCAGTGGAGGCTGCTCTTGATTGCAGTGTGCGGGCTTCTCATTGTGGTGATTTCTCTTGTTGCCAGGCACGGGCTCTAAACTGTGTGGGCTTCAGTAGTTGTGACTCCCATGCTCTAGAACGAGGACTCAGTAGTTGCAGCTCACTGGCCTAGTGCTCTTGTGTCCTGTGGGATCTTCCTGGACCAGGGATCGAACCTGTATTCCCTGCACTCACAGGCGGATTTTTAACCACAGGGCTACCAGGGAAGTCCTCGTTTTGTTTGGTTTTGGTCATTTTATTTTCTATTGACATGAAGAGTTTTTGACTTATTTAACTAGGGAGGGAAATGCCATAGTTGAGAGTACTGAAGGTACTTTTTCTCATCTGTTTAACAAGTATGTATTGAGCACCTGTTCTGTCCTGGGCCCTAGGCTAGTATCACTGAACAAAGAGATAGTCTGTGTTCTTGTGGGGGTTGAAAGGAGGGGGACACACAGATGGAAAGATGAGTAATTAGCATGTCTAGTGATGATGAGGTGGGAAAGAGAGTAGATACCCACCGAGTCGCGTATGTGGGGGGAGATTCATGTCACTTTGCCATTTCTGCTGAAGGAGAGAATGCTGTACAGAGATTCTGGGAAGGACCTAGCAGGAAGGACAGAGGCCCTGAGGTGGGAGTAAACTTGGCTTTCAGAGGAGCAGCTGGGATGTCTGAGTGGCTGGAGCTGAGGGAACGGGGTCCGGGTAGGGGTGCGTGAGAGGGGTGGTGGTGGCTGGAGCTGAGGGAACGGGGTCGGGGTAAGGGTGCATGAGAGGGGTGGTGGTGGACAGGTCACAGGGGCTCTCAGGGCCTTGGCTGGGGCGAGATCGTGCTCGTACCTTGAGTAGATGTTGTACAAAATGACCACTCACGTGATGTCCTTTAGGTCAGCCTGGCTATTTCTTGAAGGTTGTGATAGGTGTCTATACCCAGAACAACCCTCTGCCCAAGGAGGAGATTTATGCTTTCAGGATGGAGGAGAGGAGGTTTCTGTTCCAGCTCTCACAGCTGTGCAGGAAGGGCTGGAGGAACTGTTCATCAGTAGGAGCTGCTTCTTAGGCCCATGGGCTTCATTGAGGCCAGAAACTTATTTAGTCCTAGTCGTAGGTTTCCCTGCTGGCTCTGATCCTTTTGGGGCTGCCGGCCCTGCTGCTGCAGGATGTGTGCGGGGAGGAGCTGACAAAGGAGCCCGGGCAGGGCCTCCAGGCCCTTGCCGCCACATTGCTGGGTGCATGTTTGGTTCTCCCTCTTTCCACTCCCATCTCCTCCTGAGAATGCAGATGGCTTTTCTGGCCCTTCTTGGACATTTCTGTGTAAAACCTCCTGCCTTTTCCAGCTCGGTGGAGCTGGTGGTCAGGGCTGCTTTCTCAGCCAGGTCCTGAGGGAGGCAGCCCTGGAAGGGTTAAGGCCTCCCATTTGGTGATGTGACGCCCACTGGGCACATTGCAGATGGCAGGGAATTGGCAGGTGTAACCCTTTGTGGGCTGAGGAGGCTCAGTGACAAATCTCTCAGTGGCGTCCTGCGCCAGAGGGCCCCTAGCCACCGTTTCCCTGTGGGTATTTAGTGCCGTTCACATCCCCCTCACAGGCCGCCTTCTCTCCTGGTAACATTTGTTTCTCTCTCTGGGTTGTACTTGGGCTACAGGCGCGGGCCCCAGCCGTCAGAGGCTCAGACACCCCTGTGGGGCCACTTCCAGGTGGGCAGCGTTGGGTAGTTACTGAGCACTTCTGAGAACAGAAACACAAAATCCAAGCCCCCTTCTCCAGAGTGAGCCCCGGGGTGCTATCAAGTTTTAAAAACATCTGCTGCCAGTCTCTCCCCCTCTTAAAGCATGGTTAGTTTAGGTGTACTTTGTCCTGCTGTATGCTTAACGTGGAGGTGTGGACAGACTTTCATCTCCTGTCACTGGGAAGGGATACTCAGGCCAAGGCATGAGGCTGAGGTGCAGACTGATCTCAGTGGTATCTGCATGGCGTGGCTGGTCAGTGGTGGTCCCTGTTTTCAGAAGTTTCAAGAGATGGGGTCTGTGTCTGGGAAAGATAAAAACATACTCCCCACCTACCCCAGCTTCCCTGACAGGACCTGTGATTTCTCTGGCTGCCCCTCCCCGTGACTCCAGGGAGGGAGGGAGGAAGGTGTTGCGGTCTGGGGACTCAGCTGTCCCAGGCCTGGGCCTGCGTGTCCCCAGGGTGAGTCTGAGTGGCTGGGCGGGCCACCAGAGGGCTGGCTGTTACTGTGGCATTGCCCCACTGAAGGCAGTGACCATCGTTTTTTCTGGAGATGACTGGTCCCCACACCTGCTCTGTTCCCTCTAGCAGTTCTAGGGTGAGGTGCTACAACCATCTTTCTCCAGGTCTGCATGGCATTGGCCTTTAGGAATCTGAAGACCATTGAGGTTTTATTTTTAAAATGTTGGTGGTTGCTACCTGAGTATATTAAAATTTCTGCTTTCCAGATTAATTTTATTAAATATATCCCCAAAAAAGCATTATTTCAGAAGCTATATTTACATGTCCTCTACCTTAAAAAGGCTTTCCTGGTAACTCAGCTAGTGAAGAATCTACCTGCAATGCAGGAGACTCTGGTCGATTCCTGGGTCAAGAAGATCTCCTGAAGAAGGGATAGGCTACCCACTCCAGTGTTCTTGGGCTTCCCTGGTGGCTTAGACAGTAAAGAATCCATTTGCAATGAGAGAGACCTGGGTTCCATCCTGGGTTGGGAAGATCCCCTGGAGGAGGGCATGGCAACCCCAAAATAATCAGATTGTAAATGTGTGTTTATTTGTAAATGTAAGGGCCCAGGGTATTTTATATATATGTATTTTTTCTTTCCAGTGTCAACAGTCTACATGCCAGCATATCTGAGTGGTTCTTGACCCAAGGACTGAAGGTACCAGATAGGATGGCTGCCTTGGTCTGACTTTACCTTGCATGATTCCTGAGTGGTGATGGCCTTATATTTGATGTGTCATTATCATTTCAGATGGATGTGGTGTCTGGGCACACTTGGCATGAAAGAAATGCCCTGTTAGGAGGAGACTAAGATGCTCCTGAACTTAACCTTCACCTTTCACTCCTGAGTCTGAGTTGAACCCCCCCATTCTTATATGTTGTCTCTTCCCTGAAGAGTTAGGTAGCGCACGCCTTTGGGGACTGGGGTCAGAGAGTCCCCTGTGGAGAGCATCGGTGCTCAGATTGATTAGTTTGATGGAGTGACTGAAGGCACTTGATTTAAATTGTGTGTGCACTTAGGCCTTTGGGAGCACACTCTGTGCTCTCAGCACTTCCTCCCCTGTCCTTCAGGACCTAAGTAAAGGTTCCAGCCCTCTTCGCGCTCACAGGCTGATGGCCGGCCAGGACCTCTGCCCCATCCCAGTCCCAGAGTACTGCAGCCTGGGAGGCCCAGTCATCATTGCTAGCATATAAGTGACCTTACTGTCATGGGAGAATGTTTTTTCCTTCTAAGCAACCTCATTCCATTTTAAAAAGTTGTTAAAAGTTTTGATCCCCTTTTTTTTGGTTTTATGTACTTACTTGGGAGATGAGTTTACAGGCTGAGTTTTCACGTGCCTGTATATTTCTGCCACTTCACCTTTTCTGCTGCTATTGCTTTCTCCTCTTCCATCTCTACAATTCCAGATTCTGCTCATGGGGCCTACCTCTAATGAAGCATTTCTAGATACTACCCCCTCCTCCTTCAGACCAGCAGAGCGGATTTCTTTTCCATTGTTGGCTTGTAACAAAATGATGATCGACACATGTGTCTCACAATCCTTACTGGGTCTTTGCTCTCATGAAGGCCAGCCCCAAGCTGCTGCTCCTGCCTTCCACAGAGGTGGTACCCCCAAGTCACTAGCCCCTTGGACGTCACTGACTGGCGCAGAATCAGTGTTTGACATCCATGTCCTGGATCAACAGGCTGTGAACCAGGAGAAGGGTATCCCTGATTGTCAGTAACTGACCAGGCTCCTCGGTACTGCCGAAGTTCCCTTCCAGGTTCAGGCATCACTCAGATATTAACAACAGTAAATAGCAGTTGGTTCTTTGCCTTCTTTGGAAGTTTAAATTACTGTGTGCAGAAAGTAGTAAAACTGAGCATATTTGTAGGTGCTAGTGATGTTTAAAACGCTCTCTTGTTCTACCCAGGTGTGAAATTATTTGTCTCAGAGGAAGTGTGGGTTGAAGTGGTGGAGGTGTGCAGAGGTCCACATAGGGCCCTGAAGGGATTTTGCACGGCTTGTGGGCTCCTTCACTTGCTTCAGAAGTTGGTGGGTCTGGACCCTGTGTCTCATCTCATTTTCAGAATGGTTTTACTTCCCGACAGTTGATTCTGGAGCCCAGCAGACAGTGATCACACATAAGAACTGCTGTTCTTTTGCTCATAAATGAATTACACAGAGAAGAAAGACCTTTTCTAAGATGATTGGATAAGATTTGGAAGTTGGAGGAAGGGATGAAAACTGTACATACATGAGTGTGTGTAGGCGTGTGTGTCTGAGTGTGGGTACACACGTGTGTATTTGTGTGTGTGACTCCAGGTTGCTTGGTGTTCAGCTAGCCTGGTGTATTGCATTTTGGGGAACAGGGAGGTATCTGCTGACACCCCAGTTTCCTGAGTCCCTCCTCTGCCAGTAGGGTGTCCATCAAGTAGGGTCAGATGCTCCCAAGTCTGGAGCACCACGTGTTCATCTCTTTGATGCCCTTCTCTCTGTGTACCCAGGCCCCAAACGGTGGCCAGCGGTGACATTACCCACCTTGTTGAAAAACCTTTAAAAGAGCAAGTGAGCTCCTTTAATACGACAGAAGTGTTTGTTGGTCAAGACTTTAAGATTTGTAAAGTGGTTGTTTATCTGGCAAACAATGCTGGCTTCTCTTAACTTTAAGCAGGAGGCTCAGAAAACCTGCATCAAGTCCCCAGGTCCAGGGAGCTCCAGTGGATGGACACGATGCCGTCAGGCTGGAGGTGAGGTGGTGTGCCCAGCAGTCAGGCCTAGCATTCCCATAAAGGTCAGGAGACTTGAAGGACCAAGGTGCTGACTGGGTGAAGGCTCAGCCCAGCAGCTGTTCCTGAAGCTGTTGTGGCTTCTCCAGGCTGGGGCTGAGCTGTGAAAGTACGGTTGCAGGCAGAATGCATCGAGGTTTATCCAGGATGCAAAGAGCAGGGCTGTGATGGCATTGCCTAACCTGCCCTGAAGTAGGACAGTGGGGGGCAGTGTGGTGTGAACCTGTGTCCTCCTGGCCGCTCCCCTGCTGATGCCGCCAAACCAGTTGAAATGCCCTTCTTGGGGTTTCTCTGACACGGACGACTGCACCCACCACCAGCCCTCAAAGGGCAGAGTTAAGTCGGTTACCTGGAGAGAAACCTGATCCTGAGGCTCTTCCCAGGGACCCCTCCCCTCACCACCCTAGGTCTCTAGCAACTCAGCCCCGGTGTACTTGATTTGCACTTTCTTTCCTGGTGGCTCAGATGGTAAAGCGTCTGCTTTCACTGCGGGAGACCTGGGTTCAATCCCTGGGTGGGAAAGCTCCCTTGGAGAGGAAAATGGCAACCCACTCCAGTACTCTTGCCTGGAAAATCCCATGGATGGGGGAGCCTGGTGGGCTGCAGTCTATGGGATCGCACAGAGTTGGACACGACTGAGCGACTTCACTTTTCTTCTTTTCCTGGCTTAATCCTGCCCTGCCACCCCTCCCCCAGCCCCCGGTCCTCAGCCCCTGGTCTTTTCCTTAGAGCTTTGGTCTGATGCTCAGGCACGTGTGCTTAGGAACCATTTGTTTCTGTAACTGGGTTAAAGTTTCATCTGCTTCAGTAATTGAGTTTATAGCATGTAATTTCCCTCTATAAGGGGCCTATTGAGAGTGTGTACGGTTTTTAGAGTGATGTAAATTTGACCCATGTAGTTGGGACAGACTGACCTTGCAGGAACCAGGAGGTACTTGACACCTCTTGAAACTAAGTTCTCCTGATTTGTCAAAAGGGCTAACCTTGAGTCCTGGACTTGGACTGAATTAACACATTCACATCCTTTTTTTGAAACCAGTTTTCTCTGTAGTCAGTTCTGCTGTAATGCTTGTTTGGAAAAGCAGATTTGTTCTAACACTGTTGGTATAAGGGCACACGGTTTTGTTACATGTGATTTTGTCCAGGAGAAACGCTAGGTCTGGGGGGTTGGGGACCTGTGGCCCGCAGGCTGGTGGCCTGTTTGGGTGAGTAAAGTTTGATGGGGACACAGCCACGCCCATTTGAGAGCAAACTGTCACAGTCGCAGGGCTTGAGTGACCGTGACTGCATGGCCCGCAGAGCTGAAAATATTGACTGTGTCTCTTTAAGAAAGTTTGCTGACTCCTGTACTAGATGAATCCAGAAAACTGCTCCCAGCTAAAAGAGCACCTGCTGGGACCCCAAAACAGAATGCAGGTACCTTAGGTGTGCATCACATCACACCCATCCCCTTCTGGGTTCAGACAGCCTCCTTCCTCCTGAGTTACTGTTGCAGTAACTCAGAAACCCCACCCCACCCACAGCCCCAGCAAATACCAGGTCTTCCCCCAGGTGAGGCATAAGGCTTCAGGCAGCATTTGTGTATTTCTTAGCTATTTAACACACTACCATTTAAAAACCAGGTTCCAGACTCTCTTTTGATGTTACTGATGAGGTTTTGTGGTATTGTTCCATCATTGCTACAAGCCCTGTGTTTTTACTGCATGATTTTGCACCATGTGGCAATTTTTAGGAATGCATATCCTGTGCTCCAGCAGAATTTCTGTGCTCTGAAAGCAAATAGCAAAAGGTGTGGTCTCACTGATAACACTCAACAAAGTTGTAAACATTTGATATCTCATTTGGACCTCGGGGGGCCAGAGCAAGCGGTCCGACCCCACTTCCTGCTTGTGAGGAGCTTCCCGTGTCCTTTGGAAAGGACACGCCTGACTCTGGGTGGTTAATGGAGGAGTTTCAGTGGGCACGGTGCAGAGGAGCCGGGCTTCTGTTCCCAGCACTTGCTGTGTGACTCTCACCTGCTTCAGTTTCCCTTCCTGTAAATCAGGGGCTGATGATAGCACTCACCTTGCATCTGTGATGACCCACGTGCGGTACATAAATGCCCAGTCAGTGTAAGCTATCTTGTCTGTAAAAGAAGACCCCACATTTCTGTTAACAGAGGACCATGAACCTTGGGTTGAGATCTGAGAGTGCCAGTGTTGAAAGGGAGCCCATGTTCACTGACCCTGCCTCGGCCCTTTGGGGGGTTTCTTTAAACCTCATTCGTCCATCAGATGTTTGGCTTGCACCTGCTGCGTGGCTGGCACTCCTCTGGAGCTGGGGACACACGAGGCGGGCGGCAGTGGCATCAGACGCCAGGGGGCTCAGACCTTGCAGTTGCAGGGTGTTCCTGGCCAGACCTCCCCATGGGTGTTTCTGTAGCCGCCGGCAGGGCAGGTCCTAGTGTTCTGAAGTAAGGCCACCGTGGAGGCATGAGGACGGCTGTTCTGCCCCAACTTGTGTCGTTTCAGCCCCACATGTGCCTGTCTCTCCAGGGTGAGGGGAAAAAAGGCTTACGCGTGATGAACAAAAGGCCTTTAGACTGCACGGTGGAATGTTCCACGGTGGGCAGCTGATAAGGATGCCAAGTAGAAAGAAGAGTGTTGGACCTGGTTCCAGGCCCACTGTCCTTGGATTTCCCCCCTTGTGGGATGACTGGCTGGTCTTCTACCCACAGAGACTCTTGGTGAATGGCACCTGCCCTCACATGTGTGGGTGTGGTCGGTCCCCACCCGAGTTCCTGGACTGCGGCAGGGAGAGTCTGTTGTCTTTTGAAGGCCCATGGAACTTTTAGCCAGGTGGCTGGGCCAGGGACCCTTCTGATGATATAGAAGAGAAAAACATTTACATTTTTGGAGTGTCTTTAAGCTTTCAGACCACTAAGGGTTCAGATACTTTTGAACTGTCATGTTGGAGAAGACTCTTGAGAGTCCCTTGGACAGCAAGGAAATCAAACCAGTGATCCTGAAGGAAATCACTCCTGAATATTCATTGGGAGGACCGATGCTGAAGCTGAAACTCCAATACTTTGGCCACCTGATGCAAAGAGCTGACTCGTTAGAAAAGACCCTGATGCTGGAAAAGATTGAAGGCGGGAGGAGAAGGGGACGACAGAGGATGAGATGGTTCGATGGCATCACTGACTCAATGGACATGGGTTTGAGTAAACTCCAGGAGTTGGTGATGGGCAGGGAGGCCTGGCGTACTACAGTCCATGGGGTCGCAAAGAGTCGGACATGACTAAGTGACTGAACTGAAGAGTTCAGAACTCAGCTTCAGTCAGTGAGTAAGACTCAGATTTCTTTTTGAGGATATCTTTGGCACAGGACTAACTGTGGCCCCTCTTCCTCTGTCTGAGATTCCCGGCTCAGCTGCTTTGGCCTATGCTGTTCCTCTACCTGGACCATCTCCCTGGATTCCTATTCCTGCCTTGGCCTCAATCTGTGAGGCTCCATCTCAGTACACTCGCCTTCCAGAAAGTCAGAATGCAGGAATTTTTAATCAAAACCCTTGACTGACTTGCTACATTTTGCCATGTAAGCCATCTCCGAGAGTCACATCCTTCATGAGGCTGATTAACAGAAATGTAGGTCTAACTCAGCAGCCCATCCTGAACCCATACTGTTCGCTCCACACGGAAGATGAAGACAGATGGGGGATATCTGCCGTGGGGGAGATGACGGTGTGGAATTTGCTGCAGTGGGCTGTCTCAGTGAGGGGTCCTCTTCAGGGAGAGCCTGCTCTGATGCCGTGGCCTGATGTCCACTGGGGACAGCTGGTAACCCAGGTGGAAGGTGCGCTGTGGGGATGAAATGATGGACTTGGGTTTACTGCTTAGATCTCAGAAGTTGCTGTAGCAAGTGGTCCAGAAGGTGGACTTGAAAGCTGCCAGTAACGAGCAGGAAGGTGGCAGCGGCACCCTCTCTCCATCCGCTGCAGGCCGCGGCTCCTCTTGGGCTCTTTGTCGCCTGTTGGAGGAGTTGGCGCCTCCCTCCACAGGGACCGTCTCCCCTCACCGCACCCCATGCCTCCCGTTCTTTCAGTTCTCACCCTCTGCAGTGGGAATGTTTATCTAACTCTTCTTTTTATCTTTGTTTTCTTTGACTACAAAGAAACTGCTTGTCACTGTTAAGAGAAATACTTTAGTACAGAAATGCTTAATATAGACAGTGAAAGTTTCAGAGGGTGAGTCTTGTGGATTTTAGTCCAGTTTCTTTCAGTTTTGATCTTAGTGAGCTTTCAGTATCTTTTTCTGCAGGTTGTAACTAAGCCTTTTAAAACTGTGAATAGTATCATACCATTCTGCAACTTGATTTTCTCATTCAAGGTTTTGCTGATGTCACTGTTTCTCTTCACCCAGCACATCTGTGAGTTGTGGAGGGGAAACTGAGGCTCAGGGAGTAACAAGCTCCCCTGCCAGTTGCTTCCTAAGGTTTATCCTTGTTCTCTTGTGTATCTGGTGGGGGCTGGCTGTTGGGATCAATTTTTTATTTCCCAAGTTAAATTGCATCCCCTATATTTGGCCTTAATGAGGTTTGACGTTATTTAAAACTCGAGAGCTGGAGTGTTTGGTGTGAGTTCCTTCCAGAGCACCGCTGCTGCATCTCTGCCACTGTCTCTCAGAGACAGGCATCAGGAAGTAGCTCAGGCCGAGAGCAGAGTGAGGTCTCTGTGCTGGATGGGAAGACGTGTGCCTGTCAGCCAGGGGTTGTGGAGGGCGTGGAGCTTGGCCGGTGCCCAGTGAGGCTGGCATCTGGACCCTGTCGTCACTCAGCTGCATGGCGGTTGCTGCACAGCTCAGCCCCTTCTTTCCACACCACCCCGAGGCCAGCGGCTGTGCCGTGTGCAGGCCCCCACCTGTCTGCACACTCCTAGCCTCTCTGCGTGCCAGCCCGTCTCACTCCCGTGTTCTTCCTCCAAGATCTGGTCCATCTCTGTCCCAGAAAGTCAAGTCCATCTTTTCTCAGCTGCTCAGACAAAAATTAAGAACAGCAACAGAACAGCCTCTCTCACCTCCTGTCCAGCTGTTGGTTTGTTGCGTTGTCCAGATCCTCTGAAGCTCACCCATTGTTGGGTCCTGTCTCCCTGCTGCTCTGCCCCAGGCTGTCCCCAGATCAACCATGTGCTCCTTCAGAACAGATTGGACCCCTCTCCCCCGACTTTCCCTGTCCTCTGTGCCCCACCTGAGGCCAGGTTGCACTCAGCACCCTCCTCCTGCTGCCGCCTTGAGCTCACGCCCTTCTCTGGGCTCTGGGAAAAGCACCCCACGTCATCTGCTTTTCAGAGCATCAGCTCTTGTCACTTGTCCCAAACACATACTCCTAAGCCTCACTTTCCTCATGCCTGAAACGAGTATTCCTAGTAGTGTTTTTGCTGTTATGTTAGTAACAGTATACATAGCATTTCCTAGTACAGAGTATTAATGATAACCTCAGGGTTAAGACTCTGACTTATGCTTCTCTAAACCTCCCCCCTCGCAAATGAACCAGCCTGTGTGGGGTGCTGGTCCCCAGAGTCCTGTTTAAAAATATTGGTTCCTGCCATAGCACAATCACCTTTTTGGAATAATTTTAGAATAGATTTTCCACCTGAGGTCCTCAGGCCAGTTGGAAGGTGACATTTAACTCAAAGCATCTTTGGGTAGAAGCAGTTGACATCTAAAGCCCTGCGTTCGCATTCTGCCTCGGACGTGGTGTAGCCCCCATGCTGGGATTTGTCTCTTCTGGGTGCTTGGGAAGCCTCTGGTGTAGCTAGAGCTTGTCTCTCTTGGGCCCGACGACAACTTGGGCTGCGTCCTGCTGACCAGCCAGGTCTTGTCTAGAGAGAGTGAGAAGAGGGACAGAAGCCCCCTGGGTCCCGGCCCTGTTCCCCAGGTGGCAGCCTGTGCGCTAGACTGCCTTGCGCCCTCGGGATGCCTCTTTTTGGCGGGCCGGCTGCTCTTGGGTTCTGCCCTGCAGGCAGCAGCTGGCTCAGATCCTGCCTTGGTTAGAGGGGCTGCAGTTCTTCTCCAGCCTGTGGTGGAACTTACGCTACTCACTACTACTCTGCTATCCCTTCGTCCTCTCCGCCTCACTCTCCAGGAGTTTTGAAGCAGATCCTAATTTGCCGGTTGGGGCGATATATCCTCTTCAGCTGCTCTTCAGAAAGTATCCTAGTGCTCCTCCTCGCTGCGTCTTGCAGAAATTGTCCGTCCTGCTTCATTCCTACGTCACACTTCGTTCCTCAAGGCTGGTTTCTTCCTCACAACTTTTTTTTTTTTTGTGCTATGCCTGCAGGGCGGTGGCCGCCAGCCCTGTAGTGCTGGATTGGGTCACAGGTCCTTCCTGCTGAGAGCAGGGTGGGGCCCCTCCTTACTTGCACCTGCCCTCCCCAGGAACAGTTGCCTGGCGGGATGGAGATTGGCTGGCGGCAGGCCCCATGTGGGCACTAAGGCAACCGCCTTCCTTGTGGCGGAGGAGGCTCCACCCAAGGAGGAGGAGGTCAGAACCTGAGACTTCATCCCCCTCCTCCCCCTGCTATCCCCACCCCCTCCAGCTGTGCAAGTCCTTCGTGTCATGGGGGAAGGGTGCAGCAGCCGGCCCCCCAACCCCAGCAGCCTGCCAGAGGCCCAGGGAGTGTCTGGGGTTGGCAGAGTTCCAGCCCCTCGGCTTCCGAGTGAGCTGCCCTGACACTGCACGTTGAGCACGAGCAGACAGGTCTCCCAGGTCTTCGGCTGGGGACCCTGGCCAGATCTGAGTCTGGAGGGAGCAGCCCCATGGGCCCCGGGGGACCACTTATCCCACACCAGTGACGGTGAAATGAGGTCACTGGGGCACTGCCTCGCTGGTCTGATGGCCTCATACAGAGCAACCTCCTTGTCCTCACTCCCCAACCCTCCCCCACCCCAACCTTGTTCTTCATATTGACAGTTGAGAGGAAAGGCTTCAGACTGAAACTGGGGTTCAGACAAGCTTCATGGATTGGAGCCTGGGGCTTACCACTCTAGAGGCTGTCCTGGGGGGCCCCCCTCTGGGCTGGCCAGACGGAGAGCTTCTCCCTAAGGGACAGAATTTCTCTGAGAACAGTGGGGGACTTCTTTACCTGAGATCCTGGACTCCCCACATCTTTTATGCCCAGTAGGCTCCTCTCTGGTCCTTGAAAGCAGAGGTACCCACTATTCAAAGTGACCACTGAAATCACCGCTCTCATCCAATTCACCAAATGTTGGAGCAGCTGCTGTTGTTCAGGCAGTGCCCCAAAGGAAAGTGACCGGTCCCTCCCACGATGAAGAAGAGGAGGGGAGGGTGACTTCCATTCAGGGCATTGACTTGTCTGCAGCTCACGGGGAAACGGGACAGACTCAGCAGTGTGACAGTTGGTGGGACCTAGGGGGCTGAGGTGGGGTGGCAGGTGCAGGCTGGGGTGCCAGGAGGGTTTGGGGGCAGATCGAGGCCCAGCTGATAGCCTGTGCCCTTGAGCTTCAGAGTTCTCAAGCTCTGCCTGGAATGAGGAACACCCTGGGGGTGACACGGCCATCGGGAAACCTTCTTGATTCCACCCTTTTGGACTGCCTGTGGGAGCAGATGTCTGAGTGCCCAAGCTCGGCCACGCTGGCCTAACACGTGTCAGACGGACGCTCTGCCTCCTGCGCCAGGAGCATGGAGCAGCTGTCACTTCCCTTCCTTTCCGTTTGAGTCCAAGGCAGTGCCTTGCGCTATTGCTCATTTGTGAAGTCGGCTCCTTTAAAGAGGTGGCAGATGAGTTGCCTCAGGAGTGTGTCCCACATATAGCGATGTGGCTCCTTCACTGCCCTGTACCACCCCCCAGATTCCAGAAGTTGGGCTCTGGACTGATTCTGCCTGGCCCTACCCACGACAGGCCTCCCAGGGGTTTTGCCTGGGAGAAACCCAGGTGCTGGGTGCCCTGCCTGCGTGGAGACAGCCAGGAGGTCTTCAGTGTGGGCACACTGCGGGGGGTGGTTGGGGTTCCCCAAGGGGCTACCGTGTTGGTAGGTGTGGGCATTGACTGTCCTGTGGAGAACTGGTGCTTCGGGAGTTCAGGGGCCTGGCAGCTATATTCTTTTTCGTCCTGTATGAACTCTTGCGTGGCTTCTTAGATCCTGACCATTGGAACTCTGGTTTCCAGTGTCCTGCCCTGTTGGGACATCAAGGCTGGTCTCTGAGTGGCCCCTTTAAGAGCAAGTACCTGTGTCCCAGACTGGGTTGTGGAATGCCAGCAGTCTCCCTGCAAACAGCCATCACTGCGGTCTTCCTTCAGTGTCTCTGTGAGGGTTAACAACACTTCAGCTTGTTGTCTGGAACCGGTTCAAACTGGTTTTCTGGAAAGTGCTTTGTCTCTCAGACTGAATCCTGGGAAGGGTCATGTGGAGCCCAGTGATGTCATGGGATCAAAACCTGGCTCAGCGGTGTTTTTTCCCCTTCTTCTTCTCTTTCTTCTTTCAATCAAGATATGTGTGTGCTGCAGGCACAGGGTGCTGGGCCCAGCCTCAGCCCATTCAGAGTTCACTTTGTCGGCAAAGGGTTAAATGTGATCTCCACGCCCCACCCTGCCGAGGTGAGCAGGCAGTGAGGGGCTGCCCCTGGCTGAAGGGTCAGCCCTCATCAGGGCAGGGCAGGGCTGGACTTGGGCTGTGGCCCTGCTCCTGGGACAGCGTGGTGCCCCCTTCTGGGATTCCAGATTGCTCACATCCAGTGCGCTCGATCCTGCCGGAGGGGGTCCCACCTAGAACAGCTTCCTCTATTTACTCTTGAGTCTGGAATGCAGGTATTACCCCCTTCTCTGTGACAAGCAGCCACCCTCCCTTGTTCCTGCCCCAGTCCCGGTAGGTTTCTGGCCCCGGACAGGGTGACACGTAGCTTAGCCTCCCAGATGCCCTTGCTCCTGCTTAGGCCCCTGGAGAAGTGTTCTGGGCACGCGTTGCGGGCCCTTCATTTGCTGTGCCCACCTCTGCCGTTGTCACATGGTGAGGCAAACACTCCAAGCTGGCGTTGTGAAAAGTTTCTGAGAAGATAGCTGCTTTGTCATGCCAAGTTTAAATGTCATGTTTTCCCCTTCCCCTAAAGTTCAGAATGACTGAAGAAGCATGCCGAACACGAGTCAGAAACGAGCACTTGAGCGGGACCCAGCGGAGGACGATGTGGAGAGCAAGAAGATAAAAATGGAGAGAGGAGTGTTGGCCTCAGATTTAAATGCTGACGGAGATACGCGAGCGACGCCTGAGTCGGGAGCAGGTCCCGCCCCAGGGCTGCTGAGGGGGACAGAGGCGACGGCCACGGGCAGAGGCGAAGGGCAGGCGGGCGACGGGCCTGTGGACATGCGAACCACGCACAGGTGAGCCAGGGGCCCGGGCCCCGGGGACGGCCAGGGTGAGCAGGTGGAGGCGAAGCTGCCTGTCGGGCCTGGGGAGGCAGCTTTCAGTGGGTGGCTGTGGAGACGGCTGTGGGCTTCAGCTCACAGTGGACACCTGCCTACTGTCCGGCCAAGGGACCTTCGTCCTGGGGCCCAGCCGCCTGTAGTGTGAGTGGCTATCACAGGATGGGAGGGGCAGCCTCTGTCAGCTCCCCTGCTTGGCAGCAGGTGTCAGCTGAACGCGTGCCTGTGTCCCACTCTCTGTTCCTGGTTTATAGGGAAGCTTGAGTTTTTCATTTGGTCCTGCCTCCCTCCTTCTCACGTCTAGGGCACCGGGACTCAGAGATGCTGCTGCCCCCTGCCTGCGTCACTGTGGGCAGTCTGGAGCCACCGCTCCTCCTAGGCGGTGGATGTGGGAAGGCTTCGCCCCTTTCTTCCCAAGTTCAGTACCTTGTGCTTCACTGGTTTCCCCTTCATCAATACTGACGGCCTGAAGAGTGCCTTTCCCCAATCCTCAGCTTGAAAGAAGGAAGACTCGCTGTGCCAGCCCGTTTCTTTCCTCCCTATGAAAAGAATTGCAGCGCCCCACCCCTCCCCCATCCTACCCGGGTCCTCCCCTGAGCGCAGGTGAGCGGTGTTCAGCCTTGCTGTCCCGGGAGCCAGCAGCTGAGGGGCATGTGGGTGCGGCCACGGCCCCGTCTCCTGTCTTCCCAGCCCGTCCTCTGCACACTCCCTTCCGGATCTGGCCCCCTGGGGTGGGGAAGAGGCAGCAGGTGGGAGGACAGCTCTGGAGAGCCTGGGTGCTCTTCCCTGTCTTGTGCTGACTGATCCCACGGAGGGACCCCAGCCTGCAGGCTTTGTGTTAAATTCACTGGGAGCCCAGACGATTGGTGTTCTAAGGACTTCAGAGATTGTCTGACTCAGTATTTCTCGGCTTTAAAAATTTTACCTCCTCAAGATAAATTGAGAACTTAACCCCCTCCTGCTGGTGAAGCCCGTTAGTTGGGGGGTGTGTGCATTGTGTTCTTGCTACCCAGAAAGGCCTTTTCTGTCTGACTTTGCTTTCTGCCCTCCCTGTTTTAAAACCAGAGGCCTCTTTTAAAGTTCTGGAAATTAAATTGTGAGTTTGGGTCTGCTTTCCCTTCAACAGTGTCACATGTGGGTGAAGAGAAGGAATAGCCCACATTTGTGGAGATGATGCTGGGTCCCTCTTAAGTTCCTAGGTGACGGTGGTTTAGTCGTTAAGTTGTGGCTGACTATTGTAGCTCCAGGGACCGTAACCCACCAGCCTCCTCTGTCCAAGGCATTTCCCAGGCAAGAATAGTGAAGTGATTGCCATTTCCTTTTCCAGGGGATCTTCCTGACGCAGGGATCAAACCCGCATCCCTTGCATTGCAGACAGTCTCTTGCATTGTAGGTGGATTCTTTACCACTGAGCTGCTAGGGAAGCCTTGTTTCTAGGTGTCTGGTCTGCATTTTTTCCTTGTAACCACCATGCTCCCCTGTAGGGCAGGCCAGGGAATTGTGAGGTTACGTGAAGGAGCATAGAAGACTGTGGAGTGCAAGCGACAGACCAGCCCAGGCACACAGAGCACGGGCCCTCCTGCGGGATGAGACGCACCCTGGTATCTCCAGACGTGAGCCAGTGTGAGACTGTGGAGAGTCTGGCTTTGGCAGAGTAGGGGTCCGCTCACGCTCCCTGGCTGACCTTGGATGGATGACCTCAGTCTGTGCTTCTTCATTTGCACGATGGGTGATAATGTCTGCTTTGCATCTCTGGGTGACAGGTTGTATGCAGAAATTGACCATGGTGTGTGGCATGAGAAGTGTTGGTGACAAGTACTCTTCAGTTTTAAACTTAAACTAAAAATAAGATGTCGCGTATAGAGGTTAGTGTTTCCTTGAGTGCCCACACAGAATGTTCTGTCTGGTTTGTTGGAGAATTTGACAGAATACTAGGATCAAGTCTAGCCCAGAACCATTCTAGAACTAAATCTTTTTTGGAGTGGGTGGCCATGGTTTCTGTGTTGGAAGCTGGCAGTCTTTGGATCCTCATTGAGAGCATCTGGCTCATCCCTTAGGAACCTCCATACAGAGAATTTGATGGAGGTGTAGCATCCGTGATAAAAAGTAGACATGTTCCTCTTGGTATACTTCACAAACTAATCTCTTTCTTGTAACTTGAATCAAGAAATATAATGTTATTCAGCCCCTGCATACCCTCTTTTTGTCACTACCGTCTGAGTAACCACTCTTGACTTTGAACAGCAGAGATTAGTTTTTCCACTTTAAATAACTGGAATTATGTAGTCTGTAGCCTTTGTTTACTTTCATTCAGCATAATGTTTGTGATGTTTACTTATGTGGTTGCCTTTAGTATTCTATTTATTTCTGAGTCTTAGTTGCACACGTGGGCTCTTCACGCGTGCACCCATGTGGTATGTGGGCTTAGTTACCCTGCAGCATGTGGGATCTTAGTTCACCAACCAGGGATTGAACCCATGTCCTCTGCACTGGAAGGCAAATTCTTAACCAGGGGACCACCACGGAAATCCCAGGTTTACTTGTGTTGTTGAATGTTGGAATAATCTTTTTTTCAGTGCCATGTAGTATTTTTCTAGATTTTCTGTTTGGCTCTTTTAACTTTATTAATTAATTCTTATTGCAGTATATTTACTTTACAGTGTTTAGTTAGCTTTTACTGCCTAGTGAGATGAGTCAGCTGTACATGCACATATGTCCCTTCCCTTTTGGGCTTCCGTCCTATTTAGTACGCCACAGTGCATTACGTAGAGTTCGCTGTGCTAGGCCCATGCTCCAGTTGGCTGTCTGTTTTGTATGGCATATCAGTCCCAGTCTCCCAGTTCAGCCAGTGCGCCCTTGACCCTTGGTCTGGCTCTTTCTGCTCGGGCTGCTTCTTTCTTTCACGCTGTCCTATTCTTACAATCCAGTTTAGGCATATTGAAGACTAGAAGGAGTTTCTGATAGCTTCTAGCAGAGAGAATTTCCTTTTTCTTTAAGGAAGTGGCTGGTGAATTTAAATCAAGATACAACTTAAAAAAAAAAATTTACTTTGGGGGATTTCGAGCATGTGTTGATCGGTGAGGAGACAGTAGGATGAATTTTCTCTTTCTCTTCAGTTCCTCTTTTCATCTCTGGCATTTTTTTCTGACATAGTCTTCCAATGTGTATGTTTTATTTTCAAAATGAGTCAAGACTGGAAGGCAGCTTCCAGCAGTGATTGAGTAGAGAGAGATTGTCAAATCCTTTCCCCCCAAAAAACAGCTATAAAGCAGGACAGAATTGACAGCCCAGGCCTCCCCTCTTCCCTGAATCAACTATTTCAGCATCCTGGAAATGGACCACAAGCATGCAACAATCTGAGAAGGGTTTCTGCTTAAGAAACTGCTGAAATGTGGGGTTAAAATGGTGAAAATCTGTGTCATTTCACCTGATGCTGCTCTCATGCCCTCCGCCCAGCTCTGTTCACAGGGAGGCTCTGCCTGGCCAGTGCAGGCTGTGACGGGTGAGAAGGGGCTCACTCAGTAGAGAGTGGTGTTGGCTGAAGTGACAGTTTTGAAGATGACGTGTGGGGAGGGACAGTAGCTCTGTTAGCCCACGTTTGCAGGCATATTTGGGGCAAGAGAGAAAAACTGTTTGAAGGAAGAATCCCTAGAAATGTATTTGAGGAGAAGCTTATCCAGGAAGCTCAACAAATCTCAAGTAGCATATATGCAAAGAGGTCTATACCTAGCGCATCATAGTCAAACTGTTTCAAGCCACAGAAGAAGAGAAAATATCAAAAGTAGCAAGAGAAGAACAACTAATAACATCAAGGAAAGCATTAATATAATTAACAGCTGACTTCTCACCTGAGACATTCAAATGGAAACCGAAAGGGAACTGAATGCATTCAAAGTACTAAAAGAAGAAAACTATAAACCCAGAATTCTCAGTGCATCAAAACTGTCCCTCAGAAACGAAAGCAGAAAGACATTTTCAGATAAACAAAGACTGAGAGGATTTGTTGCTGGCAGATCTGCTGGTTCTTCAAGCTGAAAGGAAATGACATGTTGGTAACTTAGGTTCACAGGAAGAAATAAAGACCTCTGCAAAAGGTAAATGTGGGCTACTGTAAAAGACTTTTTTCCCCCCTCATTTCTTCTTAGTTAAAAGACATCATCTACAGCATTAACTATAACACTGGGTAGAATGGACAAAAACGACCATAGCTCTTTGGCAATTGATCTAAAGTATGTAACAATTTGTTGTGTTCATAACATATATAGATATATAATACATGGGACGACAGGAGTACAGAAGGAATGAGATGGAGCTGTAGGGAATAGTTTTCCCATTTTACCGGGAAGCAGATTGTGATCTTAGTAAAATGCTTATTGTAATCCCTAGAGCAAAGATCCCCTGGAGAAGGAAATGGCAACCCACTCCAGTATTTTTGCCTGGAGAATCCCATAAACAGAGAAGCCTGGCAGGCTACAGTTTATGGAGTCGCAAGAGTTGGACACAACTGAGCGACTAAGCACAGCACACAGAGCAACTATTAAGAAAATAACTTTAAAATATTGTTTAAAAAATCAACAGAAGAATTTGGTGGTACATTAAATATTTGACCCAAAATAAAGCAATCAGTGAGGAACAGAAGAACAAAAAAGAAGGAAGACATGTAAAAAACAAATAGCAAAATGATAAATGTGTAAATCCCTGCAGATCAAGAATATATTAAATGTGAATGGTTTAAATACTTCTATCAAAAGGCAGAGATTGTCAGACCAGATAAAAAGGTAAGATAAAGCTTAATTATATATTGTCTATAAGAGACACCCCTTAGGTCCTTCATAAAAGGATAAGGAAGAGACACCATAAATAACCATAAGAAAACTAGAATGACTGTATTAATATCAGATAAAACTAACTTTGGCTTCCCAGGTGGCACAGTGGTAAAGAATCCAGCTGCCAATGCAGGAGATTTGTTAAGAGATGCCAGTTTGATACTTGGGTCAGGAAGATGCCCTGGAGGAGGAAATGGCAACTGAGTATTCTTGCCTGGAAAATTCTGTGGACAGAGGAGCCTAAAGGGCTACAATCCAAGAGGTCACAAAGAGTTGGGATATGCCTGAGCATGTATGCACACACGATCGACTTTAAGACAAAAAATATTCCTAAAGCCAAAGAGGGACTTTTTGTTTTTTTAATATGGACCATTTTTAAGTCTTTGTTGGATTGCTTACGATGTTGCTTCTGTTTCATGTTTTGGTTTTTCGCCACGAGGTTCCCCGACCAGAAATCAAACCCACACCCCTCTCAACCAGAGAACCACCAAGGAAGTCGAAAAGAGGGTCATTTTTTTTTTTCGGGGAGCGGGGCACAGCAGGAAGTTGTAACAGTCACAAATGTACATGTACTTAACAATAGAGTCCCAAAATAGCTGAAGCATAAACTGATAGTCTTGTTAATAGAAATAGATAATTCATAAATTGTAGTTAGAGACTTCATACTTCTGTTTAAGTAATTGGTAGTGCAACTAAGCTGGAAATTGGCAAGATTCTGGAAGACTTGAAGAGCACTGATTCTGTTTGGCTTAAGGGTGTCTATAGAATACTGGGAAATAACATCGCATACGCACGTGGCACAGGGTGGATCGTAGGCTAGGCCATGAAACGAGTCTCAAGGGAGGCTATATTAAAAGAGACAACAACAGGTGTCGGTGGGGATATGGAGAGGTTGAAACCCTTATATGTTGCTGGTGGAAATGTAAAATGACACGAGCAGTTTGGGAGTTTCTTAAAAAGTTAGATGTGACCAAGTTAGCACATGACCCAACAATCTGTCCAAGGAGCGCACCTAAGAAAGTGCCTCGCACAAAGACAGGCGCATGGCGTCCGCAACAGCAGCATTTGGGGTGAGGGCCGTGTTCTAAGCTCTGCTTGTAGGGGTGGTTGCACAGCTCTAAATTCACTTAAAAATCATTGAGTTATACTTTTATAGTGAATGAATTTTGTGGTATGTAAATTATGTCTCAGTATGAGCATTTAAAATTTAAAAATGAGGTTAAAATAGTTCAGTTTCCTTTATGGCATCCATAAATGTGCTCATGGAAAAACAGAATCCCACAGAGGTGGAAGTCGGACCAGCCCAAAGGTCACGAGCTTGTGCTGCCCTCCCCCGACCCCAAGTCCGGACTGTTGGATGCCGCTGGAGCTGGGACAGACAAAGGAAGTTGTTTGAGGGATCTCTCTCTTTTTTCCTAAGAAAGATAGACTCCATTCCTACACTTTGCTATAGAGGAGACTCTCTGTCACAAATTGATCTTCAGAAGTAATCTAGGCCCACACAGGTGAGAATAGCTGTTTTTCCTCTCTTAGGTGGAGATACATTTAACTCAGTAAAATAATGAGCCTCTTTGCCAGGCCTTCTCCACCTGAAAGGTTAGGATGGGGTCCCTCGGCTCCCCTGGGCTGTGTGAGGTGGGAGCAGCACGCTTACACCCCCATGCTTCACTGAAAACATTTGTATGTGCCTTTTTTGAGTTGCCAGCTCTCCCTTAATTCTCTGGCAGGTCCTGTGCTGGTCCTTGGGGGCAGAAGTGATGGGACAGGGTTTTCTAGGGTACCATAGTGTGGTCAGAGAACCTGCAGAGGTGTTGGGGAGCCTTGATTTTAGGGGTGTGGCTCACAAGGGCTGAAAGTCACTGGGCACCTAAGCAGACCATCCCTATTTCCTTATTTTACCTTGGGAGGAAACAAAGCTAGGGCTCCTAGGCCTCGGGCACAGCAGGGGCAGACTTGGAGCCCCATTTCTGCTTCTCACCAACTAGCCCTGAGGGCCTTGAGTGGATGTGTGGGGCAGGTGGCTGGTGGCTGCCTTTGTTGGCTTCCATTGGTACGTGGTCTTCAGGCAGCTGCTTTACCTGTTCTTCCTTCCCCATTTTGCGTCATGTGTCTCTTTTGCTCTGGGACAAGCTTTACTTGGACCAGTGGTGTGCCCTGTGGCGTGGATGGGAGGCACTCTGATGTGTGTTCTTATCCCCACCTTTGAAGCGGGTATCCTTGATGACAGAATCACTGCCCTGTCCTTCTTTGGGACTCAGATAGTGGTGGGCGACACTCTGTATAGAAGCCAGGGTTCTCAGATCACTGGCCAGTAAGACAGGACGTAGCCACGCATAGTGGTGAGCGGTTTGTGGGAGCACGTCGTCCACACCCAGGTTCATGCTCGAGTCCTCTTCCAAAGTGAATGACTCTGAGAGTAACGTGGCGGTGCTTCTGCCTGTTGTCTGTAGCATGGGCTTGTGTGGATGGCCTCGCTCTGAGTAGGCATTGCACCCACGGGGCTGGGGGTGTGTGTCACTTGCTGTTTGTAGGTTGTGGGGCCCTTGTTTGTTTGCACCTGCTTTACCAGCAGTCTGCAGGAGAAGGTGCACGCAGTACACACTGGGGCTGGCATCGCTCTGCCGGGAGTGCTGCTGGTACCGGCTGCGGGTGCTCGCCTGCTGCGGTTTTCACAGGGGTATCCACCTGTGTAGTCCAAAGGCTTATCGGGGTACAGACCCTTAGCACCCCAGATGGTTCACTGGAGCCCTCCACACATACACTGCCCTTCCTGACAGGGTGTATTCTCCCACTTTCCATCAGTCTTGCTTCTTCTCAAGCTTCCTAGAAACAGAGAGTATGTGCTTGGTGGGGTCTCCCGTCTCTGACTCCGTGTGATTGGGATTCATCCCTGTGGTGTGTATCAGCGTCTCACTGAGCAACTCCTGTGTGGATACGCGTAGTCGCCCACTCACCTGTCCACAGATACCAGGCAGTCTCCAGGTTGGGGCTGCTGGGAGCATTCCTGTGGAAATCTTCACGTGAACATGGATCATCTTGTTAAATAGGGATCAGATTTCTGGGGTCACAGGTAGGTCAGCACTGAGTTGTTTTAGAAGAAATTGCTAACCCTGTCCTCTAAAATGTCTGAGGGGTTTCACTTGTGTGTGGAGATTGAGCTACTTGATCCTCACCGAGTGTCAAGTCTTCACAGCTTTAGCCATGAGGTCTCCAGGGAGGTCTGAGCCCACGTCCTGGTCTGCGTGTGTGCCCACCAGCCCTCTGCCTGACAGGGTGAGGCCAGTGCTGTTGCCATGCCAGCAGCTGTGCGGTTGGTGGGGGTCCTCCATGGACGTGTGCAGCCCCGAGCCCCCTCCTGCCCTGTCCTCCCCACCGTGCCCCACTGCAGCTGTGCCTGACCCTCCGGCCAGCTGTCTGCTGGAATGTGCGTCCTTGAGTGATTTGGGGGAATGTGACACGGCTGTGGGCCTGTGATGGCTCTGGAAAGGGCTCTGGTTCTCACAGCCCAAGTAGCTGTAGTGGCCCTCACCTTGGCTCTCCTACAGTCGCCAGCGATTGACCCCCGTCTCTCCACCGTGTGTGAGAGCTTTGGGAGTCCTGCAGCCAGGAGCCTGTTCTTTGTGGCCATCACTTCCCATAGGTGGGGGCTCTGACACACATGGAGCCCAGCCCCTCCCCAGCCACCTGTTGTGGGCTGGCCTTTCATTCGCTAATTCTCTGCTGCTGCTGGGCGACTTCCAGGAGAGACCAAGCAGGCTGGGGAGCAGCTCTGTCAGTTTCAACTAGAAGTCCCTAGCTTGCTTGCATTTCAGCACGTGGAACCGAGGGGTATGTTCCTTCAGAAATCAGTTCCTCATTCTGTACTCCTGGCCTCAGCTGCCACCTCCCTGAGCCTCTGTGACTTCTCTCCATCTCTTCCTCATCCTCTGCTTTTCCCCTTCCCTCGGGGCTGCTTATCCCAGTTCTTCTCTGTCCGACCACATCTTATCACAGGTTTGTAATTGAAATTTGAGGGCGTTTACCCATACTTCTAAAAATCATTATTTTGGATGGCAGCAGGACAGTTTGAGGAGCCTTGTTCTCTAACTCTGAGGTGACCCAGGGCCATACTGGGCGGCGGCCTGGTCGGGTGCCGCCACTTCCCTGTTGCTTCTACGGTGCCCTCCTCTGGCTGTGCAGGGGTGGCTTCTCCCTGGATAGAGCCAGCCTTCTGGGGATATCACTGTGTGACTGCCCCACCAGGAACCAGAGGCCACCTAGGTAAGCAGCTGGAAATTGCCAGGTGGTGCTTGTGTTAAAGAACCTACTTGCTGATGCAAGAAATGCCGGCTCGATCTCCGAATCAGGAAGATTCCCCTGGAGGAGGGCATGGCAACCCACTCCAGTATTCTTGCCTGGAGAAACCCATGGACATAGAAGCCTGGTGGGCTACAGTCCATACGGTTACAAAGGGTCAGACACGACTGATGTGACTTTGCACACACAAGGAACTCTTGGCTTCACATACATGTGAGTTAAGCAGATTGGCAGATTAAGCAGATAACTTCCTTACTTTGAAATTACTCAGTCTGATTCTGCAGCTACCGTTTCTGATGTCCGCTCATGGTGTGGTTCCTGCTGGAGTGGTGTCCTCACAGCAGTGGTCATTGAAGCATCTACCTACGGGGGTTCACGACAGAGGGTCTCTGACCAGCCCTCTGCTGTGGAGGCTCTGCTTTTGTATGCATTGCTTTTTATCTTGCCGCTGGTATCTCTGACGTGATGAAAACAGGTGTACCAGAACCTTAACCAGCCTTGGGGTGGGGATGGTGAATGTGCCAGCCTGAGGGATCCCGTCTTGACCCTCCAGCCACCTAACCCAGTGAAGAAGTGGGCTGAAGGGAGCTCTGTGTGTAACCCCAGGCCAGTGGGGGTGATACACCCGGAGAGGAACATTTCCCCAGCACAGTGTGCCATGTGGAAAAGGAGAGCTAGCCTGATTGCAGGAGATTTCTGGGCTTTTTTTTCCCTTCAGATGAGCATTTGAATTGTAATTTGTGAGTCTGAAAGGGAGTGGGGATGGCAGGTGGTTTAAAAAAAAAAATGTGGGATCTGACAGCTCGGTTTCACTCACACCCTGGATAGCCCAGGACAGGCCTCTCCACCCTTGGAGCCCACCCTCTGCTCTGAAGTGAGGTTGGTCATACTCCAACCTCAGAAGGTCCAGCATCATTCAGTAAGGTTTGTCCTAGTGCTGGTGGGAAGGAGCCTTGGGACTCATGGGTATCCAAGAATGAGGGAGGGGGAACTGAGTTCTCTGTAACTCTGTGATGGGCCCACCTGAGGGAGGGGGAGTGCAAAGGAGGCAAGGAGTGTCTGATGGGTGGGAAGATGGGGGACATATTAGATGTTGCTACGTGTCCCCTTCCTTAGGTCCCAAGCTGTTAGAGTGCTGATTTTTAGAGCTGAAATCTTGAAAATAGTTGTGATGTAATCACATGGAAAAGCTTTGGGTCTTAGGGCTCTGAGACCTGGGGACATACAGAGTTTCTTGAGGAGGCCCTTGGCCACTTTCCAAAGCAGCTTCAGCACGGCAGCGCTCTGAGGAGGCCAGCCAGTCCAGGCATGCTGTGTGCCCTCCCCTCAGGAGGACTTGGGCATCCATCCGTGGGCAGTGTGGGCAAGAGCAGTCCGGGTGGCATGCTGTGGGAGCTCATGGCCCAGAAGTAGGGGTGCTCAGGTGTCCAGGTCTCTGGAGCCCACTGGGTTTGCCTGGAGTCAGGGCCAGAGAAGGCCCGTGGTGCTGGGAGCAGGGTCGGGTTGTTGGGCTAGAAGTGCAGGCTGTGGGCCACCCTCTGGAGCAGGGAGAGTTGGTGCTCTGGATGTGGGTGAAGCTCAGAAGCGTGCCGGCTGCCTGCTGGTGAGAGCAGAGCTGCTGGAGAAGGGAGGAGGTGCCTTTGCCTGGAGGGCAGAGTAAGCAGGGAGTGCGGCGGGAGATGCAGGGTAGTTCCTGGCGTGGGAACTGGGGTCCCCGACCTGCCTCCACAGGACCCAGAGCTTCACCTGCCCCTCCGCAGATGCCGGGCGTCCCAGCCACCCTGGGCAGTGGCAGGTTCTCTGTGAACCAGCTAACTGGGGGGCCGGTACAGTTGCTGCTTTCAAGGCCACAAGAAAAAGGTTACCAGTTCGTATAAGACAAGCATCCTTGTCTTATAACCGAATAGGTTTTATAGAGAAATTACAGTGTTATATGTGAGATGAGTCCTATTAAATTTTTAGCACATCTTGCTTTTCAAAACACAGCTTTGGCAACAAGGAAAAAACACATGGGTTGTGGCATGTCAGGAGGATTCCACTTGGGGGGCCTCTGCTCAGACTGGCTGGCATCTTCCTTCGATGGGGACAGAAAACCCATTGCCGGAAGCACTGACCTGTCCCCTTTTCCATCTCTGGACCCCAGAGAAGCTTAGTTGTGTGGAAAATACGTTGACGTTTACTGTGTTAGAAAAATTTGAAAATACTTGTTTACTTTTAAATAATAATAAGGAACAATAATGAACCAATTCCATGTTAGCATAAAGAACACTTTTCATTAAAAAAAAAAAAAGCTATTTTGCAGCTCTCTCTAATAAGCAGACAGCTGGATTCTCCTGTCTGCTTCTTCATTTAGTCTCGTGCTAAGTTGTTAGGGGTGAAGCATGTGAAGGAAATCCAGCCTCACACAGACAAGCAGGTTGGGGCAGGGAGGAGTGTTTGCTTGTCATTTTGCATAATTGTGTGTTTCTTCTTTAAATGCAAGACACAAAGTGGCCATTCCCAACAGTTAGTTGCACTGTGGACTCTGAAACCTTGAGTAAGTTTTTGTACTCAGTTACATTAAAATCTATCAGTCCCTCTTGTACTTTGAACAGAAATTTTTTTTTTTTTTTTAAATTTCAGGATTGCTTTAGGCTTAACAGAAAAGTTGCGAAGATCATTCCTACACACCCCTTCCCAGTCTTCCATTGCTAACAGACTGCTGTGGCACATTTGTCCTAAGTGGTTACTGCTCGCCGCAGTCTCTTCTGATCCCGTTTCCAGTTTCCACCTTTTCTGTCCCACGGTCCTGCACGGCATTTTGACATCATGTCTCCTTCGTCTCCTTTGGGCTGAAACAGTTGCTTAGACTTTCTTGGTTTTCTGACCTTGACAGTTGGGAGTCGGGTGTTCGTAGGGTGGCCCTCAGTTGAGACTCGTCTGGTGTTTTTCTCATGGTTGGACTGGGTTTTGGAGAGGACCACAGCGGGGAGGTGCCCTTCTCATTATACCCGTGTCCAGGGCACGTCCCATCAGTGTGAGTTGTCGCTGCGGTGTCGATCACCTGGGTGTCTGTCGGGTGTCTTCACCATAAAGTTACTTTCTTCCACCCTTTCTGTACTGTGCCCTCTGGAAGGAAGTGACTGTTTACAGCTCATAATGGGTGAAGCATCAGGGTGTTCTGTTTCTTCTCTCCCTGAATGATCCTTTATTCATATTCGAGTGTGGAATCATACCACTGAACATTAGAAAATATTAGTTGACTAAGTTACAGATATCTTTCAAAGTCTGATACATTTTAATTTTCAGTATTGCAGAAAATCAGATTAGTTAATTATCTGATCTGCTGGGAAGCTATTGGGCTCACAAGTTTTCCAAAATTCTACATTTTGCTTGTTGGGAGCTCAGACATTATCATTGGTGACACATTATTGGTTGTTTTCCTGTCAGTGAACCAGCTTTGCTCTAACCATTTTGGGGAAAGTGCATGCCGGACACCACATCTGAGTAACTACAGCATGTCTGTCCATCCTTCCTTCAAACGTTGCAGATGCCCAAACGTGTGATTTTTTTTTTTTTTTCCTACATGGCTCTTCTGCCTTGGCATGCAGCAGGAGTGCTTTATGTTGTCACAGAATATTAAAAAGACATGGGTACTCAAATGCCGAGTTTTAATAAAATCAATAGCTTGCACTTCATCCAAGGCATTGCCTACAGTGTGGCGACAGCGTGAATCTCGGCACAGTCTGCTGCAGCTGTTCCGACTTGGTACAAAAGGCAAATGCCATCTCCATGTTACAGCAACCTGGCAGAAGCCCCGAAGGGCCCCGAGGCCCACTCCGGGGGTCCCTGGCTGGCTCTCCAGGGTGGGCACAGGCACAGAGGCCTGGCAGGACTCCGAACTCAATTGCAGGCAGGACAGTGGTTAACGGCCTGATGGGGTCAGAAAGTGGGGGTAGGAGAAGCCCTCAGCTGGGGACCCTGTCACCAGAGCCCTCGAATTGCAGGGCGGGTGGCCAAATGAATCGGGTCAGAGCTACATTGTAGCAGAAAAGGTGGTGGGAGCTGCCCTGAGTGTGCACGCTCGGAGCGTTCTGTGAGCCTGGAGGAGAGGTGGAGTGGTCAGCCGTTACCTGGATGCACTTTCTGTGCCTGCTGCGCTTCGCAGCATCCTCTCAAGGTCAGCGGCGTCCCATTCTGCAGATGAAGAAACTACAGCTCTTGGAGGCTTGGTCACTGGCCCAGGTCACTGCAGCCACTGAGGAGCGCCCAGCCCCCCACAGTCCTCATGGCTGACCTGGGTGGAGCCTCACAGCAGCTTTGCTCAGAGCAGCTGGAGCAGGTCTGGTGGGGGTGGTGGACTCCAGAGCTGTGCTGGGAGGACATCCCCTGGGGTTTGCCAGGGCGTGGTGGGGGAGGATCCAGCAGTTCAAAACACATATTTAAGAGGGGGCAAGGAACTTACGGGCAAACAAAGCACTTTCCATTTATCACAAGAGTTTGTGGATGTTGCAAGCTGGAAAGCGACGTTTGCTTCTCCAGTGTGGTTTCATCTGTGTACAGCTGACTTTTTTCTTGCTGTGAGTTGGTTAGGAAGCTGGCATCCTAGGAGGTGTGTTTGGCTTCATCTGCTGCAGGGAGTCCCTCCATGCTGCAGAGTGCTCCTGAATTTCTCCCTAGAGGAAGGTTGGCCTGGCACGTGGGTACAGTGACAGAAGAAAGAACAGATGCTAGTGATGGTGTTGTGGCTGGCACAGGGGTCCCACACTCCTGTGACCTTCACTGCCCAGGTCCAGGCCCTTTGGAAGCGTGAGTTCTCGAGTGAGTGCTGAAACGTCACCCAGCTTCCTCGAGTAGACAGCGGTCTACATGTAGCAAGAGTTGTTTCTCAGATAAGTCTGAGAGCCACATCTGTGTCCTTGTTCTGTATCTCTTTATCACCTCAGGGACTCAGCATACAGATGCTGCTGACTATCTAGGATCTTGCAGATGTAAATGAAAATATTTTCCCTTTTAACCTAGTCCAAAAATGGTATTTGATAACCTGAGTAGAGGCCTCACTTGACGGTTGTGTGAAGCCCACCCTCTCTCACCCTGCGCCTTTTTTTCTAGGGTGCCATTTAGCTCCCTGCAGGCTCCAGGGATCCAGCTGCTCTGAGCAGACAGGAGCGCAGGTCCCAGTGCAGTGTGGGGTGTGCGTGGCAGGCCTTGGTGTGCCACAGTTGAGCAGACCTGCTGTGGGCCCAGGTTATCTGCAGGCCTTGGGACTGTGACCTCAGGAAGTCACTCTCAAGACTCGCTCCTCACCTGTGGGTATAGGTGACAGTTGAGAGGATCGTACAGAGGCGTGCATCTTGGTGGTTGGCACAGAGGTGGCCACCATAAAAGGCCAGCAAGCGTCCAAATCTGACACAGGCCAGCATTTCAGTTCTGTGGCTGTCATTTCCTGACAAGTGACCCTTCCCAGATTTCTGAGCAGAGCGCGTGCTAAATCGAATTTAGCCTTCCTGGCGGTGCCCCGACTGGAGTGGGTTCCTGGCTGGCGGGCTGTGCTGCAGTGACTGTGGACAGGCTGACCGTTTGGAGGTCAGGGTCTTTCTGTGGGGCCGCTGCCAGTTGTGGCTCAGGGAACACTCCCTTCTGCCTGTCCTTGGCTTCTTTCTCCAGTGATCTTTCATGCCCCTGTCCCTGCTTCCAGTCCCAGGAAGGTCCTCTTGGTTCCCCTGGTCAGACTGTGTAACTGCAGGGGCTCCTGTGTTCCTAGAAGGCGCCCCCAGCTGGACAGGCCCAGAGGCCTCCTGGCCTTGCTGATGGCACAGTGCTCTTCTGCTGCAGCGGCCTCTGCCCCCATCTGCTCTGCGGGCCTTGGTGGGGGATGGGCTCTTGGGGCCAGACCCTGGTCACACGTGTTCCCTTCCTTTCTTCTGAGATCCTTGGCCATTATGGAGTCTGGAGCAATAGCTGGACCTGGAGTCTCCAGGAAGAATTATGGCTGGGTTTCAAAACTCCCATCTCAGCTGCTCACCTCTGTGGCCTCTGTGGCCTAGAAGCACAATGTATTCTGACTTCCTGGCCCCCACAAAGCGGGCTCTGGGCTTTTGTCTTGACATCCCAGCCAACAGGGTGTCAAGTTACAGGGCTGGGAGAGGTGGTAATGGATGCCAAGAAGGGGAGCCGAGGGAGTCTCAGAAGAGCTGGGGCAGGCGGGGAGCAGGTGGGCTCTGGGGGTGCAGCGGGGACCCCGCACTCGTCAGTGCCCGCCAGCCCCCAGGGCAGGCAAGTGTCCGGCTTCGGGGCGCAGCCTGGGTCTGCATGGGGCAGTTCCCTCTCTGATAACGCTGGGCGTGTCTGAGTGGATAGGGCCTCCTTGGAAGGGAAGGTGCCGTGTGGTGGGGTCCCAGTGAGCAGCTCTCACGCCCAGATGACTCTGAAAGGTCCCAGTGGTGTGTGTCCACTGAGACAAACAGTGTGCAACTAGAAACTGCCAGTGAAACGCTACCAGGCAGCAGGACTGACCTGGAAACTGGTGATAAACGTCTTGTTTTTCTCTCTTTAGAACTTTCCTAGAAGTGCTTCTGAAACAGGGGTGCTCCCTGGCTTAAGTGTATGGAACTGCTTTCCAACATTGGCTCAGACAGCCCTCCCGGCAGTGCCTGAAGCCTCCAGTGGTGGCTCCCAGGCCTGAGGATGGCCCTTGCTCTCCTGGGGCTCCCCATGCACCCCTTTCTCTGTTGGGCTGGCCTGTCCCTGAGCTGTACACCAGTCTCCTCCCGAGTGGGTGTCTGCCCAGGGCCACCCTCTGTGTTCGGAGAACTGCTGCTGGTCCTTTCAGGGGAGGAGACTGGGCTTTGAGGTTCAGCGGGGGTGGTTACTTGGATAAGCCCTTTCTTTCCCGCCTTCTCACTCCCAGGGTAGTGTAGTGTCTGGAGTGGCCAGCCTTGTTGAAGACAGTCTGCAGGAGGCCATAGAGCTCCCTGGCATTGGCTAGCTCTCGGGAGCAGAGCTGGGCTGCCAGCCCCAGGAGTCGAGTGGCGTAAAGTACCTGTGATGGCATAGCATCGTCTGTCAGCTCTGCTGGCTGACTGGTCCCAGCTGAGTGTAGCTAAGATCTTGGGTTCTCCTCTCCAGTGGCTTTGTTGCTCGTGTGGGGCTGCCGGGGCCATCTCTGTGTCTGTCTCTGAGACCCTCTTGCCAAACAGCTAGCTCGGCGTCCTTCTGTGGGGGGTGGTCTCTCAGGGCCCAAGCAGAATCTTTTGAGGCTGTGGCCTTGCTTCAGAAGCTTGCGTTGCTGCTTCCTCTCTGCTCCTCACTGCAGGCCGCAGGGAGTGAGCTGCCTTCAGGGCGCGCTGCAGACTGAGTGGGCGCCCTCATTAGGGTGTGGTGCAGTGGTCCTCTGCACAGCGTTTTGTCAACTAGGAGTATTAGGACTCCTCGTTAACATCCACCAGAGTCCTGGGCTCACGGGAGGTGGATTTCTAGGGCCTGGTGCTTGAGAATACATAAGGACACAATTCAGAAATCCTTTGATTTCTGAGTTGAGCTTGCACATCTTTGAGCAGTGTAGTATCTGTGCATGTGGAAAGACTTGCCCACAGGCGCACAGTGAGCAGTCTACAGGCATTGTGGACTCAGACTCTCCTGGAGCCAGGTACAGGGAAGTAGGGGAGGCTGGTGCACACCAGGGTCGTCACCTGAGCACCCAGAGAGCAGACTCAACACCTGTCTTCACTGGGTTTGGGAATATTCAGCTGTTACCTGATTGTCCACTGTGTGCCGAGTTCACCTTCACAGCAAGCAGCTCCTTACTGCCTCGGGAGGTTGGGGCCCGAACTGCCCCAGTGACCTCCTAGAGCATCTGAACCTTCTTGGCACTGAGGTCTCACCTCACCCAGCAAAGCTGAAGGGCAGTAGGGCAGGAATTACCGTCCCCAACCTTGTAGGAGGCACAGAGGGGGAATGTCCTACCCTGGGCTTCTCACTTGTAAGAGGCAGGACAAGTGGGGCAGTTTTGCAGGCGTGTGAGCCCTCCTTCCCTCAGCACGTGCAGGCTTGGTGCACCGTGCCTGCTCTGGGAGGAGGCCCTATGGCCTGCCACCAGCCAGCGCGGTGCCAGGAGGAGAGCCTGCCCCTCTGGCTCAGGGAGCCTCAGCCCCTCTTCCGGGCTGTGGCATCGCACCGGGGCTGGACTCCTGTCTCTGCCCTTGTCACAGTGCCCTGGGGGCATCCTGGCCATCTCCGGGAGCTGCAGCGCCCCACCCTTCTGGAGAGAGGCTCTGAGTGGGAACACCGGTCCCTGGCCCCAGCCCTGGGTGGGGCACCTGCCTGTCAAGTGGGCAGTGACAGCGTCACCCTGGGAGGCTGAGGGAGGGTGGCCCTTTGTAGGAAGGCCAGGGCGCTGGCCTTGGACGAGCTTGCAGAGGTGAGAGTTGAGTGAGCTGGGCTCTGGCAGGGGAGGGCCTCTGCTCAGGCTTTTGCCGCCCTTCAGTGAAGGCCCCAGTGTTTTGCCCTGAGCTCCCTGCTGAGGGTGGGCAGTTTGGGGGTAGAACTAGGAAGCCTTCCCCCGACTGCGTGCCGCTGGGGGACGGGTCCCCTGAGTGCAGTGGGGTAGTGCTGACTGTGCTTGCAGGGGCTGTTTTAAGAAGTGCATCTTCCAGTGTGCATTGGGTCTGTCACAGGGGAGATGACAATATGATGGAGTGGATGGTGGTGAAGGTGGGGGCAGCTCAGGAGCAGGAGCTTTGGGTTCAGGGGTTGGGGACTGGAGAGACCTGTGGGCCTGGAAGGTGTGAATGGGCTCTAGTGGGAGGAATACCCTGGGAGAGGGTCTGGTGGGGCCAAGACAAGTGTTTGCTTGGTGCGGGGTCTAGCAAAGCCTCCCCAACCCCTGTAAACAGCAACTATACCTGCCTGTCCTCACCCAGCTGGGACCAAAAGATGGGGGGAAGAGGGAGGATTCTGGCAGGAACTAGTTTGCTGCCAGCCCTGCTTGTCTCCCCCTGGTTAGCCCCGAGGAGCATTTGTTGTCCTGAGGCCTCACTGGGCCCACGGTTGTCCCCGACTTCATTCGTGTGTGCAGCATCTCAGGGATCTTAGAAAAAGGCAGGCTTTGGTTAAACAAGTCTGGGGCAGTAATGTCCTCTGGTGAAGCCAGGTGGGTGGTGGTCTACTCCCGTGTGTCCCTGTCCCTCCTGGCTGACCCTGAAGACAGAACTGCTTTTATCCAGGGCTTTCTCCCCACTGCTGGGCACGACACCCACTTCTTAGGTTGGCTTCCAGCAGCTGGGAAGGGGTGAGTGAACGGATGTGCGAGTGCGGATCAAGTGCACCTTTCCTGGACACCAGGCAGGTGCGTGTAGAGGACAGCAACGGTCAGGGCTGCGTCCCCTTGATGGAAACTGCTTCCCCTGGTGCAGGCCAGTGAGGCACTCAGTGTTAGCCCCGCACTGACCACTGCTGGGCAAGCACCTGGCATGGTGGTGCTGTGAATGGAGGGATCTTGTTGTGAGTTAAGTTTTAATCTCCAGGAAACTTGACGGAAGTTCCTGGCATGTAACAGAATTTTTGTTTGTTTAGCCTCGGGTGGCATACAAGGGAGGGAGGTAGTGAGAACGTTTTCACGAACAGCCTGGCTTGCTTCCAGGTCACATAAAATCTCTTCTGATCATAATAATTTATATCAGGATTCCCAGGATGGGCAGGCTAGGCTTAGTGCATTTGCCCTGAAATCATAGCTTTCAAATAAATGTGGTGCCCAGGCAGCCTCCCTGGACCGAGATAATACACACAGCCACTACATTCATTGTTTCCCTGGCATGTTGGGCTAGATGGTTTTATAATTTACAATAAGTTTTTTTAGAAAAAGAATGCCCACGATAATTTTGAGCCTTTGTCAAATGAGTATCCTTTTCCTTGAATTAAAAGAACTCTCTGGGAAAGTTCTGAGAAACTTGAAGTACCTTTGTGTTAAAATTGAGCTTTAGGAAAGTTTTCCTTGTTGGAAACTAGTAGGGGCTGGTGGCCCTTCTGAGTTTGGAAGGGCGACCCAGGTCCCTGTAACAAGCGAGCAGTCCCCTGTGGGCCAGCGCCACACAGGAAGTGCCTGCAGCCCCGCAGCCCCAGGGCGAGCTGGCGCCTCCATTTCCTGACAGCACCTGAACCCTACCTCACTTCTCAAAATGAAGGCTGCATGTCACAAACTGGTTAGAACTGGCTGTTGCCATGGTTTTCACGTTGGAAGGCACAGTTAAAGGGTCACATGACCAAAGAGGGAAATGCCTTTGTCACATGACTTTTTGGTGGCCTGATTAGCATACAGGAAGTTCACTCCCTGCTGGCTGCTGGGATGCTGAGTGATCACTGATGGGAGGTGATGTCATCTCTTGGACGAGTTATTGATTAGTCTCGGTCCAAGATGGGACCTGGGAGAGCTCTGGTCACAGTGGTCATCTCAGGAAGCTTCAGCTTCCATGTGGTCCAGCCCCTAACCCTGCCCTCTTCCCTCAGGCAGATTTGAGCTGTCTCACCTTTGAGAGATGGGCACGTGCTCCATGAGATAGTAAAAAGTGATAAATCCCCATAGGTTATCGTTGCCCCCTTTCGCACTCGCTCAGGAAGCACCGGCAGTCTGTAACTCTAGACGTGGTTCTGCCGAGGCTGCTGCTCTGCTGTGCGGCCGCCTGGAAGTCCGTCTGGGCTGCGACCAGCAGCTGCAGCTCCCATGCCAGAGCCTTGTATCTCCTCAGTGCCTGTGCGCATGCCCACAGAACCTGGGTTGGAGTCCTGGGGTCATCTTTGATGTGTATCTTGGGCAGAGTTGGCAGCCAGCAGGGAGACACAGACTTGAAAGAGTAGTGGCTCCTGAACTGCATTGGTTTTTGGTTTGTTGAGGCCCTAGTGAGACATCCTGGGTTATTTTATAGACAGCCAGCCAATTCCTGGACTTGAAAGTGTGGGCTGTTAACCCCAGTGAGGGAGTTCTGTACCTTGAAATGGGTGCCTCCTGATCGCTCGTGGAAGCCCACCCAGCAGCTGTACCTGTGGTGGTTCCGTCGCATCAGGGCGGGCTTGCTGCAGTGCTGTGGCTCTGCTGCTCTGAGAGCTGAGATGAGGGTGGGCCAAGGGGGAGCGCTGCGGGTTGAGGGGCTGGGGAGTCAGTGAACCCGGTGTGTGGTCCTCTGTGCAACCCCCTTCCCTGAAGGCATAGCTCACTCTGGGAGTGGGAAGGGCAGTTCAGTGGGCTGTTAAAATACCGGTGTCCCATCCCTAACTCTGCTTCACCACTCAGCTGGAAGGAATGGGACAACTTTGAGCTGTTGTTTTTCCCAGTTAACTGTTTGTTCTTTGGGTCATAGTGCCACCTAGCGGGTGAATTCAGTCCTTGGCTGGCTTTCCTGCTGATTGGATTCTTTCAACACAGAATACTGAGGCTAGATCTTAAGGGAGAGTTTACATTATGTCCTCAGCAAACAGAGCTGCTTGGCTTGGCGCTAAGCACTGTCTCTGAGACCCGTTGGTCCTTATATATGTGGTCAGCAATGCCATTAGCGGAAGCCTAGCACTTCATGGGAAATAGATGGGGAAACAGTGTCAGACTTTATTTTGGGGGGCTCCAAAATCACTGCAGATGGAGACTGCAGCCATGAAATTAAAAGACGCTTGCTCCTTGGAAGAAAAGTTATGACCAACCTAGATAGCATATTGAAAAGTAGAGACATTACTTTGTCAACAAAGGTCCGTCTAGTCAAGGCTATGGTTCTTCCAGTGGTCATGTATGGATGTGAGAGTTGGACTGTGAAGAAGGCTGAGCACTGAAGAATTGATGCTTTTGAACTGTGATGTTGGAGAAGACTCTTGAGAGTCCCTTGGACTGCAAGGAGATCCAACCAGTCCATTCTGAAGGAGGTCAGCCCTGGGATTTCTTTGGAAGGAATGATGCTAAAGCTGAAACTCCAGTACTTTGGCCACCTCATGTGAAGAGTTGACTCATTGGAAAAGACTCTGATGCTGGGAGGGACTGGGGCCAGGAGGAGAAGGGGACGACCGAGGATGAGATGGCTGGATGGCATCACTGACTCGATGGACGGAGTCTGAGTGAACTCCGGGAGTTGGTGATGGACAGGGAGGCCTGGCGTGCTGCGATTCATGGGGTCGCAAAGAGTTGGACACGACTGAGCGCCTGAACTGAATTGAGCATTACCAGATGTACATATACGTTCTGAGGAACTTGAGTGGTAGGATTGGGGAAAGAGGGCAGAGGGTAATGGACAGGGGTGGCTGGGAGCTAGTTTGTGAGCAGATTAAGTGGCTGGGTAGTACACTGGTCTATGAGAGCAAGTGTGTTCCATGTTCCAGTCAGTTTCGGAACATGCAGCCACTACTGCCACGTGGCCACTGGCAGGACAGAGAGCCCACCTGTAGCCCAGGAAGGACCCCGCAGCAGGCTGCCTCGGCTGCCTTGTGAGGTGATGACGCCCCGCGCTGGGGACTTAGACCGTCGGCTGAAAGTGTATGCCTCAGCCGCTGTGTCACCTGGGGAGGGGTAGGTGGGCTGTCCAGGCATGAGGGTCGTCAGGGAGTCTGGGTTCAGCAAAGAAAGGCTGATTCAGGTGGGGCTGGCCTCCCCATCAGGTGGCTTCCAGCATGGGTAGGTAGGCGCTCCACCAGCAGGCCCAAGATCCAGGAGCAAGTGTTCTGGTTCAGTACTGAGCCACATGGTTCAGAAAGGGGCTGTGGTGGGTTCCAAAATATGATGTTTTCCCACAGACACATAGGTATTCTCAGCCCAGGGGACACAGAAGTGTTTATCGGGAACAGTCTTGACTTTTTAAAGGGCTCAGCCGTAAACTGGCAGGTTCGAGGGCCATGTGGTGGGTGCAGTGAGAAAAGGCAGCCTGGGCAGGCGGTTGTGGGGAGGGGTGGGGAGGCCGGCCTGCTCGCCTCCACTTCACTGTGTCTGTGTCTGAATCCCAGCATCCGTGGGAGTGCTGCCCACCACAGGCGGGGTGCTCGGGTAACAGCCCTCCTCCCTGCCCCACAGTGACATGAAGTCTGAGAGGAGACCCCCTTCGCCCGATGTGATCGTGCTGTCTGACAACGAGCAGCCTGGAGCCCGAGGGTGAATGGGCTGACCGAGGAGCCCCCAAAGGAGACCAGCACCGAGGCCCTCATGGTGAGCTCTGTGCCCGCGCCAGGGAGCCGCCTCGCGGTGGGGCCAGCTGGTGCTCACTGGCCCCAGCCCTCCCTCAACCCATGTTCTCTTGACCTTGTAGAAAAGCAGTCCCGAAGAACGAGAAAGGATGATTAAGCAACTAAAAGAAGAGTTAAGGTTAGAAGAAGCAAAACTGGTTTTGTTGAAGAAGTTGCGGCAGAGTCAAATACAGAAAGAAACTCCCACCCAGAAGGTATGTGCGTGGCTGTTCACGCCTCAGGGTCAGTGAGAGGTATTTAGGACCAGGGATAGAGAACCATGGGCACTTCCTTGGCTCCCTGCTGCCCCAGGAGCTGGGTCTGTGAGGAGTCAGGTTTCCTCGGGGGCAAAGGGGCAGGGTCTGAATTGGAAATTTGCAGGCTCAAGTTCATCATGTTTTGGATTTAGCTTAGAGAAGATTTCAATCTAGAATATTCTGGATCTGAGTATGAGAACCTCATTCTCTGTAGACTCCCATCAAGGAAATGGAGAACAGACTTCTCTGAAGGTGCTGGAAGCACAGCTCTGTCCTGAACCCCTTTCAGAGGGGCGTCCTGCTCTGTGGGTGCCTGTGTGGCTGGCAGGGGCCGCTCTGGATTTCTGGACAGACTGCTGAACGCCTGCTTAAGGGTGCCCATGCCCAACCCCGGAGGCTGTGTCCCGGGGCTTCTGCCCCTGCCACCTCCCCACACCTCACGCTCCTCGTGCGGCTTCTAAATGGGGCTTATCCTGTAAGGCAAGGTCAGGCTGGTTTTGTGGGCCTCTCTTGTTATCCCATTCTGGAAAGTTTCCTGGTCCGTGACACGGCTACCCTTCCTTACATTCTGATGACTCTCTCAGTGAACCAGAAAGTAAATGCATCTTGGGCAGTACAAGCGGACAGTGTGTAGACATTGCTTCCGCCTTAAAGGGAGCGAGACGGGAGGACACTCGTGGTCTGCTTGGGGATTTGCTTGAGTTCCCACTCCACACCTAGTAAACAAGTGGACCAAGCCTGGCATCTGTTAATATCCTGATGGATGAGCCTGCTCGTTACTTGTTTCCTTGTTGATTGCTGAAGAGTGGATGATGGGGACCAAGTCTGTCACTGTCCTTGGTGGACTGTATGCCTGGACCAAACAGTTTCTCACCAGGGTGGGGACTGATATATAAGCCTCAGCCATTACTGCCAGCCTTTTTTTGTCCTCTGGAGGGCAGAGATGGCACCCGAATCTCAGTGATGCCAAGCACCCTGGGGCAGAGGGGTAAAGGGCCCTGGAAAATCCGTCCTGTGTTTTTCAAACATGTTAATTCCCGCTGCAGTGAACATGGCAGGCAAGCAGAACCTTTGAGAGCCTGATGCTTCTTAAAGAAGAGAAAAAGCAATGCTCCTCAGAATCGTGTGTGGGGAGGAGCATGGTTGGTAGCCCTCTCATCTTCTGCCTGTCCTGACCTCTTGCAGCCCGCAGGCTCCACTGGGAGCTCCGTGACCACCCCTCCCCCGCTCGTACGGGGCACCCAGAACATTCCTTCCGGCAAGCCATCACTTCAGGTCAGTGTTGACTCTGCATCATGCTCCTGAGCAGCCCTGATCCGGTTTCTGCAAAAGGCTGCTCATTCCTTCTCATAAGACTAGAATGAGGCCTTTCGGGGGAGCCTCCCTGGCAGTCACATTTGCGTCCCCATACCCAAACCGGGCCCCTGTTCATCATGACTAACACAGACACTTGGAGGACCCCTCCCATGGCTGCCTCTAGTGAGACTGGAGAGAGGGCTGAGATTCTGGACACTCTGGGCCCCCACCGCAGCCCGACTTTCTGAGCCTGTCACAGCCTCCTCTGCCCACAGGGCGCGATGGGCAGAGCTCCCGCTTCAGCCGTAGAACAGAGGTCAGGCCAAGCCCACCTGCCCGCCCTCAAGCCAGAGACTGCAGCTCAGACCAGCAGGCGGACAATGTTGATCACAGTTAGCTGACTTCTTACCTGGGGGTGCCTGGGTCCTAAGCGAGTCCAGGCTGACATGGCTGTTGGTGGGAGCCTGTGTCCCTCGTTCTTTTGCGTGTCTAGAGTGAGCAGTCATTTTAGCTTTTTTCTACCACCACCGTTTTGGTGGGTGTGCGTCTGTGCCTTTATGAAAACGACACACCTGTTTACAAAGCTGTGTGAGATCTGAGGGTTGCTGTTGTTGACAGGCGTCTGCAACTCGGATGCCTGGCAGTGTCATCCCACCACCCCTGGTCCGTGGCGGGCAGCAGACGTCCTCAAAGTTAGGGCCTCAGGCGAGCTCCCAGGTCGTCATGCCCCCACTCGTCAGGGGGGCCCAGGTGAGCACCGGCTTACGGAACAGTCCCAGGCAACTGTCCCTCTCGGGAGAATGACCCCGGTACTCAGACTGGGGCTCTTTCCCTGAGTCTCTCTTTACTGTCCTCTCATTGTCTTGTCTCTGCCCCACACCCCGACAGCAAATCCACAACATCAGACAGCATTCCAGCACAGGGCCACCGCCGCTCCTTCTGGCTCCCCGGGCGTCTGTGCCCAGCGTGCAGATTCAGGGACAGAGGATCATTCAGCAGGGCCTCATCCGTGTCTCCAGCGTCCCCAACACTAGTCTGCTCGTCAACATCCCACAGGTGAGTCGTGTGACAGACAGTCCAGTCCCGTGGACCACGGTGCTGTAGCTCCTGGGGCCTTGTTGAGTCGTGAAGGTTGTGGACAGGAGTTTTCTGTTGCCTCTGCTGTTTAGCAGAGGCAGATAACTGCTGAGAGGGTGAGGGTGGGGTCACCAGAGGCTCCTCTTTCCCCTCCACCCACCCCTCCCTCTCCACCACTGCGGCCAGGCGCAAGCACAGGAGGAGAATGTCTGCAGCTGTCCCTTCAGCGCCAGTGCATCTATTCTTAGCCATG
>SJXQ01010404.1:395901-479302 GCA_006408695.1 Aepyceros melampus
CCACAGCCTCAGCTGTAGAGGTGCCCCATCTCTGTTCTTTTCTTTAATATATATATTCTTGGTCGCGCCTCCTAGCTTGCTGGATCTTAGTTCCCTGACCAGGAATCGAACCTCGGGAATTCCCTCCCTCGCTGTTTTTGGAGTTGCCTCATCTTTATTCCAGAGGGGAAAGAAGGGCCAGGCCAAAACACTGTGGCCCTTGAAGTGCCCTTGGACGCTGGCTGGCTGGTGAGGGGGCGGCGGCTGGAAAGAAGGCTGGGCAGCGGGCAGTAGTGTGTCAGGGACCCTGAGGAGTCAGGTCCGGGGAAGAGGGGCTGTAGGAAGTGGGCTGGGAGCAGAGCAGACGGGTGGGATCTTGGGGGGCCGGGTAGAGCAGCTCACGGGGCAAAGAAGGAGACAGAGGGCCCTCGGGCAAAAGCCCTGGGGTAGGAGCATGTTCCTGGGAGGGGTGGTGAAGGAGGCCAGTGAGGAGGGAAAGGACGTTTAAAGACACCGTTTGTGAGACCTGGAGGAGGAGGAAAGGAAATCGCGTCTGAGAGGAAAGGGAGCCGAGGACTGGACTTGCTTCATGCTGTCCGTGCGCCCCCTGGTGGCCGAGTGGAGGAGGGGCAGGGAGATGGGTCTGCCCACCCTCCAGTCCACGCTCCCGGCCTGGGCCCTCACAGGCGGTCACAGACACTGTGGCATCCTGAGCCGGCTGCCCTTGGTCAGACCTCTGCCCTCTTGTCTCCCTGTCTCTGTGTTCCTCTCGGAAGGGGGACATGATGACCCCAGACTCTTCGAGAGCATGGACACCATGCTTCGGGTCCTCAGTGCTCTTGTGATTCCCACCAGGCCTGTGGGGGCAGGAATTCCTTCTATTAATATTTCCACTTCTCAGAGGGGAAAACTGAGGCTCAGGAAAGGCAGGGCATGGCCGGACCACCTCATACCATGGATACCTGCCAGGAGAGAATGGATCCCCTCCAGGGACCAGCCCAGTGGGCCAGAACTCAAGTTCAAGTTCTGCCACTTCATATCCTAGGGTACCTCCACGTGCCTCAGTTTCCCCAGTCCTTCAGTTGGGGGAGGCTAGCAAGAATAGCTCCGGTTCATTCTTCACACTTTTCTTTCTGCTGATGTGCCCACTTGTGATTGTACAATTGCTCGGTTGTGTCCGACTCTTTGCGACCCCATGGACTGTAGCACACCACATCAGGTGGTCAAAGTATTGGAGCTTCAGCTTCAACATCAGTCCTGCCAGTGACTATTCAGAATTTATTTCCTTTGGTTTGATCTCCTTACAGTCCAAGGGCCTCTCAAGAGTATTAGTTTCTGCTATAAAACAACATGCAACATGAATCAGCTGTGTGTTCTGCTCACTCAGCGGTGTCCGACTCTTTGTGATCCCATGCACTGCAGCCCACTAGGCTCCTCTGTTCATGAGAATTCCCAGGCAAGAATACTGGAGTGGGTTGCCATTTCCTCCTCCAGGGGATCTTTCTGACCCAGGGAGAGAACTTGCCCCTCTTGTGTCTCCTACACTGGCAGGTGAATTCTTTAGCGCTGTGCCACCTGGAATGCCCAAAATCAGCTATAAGTAACGTATATCTCCTCTTTCTTGAGCCTCCCTCCCAGCCCCCCTCCACTGGTGATTCTTTTTTTTTTCTCCCAGCACGAAGTTTATTGTTGTGCGCATTCACACAGCAAAACTGTATCCGCCAACATAGGAAGTCTAACTTGCGCTGTGTATTTCCCCGCCTTCCTGGGCCACTCCAGGTATAGATGGAAGGAGGCAGCAACACCAGACACCAGAGGGACTGGACGTGGGGGTTTAGTTTAATTGGTCTTCGATTTGTGTGTGTGTGTGTGTGGTTGCTCAGAATGTGGGATCTTGGTTCTCTGACCAGGGATCGAACCCATGCCCCCTTGCAGTGGAAGCACAGAGTCTTAACCACTGGACCACTGAGGAAGTTCTACTCGTCCTTAAACTTGCCATCGAAGTAGGGCACCCAGTCCGGAATCAGTCACCAATGGGTGGCCCACACAAGCCCCATGGTGCCCAAGTACCCCTCATGCCCTCCTTAGGAACCCAATTTCTGGCCAGCTTATGGTAGTGTGGGCTCAGGAGCCTGTTCAGCACCCCCAGGCTGGCTGGTGATTCTTGCACGAATCAGTGCAATCATGGGCCCGTGGGAGGCCCTTCCACACTGCCCCTGCACCTGTCAGTCACCCTGAAATTCAGGTCCTCTGGCTCCCTGACCTCAGGCTCCTACATATTTGGGTGTGCGTTTGAGATTTAAAGTGCTACCCTTCATGCCTGAAGAAGGTCCCTCATCACCTGGTTCTACAAGGTCTGGGTCAGGAGCCACTGCGATGGCTCACCTTCAACAAACCCTGGAGTTCGGGGCAGAGATTAAGAATGAAGCTCTCGGTGCTCTGGGGAAACTGGTTGAGTAGTTTCAGATAGGTAGGTATTTCCAGGAGAAAACTTTTATGAGCTCAGTTTCTTGCATCTTTCATACTTAGAAAAGCGCTGAAATCATTAACTGAGACATCTGGTTCGTGTGAGCAGCAGCTCTTCTGAGATACGTGCTTGACTGCACGTTCTCCTTCTCCAAGATCACATATGTGCTGACATCCTCCCCCCTCTTTGGCGCAGTTGCTGGGAACTCTCTGAGAGGTTGGTGGGGCTATGGTCTTCAGTCAGTCCCCAAATAAAACTCAAAGCTCACAGGTCTCATGCTGTGCACTTTTCAAAGTTTGATTTTCATTTTATGTTGGAGTAACTCAACATTCAAAAAACAAAGATCATGGTATCTTGTCCCATCACTTCATGGCAAGTAGATAGGGAAACAATGGAAGTGGTATTTTCTTGGGCTCCAAAATCAAATGCAGATGGTGACTGCAGCCATGAAATTAAAAGATGCTTGCTCCTTGGAAGAAAAGCTATGACAAACCTAGATAGCCTATTAAAAAAACAGAGACATCACTTTGCCGACAAAGGTCCATGTAGTCAAAGCTATGGTTTTTTCTGTAGTCATGTATGGATGTGAGAGTTTGACCATAGAGAAAGCTGAGCACCAAGAATTGATGCTTTTGAACTGTGGTGTTGGAGGAGACTCTTGAGAGTTCGTTGGGCTGCAAGGAGGTCAAATCAGTCCATCTTAAAAGAAAGTAATCCTGAATATTCATTGGAAGGACTAATACTGAAGCTCCAATACTTTGGCCACCTGATACGAAGAACTGACTCATTGGAAAAGACCCTGTTGCTGGAAAAGATTGAAGGCAGGAGGAGAGGGGATGACAGAGGATGAAATGGTGGCATGGCATCACTGACTCAACGGACATGAGTTTGAGCAAGCTCCGGGAGTTGGTGATGGACAGGGAAGTCTGGTGTGCTGCAGTCCATGGGGTCGCAGAGAATCGGACACAATGGAGCAACTGGACTGGCTAGCTGATCTACAATGTTGCATTCGTTTCAGGAGTACAGCAAAGTGCTTCAGTTATACATGTATATGTGTCCATTCTTCTTCAGATTCTTTTCCTGCATAGGCTATTATAGGCATACAGAATACCAGGTAGAGTTCTCTGTGCTATAGAGAAGCTGCTTGTTTGTTATCTATCTCATATATAGTAGTGTATACATGTTCACATTGTGCGTTTTTATTTCATTCAACACTCTCTTTGCAATCTCTCAGTGTTCCCAAATAAGGAACCCAAGGATCTGGCAGCTCAGCCGCACCCTGTCTAAGCTGGCCCTGAGGGAAGTGTGTCATGTGCAGGGTCCATGCCCAGACAGGGGCAGTTACCCCAGTCAGGATCACACATTCCAGGCACACGGCTGCTGCTTGCAAAACTCTAACCTACAGCCAGACTTTTTCTTTCTTTAAATCACCAATCAACCTCAGAAACTTTGCTAATTGAGTATCATGATGAATACTGTTGCTGTTGTTTGGTTGCTAAGCATGTCTGACTCTTTTGCGACCGCATGGACTATAGCCTGCCATGTTTCTCTGTCCATTTCCCAGGCAAGAATGCTCAAGTGGGTAGCCGTTTCCTTCTCCAGGAAATCTTCCCCACCCAGGGATTGAACCTAGGTCTCCTACTTGGCAGGAGCCACCTGGGAAGCCTCTATGATTAATATTAGAGTGAATTTGTCTCTGGTGGGGGCCTTGGGATTAAGATGTGTGGATCAGAGAGAATATTAGCAGTTTTTCTGCCCAGGCATCTGGCCAGAATGCCAGCTTTATCTGGGAGCTGGTGGAAATGCAGATTCCCAGGTTTGGCCTAGATCCAATGAATCAGAACCTCCATTTAAACCCACCTCTGGCCTAATCACCTCAAAGTAGCCCATAAGACTCTTGTGTCCAGCTGCTTGGAACCCTGCCCAGGTTACAGTGGCTTTTGTCTCAGAGGGTGGGGCTCTAGGCAGAGAGAGTGTGCCTTCCTGGCGCTCCCAACCAGGTGATGGAGATGAGATTCCACAGAACCTGAGGGAGGTGTCCACTCACCTCTCAGAGGCTGCCCAGGACATGGATTCCCAGTCTCCGTCTCCCAACAAACTGGCTCACACAAAAAAAAAGGTCTCTAAAAAACTACACAAATGGCATGCAAAAATATGCAAATCACACACGCGTTTAATTCAAATAAAGCAAATCGTGCATATTATATGCAAACCGCAAACACACACGCAAATATCATGAGAGGGAGAGTGCCCGAGTGAGGGTGGTCAGACACTTTGCAAGGGACACATTGAGCAGAATAGTGACAGCGGAGGTCTTATTTCCTACCCCGAGCCTGACCCTTTGTGTGGATCTGCCTTTGAACCCCACAGCTACCAGGTAAGGGGTCCCTTGCCCAGGGGCAGCCGGTCTCCAGGCCTCCAGCTCGGTACTCTCTGCAGGGCCCTGGCGACCCCTGGTGGACGATGGTGGGACACAGAGCCTGAATCGCCCACCCTCTCCTCCCCGTGCGGTGGCTTCCAGGTAGACCCTTCTCCTGTGGGCCTCCTCTCGGGTAAGATCCCGATCATGTACTCCAAGCCAAGGATTAGTGGGTGGGTAACAAGCAGAACTGACTGGGGCGTGACTGGTGTTCCAAGGGCCCCCTCTCCTCTCCCTGCACAAGCTCTTTTCGTTAATTGCTAAGTCATGTCTGACTCTTGAGACCCCACAAACTGTAGCCCACCAGGCCCTTAGGGATTTCTAAAATGCAGACTGCCCAAGGGTATACAAAGAAAAGAGAGACTGTTTTCCCACCAATCCCCGATCCTTGGTTACTTCCCCAGTGGTCGTGGCTGTGACCTGTGTCTCCTTTCAAAGATATTTGGATAGCTTATTTTAAAAAAATGTACCAAATTGTTATCTTCCTATTTTTTACAGTAACACATTTGGGGAGAAAAACTGCTTCGCCTTTTTAATGGCTGTATACTATTCCACTACATGACTCAACAGCCTGATTTAAAAGGTCCCTGTGCTGTGTGCTTAGTTATGCAGTCGTGTCTGACCCTTTGCAGTCCCATGGGTTGTAGCCCATCAGGCTCCTTTGTCCACGGGATTTCTTCCAGGCAAGAATACTGGAGTAGTTTGCCATTTCCTCCTCCAGGGGATCTTCCCAACCCAGGGATCAAACCAGCATCTCTTGCTTCATAGGCAGATTACTGCTGAGTCATTGGGGAAGCCCCAAATAGTTCTCAACTGACAAATATTTCTTTTCCTTTTTTTGCAATTACAAAAATGTAGCAGGAAATGCATCATTTTGCATGCATTTGCATGTTCCTGTAGGAAAATTATTAGGAGGCAAACTGCTGAGGGAAAGAGTATGTGCATTTTCAATATTAATAGAGTCTAGAAAATTGCCATCTTGAGTCGCTGTAGTGATGAGCAGTCTCCCCTGATCAGCTTTCAGGCTCAAGGCCTTGGGTCTGCCTAGCTCTCTCCTATCTGGGGGCTTGGGGCACAGGTCACCAAGCCTCCGAGCCTCAACGTCCCCTCCTGTTGCATGCAGGTGCCATCAGCTCCCGCTCTGCCAGCAGGCTGATTCCTCTGAGCTCCTGTAATCCTTATAGTTCGATTACTGTCGTGTGGCCACAGTTCAGGCATTTTCTGAGTAATGTAATATGAAATGTTAGTAAAGTGTGACTTTAGGTGCGAATTTGGTGTAGGGAGTTTCCTCAAATTGAAACCCTCTAAGAGACCCAGCCATGAAATTAAAAGACGCTTACTCCTTGGAAGAAAAGTTATGACCAACCTAGATAGTATATTCAAAAGCAGAGACATACTTTGCCGACTAAGATCCGTCTAGTCAAGGCTGTGGTTATTCCTGTGGTCATGTATGGATGTGAGAGTTGGACTGTGAAGAAGGCTGAGTGCAGAAGAATTGATGCTTTTGAACTGTGGTGTTGGAGAAGACTCGAGAGTCCCTTGGACTGCAAGGAGATCCAACCAGTCCATTCTGAAGGAGATCAGCCCTGGGATTTCTTTGGAAGGAATGATGCTAAAGCTGAAACTCCAATACTTTGGCCACCTCATGTGAAGAGTTGACTCATTGGAAAAGACTCTGATGCTGGGAGGGATTAGGGGCAGGAGGAGAAGGGGGCGATAGAGGATGAGATGGCTGGATGGCATCACTGACTCGATGGATGTGAGTCTGAGTGAACTCCGGGAGTTGGTGATGGACAGGGAGGCCTGGCGTGCTGCGATTCATGGGGTTGCAAAGAATCGGACACGACTGAGTGACTGAAATGAACTGAACTGAACTGAAGAGACCCAGCCGGAAGCTGGAGGCTAAACCAACCCAGAGCTGCATTCACGCCATGGCCAGGAGAGGGGGCAAGTGAGCGGTGAGCGCCAGGGCCACCTGGGACACACAAGTTGCAACGTCTTCTCTTTCCCCTGGGACACCCCGGAAGGGCTTTCTCCAGCACCTGTGCTCTCCGCCTCCTCTCCAGGGTTCAGACGACCTCCCCTGGTGCATCCCACTTTGCCCTCCCTCAGGACCTGCCTGGCAGCTCTCCCCACACCTTGGGTGTTTCCCTCTCACACCCCACGGCCTCTGGCGACATTTTTGCTGCAAATGCCTCTGGCGACATTTTTGCTGCAAATGTGCTGAAGAGCTGACTGTGCTCTCTGCCTCTGATTGCTTCTTGAACTGGTTTATGGCCTTGTGGTTCCCTGGGCCCATGTGGCTCAGTCCGGCCACGCTGCTGAGGCTTCACTTTCTGCTCCTGAGATCTGTCTTTCTGACTTGTGACATCCTCTCTTGATTTTTGTCCTGTATTTTGGCCTCTCCCAACTTCCAAATTTCCTTTTTTTTGGGAAGTTTTGCAATATCTCCTTCATTTCTTTCACTTTACAAAAGAAGTTCTTTTAATTTTTAAAAAACTTTTTATTTTGCATTGGTGTATAGCCAATTAACAATGTTGTGATAATTTCAGGTGAACAGCAAAAGGACTCGGCCATAGATATATACATGTATCCGTTCTCCTCCAAACTCCCCTCCTCTCCAGGCTGCCACATAACATTGAGCAGAATTCCCTGTGCTCTACAGTAAGTCCTTGTCCCGGCTACCACATTTCTATCCTGAACACGACTCTTCTGCCCAGCTGTGTGGACATACCAACTGCCAGATCAGAGCTGAGCTGCCCTCCCTCTGTGATGTCCCGTCCAGTCTCCCTGTGGCTCAGATCACCTGGCTTGACCAGGAAACAGGCCGAATGGAAGGAGCGGGACACAGAAGGCCTCATGGTGCGTGATCCTCTGTGTGGGAAATGTCTGGAACAGGCAAATCCATGGAGACAGAGAGCAGATTAGTGGTTGTCAGGGGCTGGGGAGGGGGACTGGGAAGTGGCTGCTCACGGGGAGGGGGTCTTCTTTTGGGTGGGCTGCTCAACAGCCTCGATTGAGACTCTCCCTACTCCAGGCTGCGGTTTTGGGGCTTCCTAGCATCTTAACTGTTCCTGCTGGGGGAGTGCACAGTGGAAGTGTCACAGGCGCAGGGGGAGGTCCTGATGGCCGGCTCCTGCGGCTTTCCAGGCAGCTCAGCCTACAAATGCAGGAGACACAGGTTTCCTCCTTGGGTCCGGAAGCTCCCCTGGAGAAGGAAATGGCAACCCACTCCAGGATTCTTGCCCGGAGAATCCCATGGACAGAGGAGCCTGGTGGGCTACAGTCCAGGGGGTCACAAAGAGTCAGATACGATTGAGCACTGCAACAGTGCAGTGAAGGGAGGGAAAGAGGCGGCGAGGATGCAGAGAGCCCGGCCAGGGCGGCTCGCTGACCGGCACTCAGCACTCAGGAGTTGCTGAGCTGAGGGGCAGTACGGGCCCAGGGCTGCAAACATGGAACCACCCTAAGTGTCCAGTACCAGGAACGAGGGGCTCACTCGCCGGAGGAAGATCTTCCCAGATGCAAGGAGAGGGGGCAAGTGAGCGGTGAGCGCCAGGGCCACCTGGGACACACAAGTTGCAACGTCTTCTCTTTCCCCTGGGACACCCCGGAAGGGCTTTCTCCAGCACCTGTGCTCTCCGCCTCCTCTCCAGGGTTCAGACGACCTCCCCTGGTGCATCCCACTTTGCCCTCCCTCAGGACCTGCCTGGCAGCTCTCCCCACACCTTGGGTGTTTCCCTCTCACACCCCACGGCCTCTGGCGACATTTTTGCTGCAAATGCCTCTGGCGACATTTTTGCTGCAAATGTGCTGAAGAGCTGACTGTGCTCTCTGCCTCTGATTGCTTCTTGAACTGGTTTATGGCCTTGTGGTTCCACTGGGCCCATGTGGCTCAGTCCGGCCACGCTGCTGAGGCTTCACTTTCTGCTCCTGAGATCTGTCTTTCTGACTTGTGACATCCTCTCTTGATTTTTGTCCTGTATTTTGGCCTCTCCCAACTTCCAAATTTCCTTTTTTTTGGGAAGTTTTGCAATATCTCCTTCATTTCTTTCACTTTACAAAAGAAGTTCTTTTAATTTTTAAAAAACTTTTTATTTTGCATTGGTGTATAGCCAATTAACAATGTTGTGATAATTTCAGGTGAACAGCAAAAGGACTCGGCCATAGATATATACATGTATCCGTTCTCCTCCAAACTCCCCTCCTCTCCAGGCTGCCACATAACATTGAGCAGAATTCCCTGTGCTCTACAGTAAGTCCTTGTCCCGGCTACCACATTTCTATCCTGAACACGACTCTTCTGCCCAGCTGTGTGGACATACCAACTGCCAGATCAGAGCTGAGCTGCCCTCCCTCTGTGATGTCCCGTCCAGTCTCCCTGTGGCTCAGATCACCTGGCTTGACCAGGAAACAGGCCGAATGGAAGGAGCGGGACACAGAAGGCCTCATGGTGCGTGATCCTCTGTGTGGAAATGTCTGGAACAGGCAAATCCATGGAGACAGAGAGCAGATTAGTGGTTGTCAGGGGCTGGGGAGGGGGACTGGGAAGTGGCTGCTCACGGGGAGGGGGTCTTCTTTTGGGTGGGCTGCTCAACAGCCTCGATTGAGACTCTCCCTACTCCAGGCTGCGGTTTTGGGGCTTCCTAGCATCTTAACTGTTCCTGCTGGGGGAGTGCACAGTGGAAGTGTCACAGGCGCAGGGGGAGGTCCTGATGGCCGGCTCCTGCGGCTTTCCAGGCAGCTCAGCCTACAAATGCAGGAGACACAGGTTTCCTCCTTGGGTCCGGAAGCTCCCCTGGAGAAGGAAATGGCAACCCACTCCAGGATTCTTGCCCGGAGAATCCCATGGACAGAGGAGCCTGGTGGGCTACAGTCCAGGGGGTCACAAAGAGTCAGATACGATTGAGCACTGCAACAGTGCAGTGAAGGGAGGGAAAGAGGCGGCGAGGATGCAGAGAGCCCGGCCAGGGCGGCTCGCTGACCGGCACTCAGCACTCAGGAGTTGCTGAGCTGAGGGGCAGTACGGGCCCAGGGCTGCAAACATGGAACCACCCTAAGTGTCCAGTACCAGGAACGAGGGGCTCACTCGCCGGAGGAAGATCTTCCCAGATGCAGAGGCAGTGGCCACTCCAAGATACATCACGTGGAGAAAGGCAGGGCATGCAAAGTGGGGACATGCACGCAGGGACACACAGACCATCACAGACCAGCTTGGTAGGCCCCTAACTCTGAGGCTGGGTCTGCAGCGGATGCCGGTGGAGAAGGGGCCAGGGCCTGGATGGAGTCAGCTGAGACTGTATTACCTTCACTACAAATGTATTTCTTGAGACTTCCCTGGTGGTCCAGTGGTTAAGACTGTGCTTCCAATGCAAAGGGCATGGGTTCAATCCCTGCTCAGGGAACTAAGATCCCACATGCAGCGCAGTGCAGGCCAAGAAAATATATATATATAAAAAGAAATCCATTTCTTGGCTCTCAAACAGAAATGGAACGTGGAGGGCAGTGTGGTAACAGGTCAGGTGAGAGCAGCAGGCTTGTGGCTGTGACAGGTAAGGGTGGGCAGGTGGATGGAAGCCAGAAGGGAGGAGGCGGAGGTCCTCTGATTCCTGGAGACCACTGTGCTCAGCCTTTTGGGGTGCAGGCTGCGATCCTGCCATGCTGCATGACTTTTGCACCTCGTTTCCTGTCTGCACCCCTCACTAGAGCATCAACACCACAGTGGTGGCACTGCAGAGGGGGCGNTTTTTCTGGAACTCTCTTGCTTTTTCCATGATCCAGCGGATGTTGGCAATTTGATCTCTGGTTCCTCTGCCTTTTCTAAAACCAGCTTGAACATCAGGAGGTTCATGGTTCATGTATTGCTGAAGTCTGGCTTGGAGAAGTTTGAGCATTACTTTACTAGCATGTGAGATGAGTGCAATTGTGTGGTAGTTTGAGCATTCTTTGGCATTGCCTTTCTTTGGGATTGGAATGAAAACTGACCTTTTCTAGTCCTGTGGCCACTGCTGAGTTTTCTAAATATGCTGACATATTGAGTGCAGCACTTTTCACAGCATCATCTTTCAGGATTTGAAATAGCTCAACTGGAATTCCATCACCTCCACTAGGTTTTGTTCATAGTGATGCTTCCTAAGGCCCACTTGACTTCACATTCCAGGATGTCTGGCTCTAGGTGAGTGATCATACCATCATGATTATCCAGGTCATGAAGATCTTTTTTGTACAGTTTTTCTGTGTATTCTTGCCACCTCTTAATATCTTCCACTTCTGTTAGGTCCATAACATTTCTGTCCTTTATCAAGCCCATCTTTGCATGAAATGTTCCCTTGGTATCTCTAATTTTCTTGAAGAGATCTCTAGTCTTTCCCATTCTGTTGTTTTCCTCTCTTTTTCATTGATCACTGAGGAAGGCTTTCTTATCTCTTCTTGGTATTCTTTGGAATTCTGCATTCAGATGCTTATATCTTTCCTTTTCTCCTTTGCTTTTTGCTTCTCTTCTTTTCACAGCTATTTGTAAGCTGTGCCCAGACAGCCATTTTGCTTTTTTGCATTTTTTTCCATGGGGATGATCTTGATCCCTGTCTCCTGTACAACGTCACAAACCTTCATCCACAGTTCATCAGGCACTCTATCTATCAGATCTAGTCCCTTAAATCTATTTCTCAGTTCCACTGTATAATCATAAGGGGCTTGATTTAGGTCATAGCTGAATGGTCTAGTGGTTTTCCCATTTTCTTCAATTTAAGCCTGAATTTGGCAATAAGGAGTTCATGATCTGAGCCACAGTCAGCTCCCGGTCTTATTTTTTGCTGACTGTGTAGAGCTTCTCCATCTTTGGCTGCAAAGAATATAATAAATCTGATTTTGGTGTCAACCATCTGGTAAAGTCCAAGTGTAGAGTCTTCTCTTGTGTTGTTGGAAGAGGGTGTTTGCTATGACCAGTGTATTTTTTTGGCAAAACTCTATTAATCTTTGCCCTGCTTCATTCTGCATTCCTAGGCCAAATTTGCCTGTTACTCCAGGTGTTTCTTGACTTCCTACTTTTGCATTCCAGTCCCTTATAATGAAAAGGACATCTTTTTTGGGTATTAGTTCTAAAAGGTCTTGGAGGTCTTCATAGAACCGTTCAACTTCAGCTTCTTCAGCATTACTCGTTGGGGCATAGACTTGAATTACTGTGATATTGAATGGTTTGCCTTGGAAACAGACAGATCATTCTGTCATTTTTGAGACTGCATCCAAATACTGCATTTCAGACTCTTTTGTTGACCATGATGGCTACTCCGTTTCTTCTAAGGGATTCCTGCCCGCAGTAGTAGATATAATGGCCATCTCAGTTAAATTCACCCATTCCAGTCCATTTTAGTTCACTGCTTCCTAGAATGTCAACATTTACTCTTGCCATCTCCTGTTTGACCACTTCCAATTTGCCTTGAGTCATGGACCTAACATTCCAGGTTCCTATGTAATATTGCTCTTTACAGCATCAGACCTTGCTTCTCTCACCATTCCATCCACAACTGGGTATTGTTTTTGCTTGCTCCATCCCTTCTTTCTTTCTGGAGTTATTTCTCCACTGATCTCCAGTAGCATATTGGACACCTACTGACCTGGGGAGTTCCTCTTTCAGTATCCTATCATTTTGCCTTTTCATACTGTTCATGGGCTTCTCAAGGCAAGAATACTGAAGTGGTGTGCTATTTCCTTCTCCAATCACTCAGTCATGTCCAACTCTTTGTGACTCCATGGATTGTAGTCTGCCTGGCTGCTGTGTCTATGTAATTTTTCAGGCAAGAATACTGAAGAGGATTGCCATTTCCTTCTCCAGGGGATCTTCCTAATCCAGGGACTGAACCCATGTCTCCTGTGGATTCTTTACCACTGAGCCACCAGGGAAGCCTTATTGTTAGTAGATAGATGCTATTTCTTGTTCCCCTTGCTTTCTTCTTTCTCCCTGGAGAATTCCCTGAGTCCTGTGATTTACCTGTCAAACCCGCACAGGGAATATCTCCTCTGTTTTCTACTTACTGGCTGCATCATGCACTTGGCCTCTTGATGAATACTGATGCATGTATCTCTGTTTTTGGTTTGAACTGTATAAGTAGGGAATCCTGTTTTATGGCTTTGAGTCCCTCCTGGCTTGCACAGCATCCAAAGCATATTAAATACTCAGTAAATATCTGGTAGATATTTAGGCACAGAGGACTAATATGTCACTTTAAACTATGGTCAGACACATGTTGAGGTAAAAATATCCCTTACCCCTCACTCTATATTCCTCTTCTGCCCCTGCTGTTGATGTTCCCTTATAAAGCCCTCAATTCACCCAAACTGGGGCCGACTATGGTAGCCTAGGCTGGAACAGATTGCTGTGCAAATACTTGGCAAAGTAATAATCTATTTGTGGATAAGCAGAAATTGGCTGTATTCTCAGAGTTATGAACTGTCACTATTAACACCCATGAGTCACTAACATCATGGTGGGCTGAGTGATTTTTCTGCGGGCCTATAGGGCATGTTATACTAAAAATGCACCGTCCATCTGTCTAATTAGTGTCTGTTCCATTGATGTCACAGATATTCAAATGAGCTTTTTCCTTTTTGCCAACACATGCAGGGGCTTTATGTAATCCCCAGATCCCTCATTGTGGGTGAGGTTGACGTATCCAATAGTGGTGTTTTTTTTTTTTTTTTTCTTTTCATGGCTTTCAGGACAAGCTGTGGTATGAGAGAGAAGTTAAGGAGGAAAATTTTAAAAGCCAGTCTAATTCTGAGCTTCTCTTCCTAAGCCAGATCAGTGGCCTCACAGCCTAGAAATGGAAGCACAGAGGATTGGATGGAGGAGCAGACAGGTTGAATGGCCCTTCACCCAGTAGTATTTCAACCCTTGACATTTCTTTGACTATGCCACTTGACGTCCATCTTCTAAATCACTGACAGTTTCTCTTGTGGCCGGCTCTACTCCAGGATGTATAGGAAGGGAATTCTGAGAGATGGAACACCAGCTTAGCTAAACTGATACAATTCAAAGGCACCACAGATAATAATCTTGGTTAGCACCCTAGAGAAAGAAAGCCCTAGAGGAGAGAAAGAAAATATCAATCATACCTTCAATTGCAAAACTAACTCTGCCTTCATAATTGTTAAGCAATTGTTAAGCAATCATACTTGTTAAGCAATGGATAATGCTTTGAGATGATGTGAATATGCTGGTAGTTTCAGCAGTTAGCATCTTGTGTTAATCCCTGTCCTTATAAAGATTGTGTTTAGTAAGAAAGTGCTAAATTATCTTCCCAAGTGTTTGCACCATTTTGCATTCCCACCACCAGTGAATGGATGTTCCTCCTGCTCTGCATCGTTGCCAGTGTTTGGTATTATCCGTGTTTTGGACTTGGACTTTTCTAATATGTGTGTACTGGTATCTCATCATTTTAATATGCAGTTCCTTCATGATATATGATGTTGAACATCTTTTCATATGCTTGTTTGCCATCTGTATATCTTCTTTGGTGAGGTGTCTGTTCAGAGCTTTTGTCTATTTTAAAATCAAGTTGTTTCCTATTGAATTTTTAAAAAGTTCTTTGTATGTTTTGGATAACTGTATTTTTTTTTTTTTTAAAATGTGTCTTTTTGCAAATATTTTTCTCCTTGTCTGTGACTTATCTTCTTGTTCTCTTGACATTCTTTCACAGAGCAGAATTTTTAAAATATTAATGAAGTTCAGCTTATTCATTTTTTCATGGATCATGACTTTGGTGCTGTGTCTAAAAAGTCATCATCAAACCTAAGGCCATCCAGTTTTTCTTCTATGTTATATCTCTTAAGAGTTTTATAGTTTTGCATTTTATATTTCCATCTGTGAGCTATTTTGAGTTTCATGAAGGGTGTAAGGTTTACATGTAGATTTTCATTTTTTCCCATGTGGATGTTCAGTTGTTCCAGCACCATTTGTTAAATGATAATAGTTTTTTCCAACAACAACAAAATTGAGAGATGACTCAAAGTAAGAAATGAAAAAGTAGATACTATAACCAACACCAAAACAATCATAAAAGAATATGATGAACAGTTATATTTCAACAAATTGGACAGATTTTCCTTTGCTTTTTGTAAAGATCAATTGACTATATTATGTGGGTCAGTTTCTGGGCTCTCTATTCTGTTCCATTGATCTAACTAAGATTTCTTTTTTGGAGGGTGTTACTATGAATGGTAATGCATCTTTAATGTCAAATTCCAATTGTTCATTGCTTTTATGTAGAAAAGTGATTGACTATTTCATGTTAATCTTGTATCCTACAACCTTGCTATAATCACTTGTTAGTTCTGGGAGTCTTCTGTTGATTTTTTTGGATTTTCTGTATAGTTTAATGTCTTCCTTTCAAATATGTCATCTCTTCTTTGCTTGTCTTATTGCTTTAGCTAGAACATCCAGAATGATGATGAAAAACAGTGGTGAGAGGAACATCCTTTCCTTGTTCCTAAGGTTACTTTTTGACATTTGCATTCAATTTTATGTTTTACTTAAAACAAAACAAAAAAAAAACCTCTGTGCCTATCACTCTTTTTCTGATCCTTCTACTTCATTCTCATCCACTCTTTCTTAGTAACCATTTGCATTTGTTTCTGATTCATATTTGGGTTTCTTTTTTGTAAAAATAAGCAAATATGTATACTCATTTTTCCCCTTTATTCTTAAAATGTGGCTTACTAGGTCTGTTTTCCCATAGCCTCACCAACTGAGTGTGTTCTCAAATATTTGAATTTTTGCCATCTTGATAGATGAGAAATGATACTCATTGTGAGTTTAGTTTCAAGTTATAGAAGTTTGAATTTCTCTCATTATGTGAAGTTGAGCATATTGTCATGTGCTAAAGTAGGCCCTTTTTTCTTTTTTAAAAAAATTGAAGCATAGTTGATTTATAATGTTAAATTAATTTCAGGTGTATACCAGAGTGATTCAATATTTTTATAGATTATACTCCATTTAAAATTATTATAACATATTGGCTATATTCCCTGTGCTGTACAATATATTGTCACTTGTTTATTTTACACATACTAGTTTGTATCTCTTAATCCCTCCCCCATCTTGCCCCTCCCTTTCCCTCTCCCCGCTGGTAACTATTAGTTTGTTCTCTATGTTTGTGAGTCTGTTTTTGTTACATTCATTCATTTTATTTTTTAGATTCCACATATAACTCATAATGTACAGTCTTTATCTTTCTCTGACTTATTCTGCTGAGCATAATGCCCTCTGGGTCCATCCTTGTGGTTGCAAATGGCAAAATTTCATTCTTTTTAATGACTGAGTAATATTTCATTTTGTGTGGATGTATGAGTTTGTATGTATGAGCTTCCCTTGTGGCTCAGGTGGTAAAGAATCCACCTGCAGTGCGGGAGACCTGGGTTCAATCCCTGGGTTGGGAAGATCCCCTGAAGAAGTGAATGGCTACCCACTCCAGTATTCTGGCCTGGAGAATTCCATGTACTGTAGAGTCTATGGGGTGGCAAAGAGTCAGACATGACTGAGCAACTTTCACTTTCACCTTCATGTGTTTGTATGTATTTATATTTATTTGTAAGTATGAATAAATGTTATAAATGCATATATATGGATATCTCACATCTTCTTTATCCTCTCATTTGTTAATTGACACTTAGGTTGCTTCCATATCTAGTCTATTATTAAATAATGCTGTTATGAATATTGGGGTGCATGTATCTTTTCAAATTGGTGTTTTTCATTTTCTTTGGATGTATACCCTGGGTGGAACTGTTGGATTATATGGTAGTTCTATTTTTAGTTTTTTTTTTTTTTTGAGAAAACTGTGAAAGAGTCAGTAACTCAGTCATGTCTGACTCTTTGCAGCCCCACGCACTGTATCCTGCCAGGCTCCTCTATCCATGGACTTCTTCAGGCAAGAATACTGGAGTGGTTTAAATAGTATCTGAATTTAGCAGTGATATTGGCCTGTATATTTTCTTTCTTTCTTTTTTGTTTTTATAGTGTTGTTTGGTTTTAGTATCCAGACAAAGGGAAATGGCAATCTTGTAGAATGAATATGTAAGTGCTCCCTCTTCAATTTTTTGGAATAGTGTGATAAGGACAGATAATAGCTCTTCCTTTTCTGTCTGTTAGAATTCCATCATGACACCATCCAGTCCAGGGCTTTTTGTTTGCTGGGAGTTTTTTGATTATCAATTCAACGTCAGTGCTAGTGCTTGGTCTGTTCAAACTGTTCATTTCTCTTCCTGATTCAGTCTTGGAACACTGTATGTTTTTAGAAATTTATCTGTTTCTTCTAGGTTGTCCAATTTGTTGAAATATAACTGTTCATAGTATTATGATTTTTTTTTTTTGGTATTGATTGTAATTCCTCCTCTTTCATTTCTTAGTTTGGTTAGGTCCTCTCTCAGTTTTTCTTAATGAGCCTGTCTAAAGACATATCAATTTCATTTATTTTTTTCAAAAACCAGACTCTCGGTCTCATTGATCGTTTCTGTTATTTTCTTGGTCTTTATTTTTTCCTCTCTGACAATTATCTCCTTTCTTTTGCTGATGTTGGGCTTTATTTGTTCTTCCTTTTCTTATTCCTTAGGTGGTAGGTTAGCTTGCTTTCTGAGGCTTTTCTTTTTCTTAATGAAGGTCTGTATTGCTACATACTTCCCTCTTAGGACTGCTTTCGTGGCATCCCGTGGTTTTTGAAAAACTGTGTTTTTATTTTCATTTATCTCAAGGTATTTGCCAATTTCTTCTTTGATTTCTTCACCGACCCATTGTTTTCTTTTTTAGTATCATGCTCTTTAGTCTGCATGTGTGTGTTGTTTTCCTGTTTAGTCTGTAGCTGATTTCTAGTTTCATACTACTGTGACTGGAAAAATGCTTGATATAATTTCTAACTTTCTTACTTTGTTGAGGCTTGTTTTGTGGCCTAGCATATAATCTGTCCTGAAGAGTGTTCCATGTGAACTTGAAATGAATGTGTATTCTGCTGTTTGTGGATGGGCTGTTCTATAGACATGTATTAAGTCCAGCTTTCTCAATATGTCATTTAAGACTAGCTGATTTTCTGTCTGGATGATCTGTCCACTGATGCAAGTGAGGTGTTAAAATCCCCTACTATTACTGCATCACTGTCAGTTTCTCTCTGTTTGTAGGGGAAAAATGCAGTCTTTTAGTGTGACATGCAAACTCCTTGATGATCTGTTCCATGTCTGGATTGATTTTAGTCTCTCATCCCTATATACCCCCTGCTTTACTCCAAATATTTCCTTTTTCTTTTCTTATCCTTCTGATTCATGCCTCTAAGTTTTTGTTCTTAATTCTTTCCTTTTGGAATCTCTTTTCCTTCATCATGAGAAAACTTCTACTCATCCTTCAAAGCCCAGCTCAAATAGCATCTCCTTGATAAAGTCTTCTCTTTCTTAATAGAGCTACTTATTACTATGGATCCTTATACAGTTTTGCAGCTCTGACTCCGACAATAGCGTTCACCTGTTTGTGCTACAATTGCGTATGTTTTAGTCTATCTCTACTACTCTCTGAGCAGAGCAACTTTAAAAAAATGTATCTGTCCCTCATTTCAAGCACTGTGCCAGTTATATTGTTGTTGTTCAGTCAGTCATGTCGAACCCTTTGTACCCCAAGGACTGCAGCACATCAGGCTTTCCTGTCCTTCACCATCTCCTGGAGCTTGCTGAAACTCATGTCCATTGAGTTGGTGATGCCATCCAACCATCTGATCTTCTGTCATCCCCTTCTCTTCTGCCTTCAATCTATCTCAGCATCAGGGTCTTTTCTAAAGTGTCAGCTCTTTGCATCAGGTGGCCAAAGTATTAGAGCTTCAGTTTCAGCATCAGTCCTTCCAATGAATATTCAGGACTGATTTCCTTTAGGAGGGACTGGTTGGATCTCCTTTCAGTCCAAGGGATTCTCAAGAGTCTTCTCCAATGCCACAGTTCAAAATCATCAGTTCTTTGGTGCTCAGCCTTCTTTATGGTCCAACTTTCACATCCATACATGACTACTGAACAAACCATAGCTTTGACTAGACGGACCTTTGTTGGCAAAGTAATGGCTCTGCTTTTTATTATGTTGTCTAGGTTTGTCATAGCTTTCCTTCCAACGAACAAGCATCTTTTAATTTCAAGGCTGCAGTCACCACATCTGCAGGGATTCTGGAGTCCAGGAAAATTAAGTCTGTCACTGTTTCCATTGTTTCCCCATCTATTTGCCCTGAAGTGATGGGGCTGATGTGCCAGTTATATAGTGAATGCTAAATAAAATTTTGCCTAATAAACAAATAAGTAAAATTTCATTCCTGCNAGATCAGCCCTGGGATTTCTTTGGAAGGAATGATGCTAAAGCTGAAACTCCAGTACTCTGGCCACCTCATGCGAAGAGTTGACTCATTGGTAAGGACCCTGATGCTGGGAGGGATTGGGGGCAGGAGGAGAAGGGGACGACCAAGGATGAGATGGCTGGATGGCATCACTTACTCAATGGACGCCAGTCTGAGTGAACTCCGGGAGTTGGTGGTGGACAGGGAGGCCTGGCGTGCTGCGATTCATGGGGCAGCAAAGAGTCGGACACGACTGAACGAATGAACTGAACTGAACTGATATGGAATGTAGAAAGACGATGCTGATGAACCTATTTACAGGGCAGCAGTGGAGATGCAGACATAGAGAACAGTTTTACAGACAGTAAGTGGAAGAAGAGGGTGGGACAAATGGAGAGAATAGTATGGAAAACTATACTCAACATTATATAAAATACATAGGCAGTGGGAATTTGCTCTATGACTCAGGGAACTCAAACCAGGGCTTTCCTCACATAGAGAGGTGGGAAAGGGTGGGAGTGGCGAGGGATATCCTAGAGGAAGAGAATATATCTATGGCTAATTCATGTTGATGTATGGCAGTAACCGAAGCATATTGCAAAGCAATTATCCTTAAATTAATAAATTAAAAAAAAATTTTAAAAAAGAGAGAATGGAATTTTTATTTGTTGCTGTTTGTCACCAAGTTGTGTCTGACTCTTCACAATCCAATGTACTGCAGCACGCCAGGCTTCTTAGTCCCTCACCATCTAGTGGAGTTTGCCTGAGTTCATGTCCAATGAATCGATGATGCCATCCAACGATCCTCTATCAGTCTCTTCTCCTCTGCCTTAATCTTCCCAGCATCAGGGTCCTTTCCAATGAGTCAACTCTTTCCATCAGGTGGCCAAAGTATTGGAGCTTCAGCATCAGCCCTTCCAAAGACCATTTATGGTTGATTTTCTTTGAGATTGACTGGTTTGATCTCTTTGCTTTCCAGGGAACTCTCAGGAGTCTTTCCCGGGGACTCTCAGGAGTCTTTTCCAGCACCACAATTTGAAAGCATCAGTTCTTCAGCGCTCTGCCTTTTTTATTGTCCAGTTCTCACATCCTTACATGACCACTGGGAAGACCACAGCCCTGACTATATGGATCATTGTTGGCAAAGTGAGGTCTTTGCTTTTTAATACACTGTCTAGGTTTGTCATAGCTTTCCTGCCAAGAAGCAATTGTTTTCTAATTTCAAGGCTGCAGTCACCATCCACAGTGACTTTAGGGCCCAAGAAGAGGAAATATGTCACTGCTTCCAACTTTTCCCCTCCTATTTGCCATAAAGTGATGGGACCATATGCCATGATCTTAGTTTTTTGAATATTGAGTTTTAAGCTGGTTTCTTGACTCTCCTCCTTCACCCTCTTCAAGAGGCTCTTTAGTTCCTCTTCACTTTCTGCCATTAAAGTGGTATCATCCACATATCTGGTTTTGTTGATATTTCTCCCAGCAATCTTGATTCCAGCTTGTAACTCATTCGGCCCGGCATTGCACATGATGTTCGTTGCGTAAGTTAAATAAACCAGGTGATAGTAAACAGTCTTATACTCTTTTCTCAATTCTGAACCAGTCATTTGTTCTATACAACTGTTGCAACTTGTCTTGCATACAGGTTTCTCAGGAGACAGGTAAGATGGTCTGGTATTCCCATCTCTTTAAGAGCTTTTCACAGCTTGGCATGATCCACATTGTCAAAGGCTTTAGTGTTGTCAATGAAACAGGTAGATGTTTCTAGAGGTAGTTCTAAAGTGGAGGTAGTTCTCAGTTCGTGTTGTTTATAGCATAATATTTTACTTTCACCACCAGACACATCCACAACTGAATGTCATTCCTGCTTTGACCCAGCCACATTAGAGTTGTCCTCCCCTCTTCCCCAGTAGCATATTGCACACTTTCTGACCTGGGCGGCTCATCTTTCAGTGTCATAACTTTTTGCCTTTTATGTTTACTCACAATTTTACCCTTACTTTCTCTATGATCCAGTGAATGTTGTCAATTAATCTCTGGTCCCTCTGCCTTTTTTAAACTCAGCTTGAATATCTGGAAGTTCTCAGTTCATGTAATGCTGAAGCCTAGCTTGGAGGATTTTGAGCATAAACTTAATAGCATGTGGAAAAGGAAATGGCAACCCACTCCAGTATTCTTGCCTGGAGAATCCCATGGACAGAGGAGCCTGGTGAGCTGCTGTCCATAGGGTCACACAGAGTCGGACACAACTGAAGCAACTTAGCAGCAGCAGTGGCTTACTAGCATGGGAAATGAATGCCATGGTCTGGTGGTTTGAACATTCTTTAGTACTGCCCTTATGGAGAACTGGATGAGGACTGACTTTTCCAGTCTTGTGGCCACAGCTGAGCTTTCCAAATTTGCTGACATACTGAGTGCAGCACTTTAATAGCATCATCTTTTAGGATTTTAAATAGCTCTGCTGAAATTCCGTCACCTCCACTAGCCTTACTGGCAGCAGTGCTTCTTAGGGTCCACTTGACTTCACACTCCAAAATGTCTGGCTCTGAGTGAGAAATAACACCACTGTGATTATCTGAATTATTAAGATCTTTTTTGTATAGTTCTGTATATTCTTTCCATCTCTTCTTGGTCTCCTCTGCTTCTATAAGGTCTTTACAGTTTCTGTCCTTTATTGTGTCCATCTTTGCATGAAAAGTTCCTTTGATATTTTCAATTTTCTTGAAGCGATCTCTATCTTACCATTCTGTTGTTCCCCTTAATTTCTTTGTATTGTTCATTGAAGAAGGTCTTCTTGTCCCTCCATGCTATTCTCTGGAACTCTGCATTTAGTTTGGTGTGCCTTTCCCTTTCTCCCTTGCTTTTTACTTCTCTTCTTTCCTCAGTTATTTGTAAGGCCTCCTCAGACAACCACTTTGCCTTCTTGCATTTCTTTTTCTTGGGGATGGTGTTGTTAGCTGCCTCCTGTGCAGTATTACAGAACCCAGTCCATAGTTCTTCAGGCACTCTGTCTACTGGATCTAATTCCCTGAATCTATTCATCACCTCCACTGATGTTCATAGAGGATTTGATCTAAATCATACCTGACTGGCCTAGTGGTTTTCCCCACTTTCTTAGTTTAAGACTGAATTTTGGTATGAGGAGCTGGTAATCTGAGCCACAATCAGCTCCAGGTCTTGTTTTTTCTGACTGTGTGCAGCTTCTCCATCTTCTGCTACAATGAATGTACTCAGCCTGATTTCAGTATTGACCAGTTGGCGATGTCCTTGTATAAAGTCATCTCTTGTGTTTTTGAAAAATGGTGTTTGCTATAACCAGTGCATTCTCTTGGCAGGATTCTGTTAGCCTTTGCCCTGGTTCATTTTGTTTTTCAAGGCAAAACTTGCCTGTTATTCCAGGTATTTCTTGACTTCCTACTTTTGCATTCCAATATCCTGTGATGAACAAGATTTTTTTTTCTTTTTCTTTTTTGGAATTAGTTCCAGAAGGTCTTCTAGGTCTTCACAGAACTGATCAACTTTGGCTTCTTTGACATTGGTGGCTGGGCCTACATGTGGATTACTCTGATGTTGAATGGTTTGCCTTCAAAATAAGCCAAAATCATTCTGTCATTTTTAAGATTATACCAAAGTATTGCATTTTGGACTCTTTTGTTGAGAGTAGTGAGAGCTACTTCATTTCTTCTATGGGATTCTTGCCCACAGTAGTGGATATAATGGTTAACTGAATTAAATTCACCCATTCCAGCCCATTTTAGTTCACTGATTCCTAAGATGTTGATGTTCACTCTTGCCATCTCCTGCTTAACCAAGTCTAACTTACCTTGATTCGTGGACCTCTCATTCCAGGTTCCTATGCAATGCAGTTGTTTATAGCGTAGGATTTTACTTTCACCACCAGACACGTCCAGATCTGAATGCCATTTCTGCTGTGGCCCAGCCACATGAGAGTGGTCCTCCACTCTTCCCAGCAGCATGTCGGACACTTTCTGACCTGAGTGGCTCGTCTTTCAGAGTCATAATTTTTGCCTTTTATGTTTACTCACGTTTTTACCATTTTTGTGCTAATTCATCTTCTGTGTAGACAGATTTCCAACCAGCTTATAGTCTTTCTGACTGCAAAACTTACTTTAATCTTTCCTCTAGTACAGGTGTGTGGGTGATAAATTCTCTGTGTTTGCTTTTGGCCTGAAAATTATTTATTTTGCCTTTATTATTTAAAGAGAATGTTGTTGGTTATAACAGCTGACAAATTGTTTTGTTTTCTTCACCCAGTCAACATATCATTTCAGTTTTTGGCTTATTTTATTCTAAGAAGTCTACTGTCATTGTTAGCTTTTTTTCTTCTGCACATATTTCTTTTTTCCCTGACTGCTTCAAGATTTTTTTTTTAACTTTTGGTTTTTAACAATGTTGCTATAATGTGCCTAGGTGTATTTAGCCTGCATTTAGTTCCTTAAGAATTTTGAAAATATTGTGTGCTGATTAAGGGAATCAGAATATACTATTTCAAATTATGTTGCTTGGTATATTAATTAATCTGGGGTTGTAGACACTTAAAAGACATAAAATTTAAGGAGAGGCTTTCTCTGAATTCTCTTTATCTACCTAAAGACAAATCCACCAAAAGGAACTCCATTGCCAAAGGTATCCTCCCTGAGATTTTCATCAACCAGGGAAATTGACTCATCACAAGAGAGGAGATTAGAAGTTGGCACAGTTCAGTCAGGACAGGATTCCCTGTCTTTCACCAACTTCCAGAGCTTGTTCAAACTCAAGTCCATCAAGTCGATGATGCCATTCAACCATCTCATCCTGTCATCTCCTTCTCTTGCCTTCAATCTTTCTGAGCATTGGGGTCTTCTCTAATGAGCCAGCTCTTTGCATCAGGTGGCCAAAGTACTAGAATTTCAGCTTTAGCGCCACCCAGATAAACTTTGTCACAAATACTTCTTGCTTATTCTTCTAAAGACCATTCATCTTACCTAAAAATTGCCTACTCTTTCCTACAAGGCTTATACCCCTCTTCCTTTTCTCTATTAAAATGGTATTTAACCCTAAATTCTAAAGCCACCTCTTTGAATTACTCAATTGTACGAGTATCACCCATGCAGATATTAATGTTAGTAAATTTCTGTTTATTTATCTCTTGTTAATCTGTCTTTTACTATAAGCACCTCTAAAAACTCAGAATGTAAGAAGGATAATTACTTTTCCTCTCTTACATTGGCTTCTATCAATCTTGAAGGATTCTTGGCCAGTAGCTCTATATATATTTCCTGGTATTTCATAGCAACTCATAGTGTCCCACATATGTCCCAAATGTCTTGATAGACATCTATTTCCTTAATATGAAATATGCTTCATGTCCAAAAACTACTCTGTTAAATATTTTAATTTGCCTGTAGGCCTTTCCATGATAAACTGATAATTCAGATACTGTTAAAGTCTAGGAGGAAAAAAAAACAAACAGAATTTCACATCTTCTTTGTCTTTGAGAGCTGAAATAACTATCTTTGGCATTTTCTGTAAAGGAGAGTATGATCCCTTGAGATTTGCAAAAGTTCCCTCGTTATAGACAGTACCACAATGAATGTCCAAATTAGATTGCTGCCAAATATGAAAAACAAAACAAGACCAAAAAATCTAAGGCAGGGTTTTGAGAGTTTAATGAACAAAGTGTCCATTAATTTAGGCCTCCTGGAAAGCACTTCTATGTTTGGGTCATAAAGTCAAAGATATTTCTGTTCTGCAGTTTTTAACCAGGTTATTTGTAGTGATGAGGTTCAGATCGTCAACTTTAGACAAGATAATCTCAAACTATCATTTAATTTTTGATAGTGAATTTTCCAAATGGTCCTGTGGATATATATTGTGTTCATGTTCAGTCTCTAAGTCGTCTGACTCTTTGCAACCCTATGGACTATAGCTTGCTAGGCTCCTCTGTCCATGGCATTTTCCAGGCAAGGATACAGGAGTGGGTTGCCATTTGCTCTTTCAGGGGATCTTCCCAACCCAGAGATCAAACCCATGTCTCCTGCATTGGGAGGCAGGTTCTTTAACACTGAACTACTTGGCAAGCCCTGGTTATACATTAGTATTCATTAAACTGCATCTTCCCTCCTTTCTTTCTTTCTTTCTTCTTTTCATTTTGTCATTTGTAAATTCTTGCAAAATCAAAGTTTTTACATTTTTACACAAGAGAGTACTATATTTAAACTTTCAGTTCAGTTCAGTCCCACAGGCGGGTCCAGCTCTTTGCAAACCCATGGACTGCAGCACGCCAGGCCTCCCTGTTCTTTGCCATTTCCTGGAGCTTGTCCAAGCTCAAACATGACCATGGACTCGGTGATGCCATCCAACCATCTCATCCTCTGTTGTCCCCTTCTCCTCTTGCCTTCAATCTTTCCCAGCATCAGGATCTTTTCAAATGAGTCAGTTCTTTGCATCAGGTGGCCGAAATATTAGTTTCAGCTTCCACATCAGTCCTTCCAATGAATATTTAGGACTGATCTCCTTTAGGATGGACTGGCTGGATCTCCTTGCAATCCAAGGGACCCACAAGAGTCTTCTCCAACACCACAGTTCAAAAGTATCAATTCTTCTGTGCTCAGCTTTCTTCACAGTCCAACTCTCACATCCATACATGACTACTGGAAAACCATAGCTTTGACTAGATGGACCTTTGTTGGCAAAGCAATGTCTCTGCTTTTTAAATGCTGTCTAGTTGGTCATAACTTTCCTTCCAAGGAGTAAGTGTCATTTAATTTCATGGCTGCAGTCACCATCTGCAGTGATTTTGGGGCCCAAAATAAAGTGTCTCACTGTTTTCATTGTTTCTCCATCTATTTGCCATGATCTTAGTTTACTGAATGTTAAGTTTTAAGCCAGTTTTTTCACTCTTTTCTTTCACTTTCATCAAGAGGCTCTTAATATTCATTGCATATGTAAGATATTCATCACATAGCTATTAAAATCAAAAGGTTGCTTTGAAACTACCAAGAAATTTTTTCACCTATCATATATTTTTAGGAGGAATTGTCTAGCGTATCAACTGACTTTCTTGATGAATAATCCTCTATCTGGTTATTCTTACTTCTTCTTTCTTTCGCTCCTTTCTCAACTTAAAAAATGCACAACAGAGAGTTTGAAGGTAAGTTTTATTCGGAGCAATATGAGGACTGTACAATGGGAGACAGCACCTCAGATAGCTCTGAGAAATTGTTCAAGGCAGGAGGGGGAAAGGACAGTATATATGTGATTTTGGTAGAAGGGGAGCACATGCAATCAAGCAGGTTTATTTTTTAGAAAGTCTCATAAAGTTTCTGCTAGTCATGAGAAATAGTCGTCACCATGAAGGATTTGTGTGCTTTTCTAGATATGAGGTGAATTGGGCTCATAAAATCAGATCCTAAGAATACCTAACCATCTGAGAACCAGTCCTGACAGTTTTGCCAGAGCACAGAAAGCTTCATTTCTGCTCTCCATCCTGAGCTCTTTCGGGGAGTGTTGGAGGTCCACAGTTGCAGAAGCACATGATTTAATCCTTGTAGAGATAGCAAATGCCAGTTTGTGGTTGACATCATTGATTTTAAAACTTTGTCTGGAATGCTCTCAGTAATTAGCTTGAATGTTCTAAATGCCACAGTACCTCTGCAGCAAGACTCATGATCTTAAAACTTTAAATCTTATAGTTTACATTATAGCATATTATAGTATATGTCCATGTACAATATAATCTTATAGCTTATATTATCTGACTACAGATAGACTGTCACTTGGCATACCCCTTACAGCTAACATGAGAGGCCTATTCGTTGCCCATTAGTTGTTGGGAACAAAAATTTTGTCTCAAGAAACCTAGGGAAAATAAAGTGTCCAACATTCACTAGCACAGAAAGTTCAGTTTTTATAGTATGTCTTGGAACATTCCTGCACCCTCTCTTCCCCTTACCTCTGCCCCTAAATCATAACTCAGAGTCTCAGAAGTCCATGTTCCCTTGATCATGTATAATAGATTTGGAAAATTACATTTAAGGATGGTTCTTTATTGACATATATTGACACTGCAGACTATAAAAGCTGATTAGACAAATAATATGACAATCAGATTACTGACAGATCATTATTACTTTTTCTTACTGCCTAATGAACATTAGTATTCTTACTATGCTCTTAAGTCAACAATGACAATATCAGCAAATTCAGAAAGGAAATGGAAATTCAAGACATTTTTTAAAACCATCTCAAGCCATTTAGGTAAAGACAGTCAGTGTATTTCCACAAAAGGAAAATATGCCCTTTGCTTATTTTCACCCTTAGGATTTCCCTCACAAAGACTTTCTCATCTGGAATATCTTCTTTTCTCACCTCTATCAATTCAAACTTGACCTTTGCTTTGAGGCTCAGCTGGAACACCACTCCTCTAACAGAACCTTCATCAATCTTTTATTCCTCGGGACATCTTAAGCAATTACAGAATTTAATACTTGGCACTTATATTTTGTTATGTATTTTCCAACATTGTTTAATAAATTTAATTTTTTTTCCTCAGCTGAAGAGAGAAGAGTGTCCCCCACAGTCCCTGTAACTGTGTAAAGTATATACTTGGTGATTCATCTTTGATTGGTTTTATATATTCTAGTGCAGCAGTCTCCAACCTTTTTGGCACCAGGGACCAATTTTGTGGAAGGCAATTTTCCATGGAAGGGGTGGGGGGGGTGGTTTCAGGATGATTCAACTGTATTGCTTTCATTGTGTATGTTATTTCTACAATTATTACATCAGCTCCACCTTAGATCATTAGGCATTTGATTCTAGAGGTTAGGGACCCCTGTTCTATTGAATGTTAAAGAAACATTTAATTATATTGCTTTTCTTATGTGTAAATCCATTTCCTATTTCCAATTTTACTCATAGATAAAAATCATCTGACCCAAAATTCTATTATTCATTATATGTTCATATATAGCTTGTATAGATGTATATTTAATCTGTTGTCTTAATTTTTCTTTTATTTATTATGGTCAATATAGCATAAATTTATAGAGAATTGGTAATTTCAACTCAAAGTCTTTAATATCTTATTTTTAGATTAGATGCCTAAACAATTAAACTCTCACTACTTAAAGAATCAAGAAAAATACCCTTAATTATATATATATATAAAAGAAAAAGCCTAATACATTTTTCTGCTTCAAAAAATACGTAATAGCTAGCATCAGGAAAATTAAAGTTGTGGTGAAAGAAAAGAAAGTGAAAGTCACCCAGTCATGTCTGACTCTTTGCGACCTCATGGACTGTAGCCTGCCAGGCTCCTCTGTCCATGGAATTCATCAGGCAAGAATACTGGAGTGGGTAGCCATTCCCTTCTCAAAGGGATCTTCCCAATGCAGAGAATGAACCCAGATCTCCCACATTGCAGGCAGATTCTTTACCATCTGAGCCACCAGGGAAGCCCCCAACTTTCCCAGAAGGGTTTCCCAGGTTAGGAAATTTGTGGTGCAACACATCATATAATTCATTTATCTGCATTTTTCTTTTATCAACAAGCCATTTGGCATCATGTAGACAATGCTAAGGTGTATATGACACCAAAGCATTTAACTTAACAGTCAACTAATATATGGGAATGAAAATCAAAATAATTTCTTTTCTATATTTGATGATATTTGACATTTTTAATGGAAACAGTCATATTAATTTATATTTTTAAAGATTATATCAAGGTCCCTCAAATTCAGACTAACAAAGGATGGGGAAAAACATTAATATTATTTTGTGTCTCCCATGAGGCCCCTTGCTACTCTCTTAAAACTATGAGGACTCCTGGCTTAAGGCAGAGATGTTTTACCACTGTCACAGCTAGTGGAAATTTGCTGAGGAGAAGAGGGAAATGTTTTATTGATCACAAACAGAAATTGTCTCAAGAAGCTTCTATCTTTACAAATAAAAGCTCAGCTGAAAACCAGGATGATACTGAAAGCATGATGAATTGATTCAAAGGAGGAAACAGACAATTTTTTGATCAGAAAATGCCAACATTCAGCATTTTTCCTTTGTGTAAAAGCACAGAAAGTAATATTAAACTAAGCGGTCATAAATATGTCTTGCCATATTCTAATTACACCATAATTTTTCTTGCATTAGATAATAATTCAGATTCTGACAGTATCATTTGAGGTGTGAAACCATTAAATTATAAATTTAACACCTATTTTCCCAAAAAAGGTACTGGCCTAGAACCAATGTCTAATACTAAGGGGAAATAAATCTTAGAGCCAGAAGACTTGGACTCAAGTCTCTGCTACCTCATTAACCAGTTGTACTCTGTCATTAACTAGCTATGTCACCTTGGGCTGCTTTAACTTTCTGAGCCTATTTCTCTCATCTCTCGCTCTCTCTCATCTATAAAATGCAATTATCAATGTCCACTTTACCCTTCTGTGGTAAGACTAAATGAAAGAAGAGATAGAAATAGCCTTTGTAAATCATAAAATGCCAAAATGATAAAATAAAAATCAGCAGCCCAGATCCCTGACTTCTCTGTTATTAGTATTCAGATTATGGGAAAACAAACGGGTTATAGAGTTATCACACCCTTTCATTTGCTCAGCATGAAAGTGAAAGTGTTAGTTGCTCAATCATGTCCAACTCTTTGCTATTCCTTGGACTGTAGCCTGCCAGGCACCACTGTCCATGGAATTCTCCAGGCAAGAATACTGGAGTGGGTAGCTATTTTCTTCTCCAGCGATCTTTCCTACCCAGGGATCAAACCTGGGTCTCCTGCATTGCAGGCTGATTCTTTACCATCTGAGCCATGAGGAAAGCCCCATAGTCACAATAATTTAATCACTGTCCTTTAACAGTATGGATGTTTAAAGTCCCACCCTCTTCTGAATATTTAGTATCAAGTTGCACAAAGCATTTGCATGACTGACTTATCTATTTTCTTTTGAATGTTAGTGATGGACAGAATCTATATTGATGTATTTGCATTTGGTCAATCAAAAGAAAAGCCTAAAAAAAAATCACAAAAATATAAAGGATGCCTTGCAAAGATGGCAATCATATTAACAGCTAAATAAATGCATAAACCTACTCCAGAATCATTCAATATGTAATGGTAGAAAAGATTGTCAAATTCATACAACCCTAAGATCTGGAAGAAAACTTGGAAATTCTCTACCTCATTACATCAAGAGAAAATCCTCTCTAACATTTTGCAGCAACCCGGTCCTTTTCATTATATCCCAGCAATCAAGATTTTTCTTCTCCACCCTACAGCTACATTTTGCCTGAGCTCATAGTCACTTCTTAAATGACATGATAGTTTTTCTCCATTTCTTGTTTGTTTGTTTTTCTGGGAATTATCTCAAAAATTCCCCCTCTTCAACTTCACCTCAAGTATAGTAGCAAACTCATCTCTCAGCTCTCTGAAGCACAACAGGACTACACAATATTTAATAAGACTATTCCCCAAAGAAACAAGATAAGGATCTATAATACAAAAAAAAGATTTGGTTATGGTTGTTTTTAAAATCTACAATCTCAAGCAAGAGTCAAAGGTCTCCTGGAACCATTTTTCCCCTTAGATTTTGTCCTGTTTCACTGTCGTAAAAATCAACCTTCTGTGCCATCCCTTGTTTCTCCTGTTTCATAGAGTTCAGTTTAATTCCTGATAAAGGGACAAGGAGAATTTCCTAAGCATACCTCTTCTATTGTAAGCTAGATGCCAACTTCCTGAGGCTAAAGAGAAAAGACAGAGCTTCCTTTCCTCTTGACTCCCTCAGGAGACCTCAACCTCTGCCCTTGATTGACCTTTCCTATTCTGATTCCCCGGGCACATGCATTCTCTTCAGGGAGAAATCCTCCCCTTTCCTGAGATACTGGTCTACCCAAGTACCTAAGGACAACTCCACAATGCAGAATTCCTGTGTATTTCCCAAAATGGAGAATGTAGAATTTAAAACAAAAAAACAAAACACAAAAAACATGGACACAACAATGTTGGGTCTAGGTAGTAACACTTTAGTTTCTGCTTCCAGCTTATGCATCCCATAAAACTAAGTGAAGAAATAATAGTACTAACTACTGCTAAGTTGCTTCAGTGGTGTCCAACTCTGTGCAACCTCATAGGTGGCAGCCCACCAGGCTCCCCTGTCCCTGGGATTCTCCAGGCAAGAACACTGGAGTGGGTTGCCATTTTCTTCTCCAATGCATGAAAGGGAAAAGTGAAAGTGAAGTCGCTCGTCATATCCGACTCAGCGACCCCATGGACTGCAGCCCACCAGGCTCCTCCATCCATGGGATTTTCCAGGCAAGAGTACTGGAGTGGGGTGCATTGCCTTCTCCAGTACTAACTAAGGGTAATCTAAATCAGAACCTCATTAACAAAGAACATTTGCTATCTTAGTCTTAAGTGTCTGCATGTAGATTACCTTCCTACATCAAAATATTCTTAACAAGAAGTATATAAACTTTCTGTATGTCTGAATAACTTTCAAAAAAAAAAAAAACTCCCCAAAGATAAACCTTCCCAGAATAAAGAAAAGATCATTCACAAGAGGAGAAAAAAAACTCCACCCTAAAAAACAGAAATTAATTCTAGTTATTTTTTTAAAGTCAATGTTTTAAAACAGTTTTAGATTCATAGTAAAATCAAGAGGAAGGTACAGAGATTTCCCATATTTTCCCTCTCCTGACACACACATAAATTTTCTTTTTATCAACATCATCCATCAGAGGGGTGGTACATTTGTTAGAACTGATAAACCTATGTTGACACAGCATAATCACCCAAATCCTATTATTTATATTAGGGTTCATCCTGGATGTTTTCCATTCTATGGGCTTGCACAAGTGTATAGTGATATATATCCATCCACACCCTAAAAAACAGAAATTAATTCTAGTTATTTTTTTAAAGTCAATGTTTTAAAACAGTTTTAGATTCATAGTAAAATCAAGAGGAAGGTACAGAGATTTCCCATATTTTCCCTCTCCTGACACACACATAAATTTTCTTTTTATCAACATCATCCATCAGAGGGGTGGTACATTTGTTAGAACTGATAAACCTATGTTGACACAGCATAATCACCCAAATCCTATTATTTATATTAGGGTTCATCCTGGATGTTTTCCATTCTATGGGCTTGCACAAGTGTATAGTGATATATATCCATCCTTACAGTATTATACAGAATTTTTTCACTGCTCCAAAAATTGTCTATACACTGCATATTAATCTCTCCCCATTCCTCAATCCTCATGAAGACTGATATGTTTACTGTCTCCTCATTTGCTTTCCAGGATGTCATACACTTGGAATCATATAGTATGGAAAGTATTACTTTCCACATTGACTTATTTCATTTTGTAAAATGCATTCCATGTAATTTCATTGCTTTATAGCTCATTTCTTTTTTCTTGCTAAAATATTCCAGAGTCTGAATGGATCAGAGTTTATTTATCCATTCACCTCCTAAAGAAGATATTGGTTGCTTCTGGGCTTCTCTGGTGGCTCAGATGGTAAACAATCTGCCTGAGATGCAGGAGACCCAGGTTGTATCCTTGGGTTGGAAGATCCCCTGGAGAAGGAAATGGCTATTCACTCCAGTATTCTTGCCTGGAGACTTCCATGGACTGAGGAGGCTACAGTTCATGAGGTCACAAAGAGTCAGACATGACTGAGCAACTGATGCTGGTTGCTTCCAAATTTTGGCAATTATGTATGAAGCAGCCATAAATATTAGGTTAGCCAAAAAGTTCATTTATTTTTTTCCTAAAAATGGCTGTAGTGGTGTGCATTTAAAAAAAATTAAAATGGAATATTTATATAGTTATTTTAATATTGAAGATGGAAGAAAATAATATTTTGACATATTAAGATTTATTATTTCAAGAAAGATAAAAGCACAACTGAAATCCAAAAGAAAAAAAAAGAAAAAAAATGTGTGCAGTATATGGAGAAAGTGCTGGGACTGAACCAACATGTGAAAAGTGGTTTGCAAAATTCTGTATAGATATCCCTCCCTGGACCATGCTCCACAGTCAAGCAGATCAGTTGAAGTTGACTGCAATCAAATGGAGACATGAGTTGAGAACAATCAACATTCTACGAGGCAGGAGATGGCTGACATAGCCCAGATATCAAGTGTTGAAAATCGTCTGCACCAGTTTGATGTTTGGGCTTCATATAAGTTAAGTGAAAAAAACCTTCCTAACTATATTTCTACTTAAATATAACGTGACCATATTCTTGACTTAAACATAATGAAAACATTTTATTTTTAAAAGAAATTGTGATAGGCAATAAAAAGTGGACACTATACAATAATGTGGAACAGAAGAGATTGTGGGGCAAGCAAAATAAGCCACCATCAAAGGCCAATCTTCATTCCAAAAAAAAAGGTATTGTTGTGTATATAGTGATATTAGAGGAGAGCCCTCTATTATGAGCTCTTTCCCAGAAAACCAATTAATCCAAGTACTGAGACTGTGAGGAGCTTCTGGTTCAAGATGGCAGAGTAGACGAACATGACCTCCTGTCCTCCTGCAAGAGCACCAAAATCACAACTAGCTGTTGAACAACTATCAACAGGAGAATGCTGGAACCCACCCAAAAAATGACACTTCACATCCAAAGAGAAAGAAAAAACCACAGTGAGATGGTAGAAGGGGCACAGTCATGATAAAATCAAATCCCATACCCACCAGCTGGATGAGCTTCAAACTGGAGAACAATAATACCAAAGAAGTTCTCTCACTTTTATGAAGGTTCTGAACCCCACATCAGGCTTCCCAGCCTGGAGACCTGACAAAGGGACTAGGAATTCCCAGGGAATCTACTTTGAAAGCCAGAGGGATTTGATTGTAAGACTTCCACAAGACTGGAGGAAGACTCCAGACTTGGAGGATGCCAACAAAACCTTGCATGCACCAAGACTCAGAGGAAAGGAGCAGTGACCCCACTGGAGACTGATCCAAAACTACCAGCTAGTGTTGGAGGGTCTCCTGTGGAGTTGGGGATTGGCAAGGGCTCACCACAGGGATGGGGGCACCAGTCTGGAAAGGTCCTCCTTGGCATAAACTCTCCTGGAGGTCACCATCAACCTGATCATAGAGATCACAGACTGAAGGGCTGGGTCATCTCAGGCCACAAAACTACCAAGGAGGGAGTGCAATCCCTCCCATCAGCAGATAATTGGATTAAAGCTTTACTGAGCAGGGCTTCCCAGGTGGCATTAGTGGTAAAAAAATTCACCCACCAGTTCCCAAGACATAAGAGATGTGGGTTTGATTCCTGGGTTGGGAAGATCACCTGGAGAAGGAAACGGCAACCCACTCCAGCATTCTTGCCTGTAGAATCCTACGGACGAAGGAGTTTGGAGAGCTCCGGTCCAAAGGGTCACAAAGAGTCAGACACAACTGATGTGACATCACACATGAGCAAAGCCCTGCCCACCAGAGCAAGACCCAGTTTTTCCCACCACCAGTCCCTCCTATCAGGAAGCTAACATGAGCTCTTAGCCTCCTCCACCAGAGGGCAGAGAGAAGGAAGAACCACAGTCCCACACTGACCAAAACAAAAGCCACATTACAGAAAATTACCCAGCATGAAACAGCAGAAAGTTAACGTCCCAGATGAAGGGGCAAGATAAAACCCCAGGAAAACAACTAATTGAACCTTACAGAAAAAGAATTCAGAATAATGATAGTGAAGACAATTCAGGGTCTCAGAAAAAAGAATGGAAGCAAAGATTGAGAAGATGCATAAAATGTTGACAGAATGGTGGAAATCACTGCCACAGAACAGAATATAGGAAAAAGAATGAAAAGAAATGAAGGCAGCCTAAGAGACCTCTGGGAAACATTAAACACACTGCTGCTGCTGCTGCTGCTAAGTTGCTTCAGTCGTGTCCAGCTCTGTGTGACCCCATAGACGGCAGCCCACCAGGCTCTGCTGTCCCTGAGATTCTCCAGGTAAGAACACTGGAGCGGGTTGCCATTTCCTTCTCCAATGTATGAAAGTGAAAAGTGAAAGTGAAGTCGCTTAGTCGTGTCCAACTCATAGGGGCCGCATGGACTGCAGCCTACCAGGCTTCTCCATCCATGAGATTTTCCAGGCAACAACTGGATTGGGATGCCATTGCCTTCTCCATTAAACACACTAATATTTGCATTATAGATGTCCCAGAGGAAGAAGAGGGAGAGAAAAGACCTGAGAAAGTATTTGAAGAGATAATAGCTGAAAACTTCTCTAACATGAGAAAGGAAATAGTCAACCAGGTCCAGGAAGCACAGAAAGTCCCAGGCAGGATAAACCCCAGGAGGAGCACATCAAGACAGATAGTAATCAAACTGACAGAAATTAAAGACAGAGATAAAATATTAAAAGCAACAAAGGAAAAATAACACTCAAGGAAATGCCCATCAGGCTATCAGCTCTTTTCTCAGTGAAAACTCTACAACCAAAAAGGAATGGCATGATATATTTAAAATGATGAAAGGGAAGAACCTACAAGCAAGAATACTCTACCTAGCAAGACTCTCCTTCAGATTTGATGGAGAGATCAACAGTTTTCCAAACAAGGAAAAGTTAAGAGAATTCAGCACCACCAAACCAGCTTCACAACAAATGCTAAAGGAACTTCCCTAGGCAGGAAACAAGAGGAGGAAAATATCTATCTATAGAAAATAAGCCAAAAACAAACTAAGAAAATGGTAACAGGATCATACATATAGATAATTACCTTAAATGTAAACAGATTAAATGCACCAACCAAAAGACATAGACTGGTTGAGCAGATGAAAACGTGTGCATGGATACAAGTCCATCACTCTGCTTGACTCCCCAAATTGCATGTAAATATTTTATATTGTTAGGCTAACATGTTCCATTATGGCTTGCAATTGTAATTATCTTTTATTTTTGTCTGGCTATTGATTGTGAAAACTGATAAACATCTTTTGCTGTTGTGATTATGTAACTATTACTCACTTAATACAATTGTATCATGATTGGTCAACAGAAAAATCATAGAATTTTATATCATCAAAGCTATCATTTTATAGAAAAACTTGTAATCACTTTTTAAAATCCAGATGCATATCAGAATTATCTTGGATATTTTTGAAAAATACAAATGTCCAGGTATTGCTTCTTTTTTTGACTAGAGTCCCAGATATATTTCTAATGAGCAGCCCTATTTAAAAACAACTGGACTATATGAGGACATTCTACTTTTATCTAGTTTGTTTCACTTTTCCCATTTCATATTCAGTGATCTCATTTAATTTAGTTTATGTTTTCCAATTTCTCCATCACTTTTTTAATGTTCTTTCTCAAGCTTTTATTAAGCAAAGTAGAAAATCTCTTGTATACATACATGTAAATAATATGTATAACATATATTTTAGAAAATTAGTAATTTTGCTTAGCTAAAACATTTGACATTTTCATTCCAGTTGTTTGACTTATTATGAATTTTTTCTAATTTAAAATTAGAAATTATTAGAATTAATATTAGAAAATTTTCTAATTTTCTATTAGAAAATTAGAATTATTTTTCTAATTTAAAAAATAGATATTCAACAAGCAACAAAGGTTTACTATAGTAAACTATAGTCAATATCTTATAAGAACCTATAATGAGAAATAATTTCAAAAATAATATGTGTATATGTATAATTAAATCACAAAAAATTCTACTTTATGAAATTTAGTAGTGTTTATCTTTTTGCCAGTTTTTCTCAATGTCTTATAGACACCTAATAATAATGTGTTTAAGATACAAAATTTTAAATATACTTGTGTAGTATATAAGAATAATATAAATTAATATAAATAGAAATTTATTACATTTAAATTATTAATGACATCATTCAAGCTGCTTTTATTTTTTCTGCACTTATAAAATATTCTCAGAGAAATGTTAATATGTCTCACTATGATTATATATATTTTCCTTTTTTCTTCTATTTCTTCTGATTTTTTATTTATGTACCTTTGTTTCTTTGTTTTTAGGTTCCTAATGATTCATGATGTCTATCTTATTTGTGAATTGTACCTTTTATCACAATATTCATCTTTGCTTCATTTAAAAATTGATTTAATTTTAAAAAAGAAAGACTGTGAGGAGAGAGGAAAGAGAACTTTACTGTAGCGTAATGCATGTTATTTTAAGCTAATATGTTTAGTTTGAAGGTCATCTTCCAGTATTGCACAAAATTTATTCATGTACTTTGTTGCTTATTGATAAGTGTTTCTGAATTTGTAAATGTCCTTTACCTCTAAAGATGTCCATTGAGTCATCTTTGACCAAGATTCATTTGGAGACATGAGTTAATTCAGGTGGCAAAAAACTTTTCAATTACCTCTCAGTATAGCTTTGTAAATATTCATTTTGTTTCCAGATGCTAAGCTCTACACTTTCTTTTCCTTAAAAACCAAACCAAATGATAAAATAAAATTATTCAAGAAAAAAAGTACTACTCCCAAGGAGACCAACTGAAAGTAGCACTCAACAAAATGTGTCAAAATTAGTCAACAGAAAACTCATAATCTTCCACCAGAATAATGCAAGGCTGTATCTTTCTTTGATGACCAGGCAAAAACTGTTACACCTTAGCTGGTAAGTTCTGGTCATTGTATTTACCAGACACTGAAACTTTGGATTTCCATTCATTTTGGTTTTTACAAAATTCTTTTAATGGAAAAAATTTTATTTCTCTGGAAGACTGTAGAAGGCACTTGGAATATTTCTTTGCTCAAAAAGATTAAGTTTTGGGAAGATGGAACTATGAAGTTGCCTGGAAAATGGCAGAAGGTGGTGGAACAAAACAGTGAATCTGTTGTTCAATAAAGTTCTTGGTGAAAATTAAAAATTACCTTATTTTTACTTAAAAAAAAAACAAATTAACATTTTAGCCAATCACTCTCTGTCTGCATTAGAAGGACTGATGCCGAAGCTGAAGCTCCAATATTTCAGCCACCTGATGCAAAGAACTAACTCATCGGAAAAGAGCTTGATGCTGGGAAGGATTGAAGGCGGGAAGAGATGGGGATGACCGAGGATGAGATGGTTGGATGGCATCACCAACTTGATGGACATGAGTTCGAGCAAACCCCGGGAGTTGGTGATGGACAGGAAGGCCTGGCGTGCTGCAGTCCATGGGGTCACAAAGAGTTGGACACGACTGAGCAACTGTTCTGAACTGAATACCTGTGTGCAGGATTTTGTTCTGGACATAAATTTTCAACTCTTTTGAGCTGATACCAAGGAACATAACTGTAGGATTATATGGTAAAAATATGCTTAGTTTTGTAAAAAAAAAAAAAAAAAAAAAGTCTTCAAAAATGTTTAAACGATTTTGCATTTCCATCACCAATAAAGGAGGATTCCTGTTGCTGATACCTCAGTTAGCATTTGGTGTTGCCAGTGTTATGGATTATGACCATTTTAATGACTCTGTTAAAACTAAATATTAAAAAAAAAAAACTAAGATCATGGCATCTGGCCACATTACTTCATGGCAAATAGAGGGGGAAAAGGTGGAAGTAGTGACAAATTTCCTCTTCTTGAGCTCGAAAATTACTAGAGATAGTGACTGCAGCCATGAAATCAGAAGACATTTGTTTCTTGGGGGAAAACTATGACAAACCTAGACAGTGTGTTGAAAAGCAGAGACATTACTCTGCCATCAAAAATCCATATTGTCCAGGTTATAGTCTTCCCAGTGGTCACAAATGATTGTGAAAGCTAGACCATAAAGAAGGCAGAGTGCTGAAAAATCGATGCCTTCGATTGTGGTGCTGGAGAAGACTCTTGAGCATCCTTTCGACTGCAAGAAGATCAAACCTGTCAATTCTGAAGGGAATCAACCCTGAATATTCATTGGAAGGACTGATGCTGAAGCTGAAGCTCCAATATTTTATTCACCTGATGCAAAAATCCACTAACTGGGAAAAACTCTGATGCTGGGAAAGATTGAAGGCATGAGGATAAGGCGGCGACAGAGGATAAGATGGTTGTATGACATCATCGACTCAGTGGACATGAGTTTGAGCAAGCTCTGGGAAACTGTAAAGGATAGGAAACCCTGGAGTGCTGCAGTCCAGTTAAAAGAAGTCAGACACAACTGAGCAAATGGACAACAAAAAGTGATCTAAGTGAGTGCAGTTCCTTAGTAATGTGGTTTGTGCCAGTTTGTGGTGTTAAAACAGAAAGTTAGAGGTACAGAAATAAAAACAGTGAGTCTAGTTCTGCTTTTACATGTTTTTTTTTTCCTTCACCAGCTTCCATAGTTTATAATCATACTACATATAACCTATACTTCTACATCTGACACTCTGTTCAGAATATCCTTCACTTAGATTTTGATCTCTTTCTCACTGGTTCTCTCAACTATTCTCAGGTTGTCTGTCAGTTCATTGGCATCACGCTCTGAAAAGCACAGATGTTACTGCCTATATTCTAAATCACAGTGACTTAGAATAAGAAGAAATCCATTACCAAGGGACACAGTGGGAAAGATTTGTGTAGTGATAGAGAGGAAAGACTTGGTAGACCTTTTTAAAGAACTTCCATCCTTTCCCTACTGTTACCTGTCTGATTACAAATCACTCACAGCCAGATGGAGCAAGACTTGCAGATTTTCTGACAAAGACCAGACTTCTGTCACCTCTCACAGCAGAAATGCCCAGTCCTGCTGGAGAAGCTGCCCACTGTTTACATTGCAACATGAAATTTTTATGCTGTTGTTCTTGCTCCTCTTTGGTATTATAAAACAGTCAAATAAGATGACTATGGATGGTAATTTATTCTAGTAGCTTGCATTGAATTATACTTGGATGACTTATTAAATGAAGGATATGATCAATATTACATCTGTCATAAGTGAACAACTCCTCTTTTGAGTGAATCTAATCAATTCATTGTTTTATGAGCACAGTGGCCTCCAGAGAGAGGCCACAAATCAAATAATGTCACTTAGTGATGGATTTTAATGTTCTCTTCTCTGGCATGACTAAAAATTGTGTGAGATCATTATGCAGAATGCAGGTTCTCCTTTGGCAAAGCATTGAAGCATTGAAAGAATAGAAAAAATTCATGAAACTATCAGGAAATGTCTTTGTTCAACTGCAAAGTTTATAAAGGGCAAAGTGGTAAATGGCAGATGGGTAAATATGGCCTCAGTAAACAGAACATTGCACTTAAAATATGTGAATTATTTTCAAATATCTTTTGATATTGAATTATAACATAATTCCACATGATAAAAGGACAGACTCTGCATGATTTCAATACCTTTAGACCATGAAATTTTGTACCTTGTTTTATGTCTATGGATATGTCCCAGTGTCTCCTGGTTTGTAATCTATGAATAGAACTTGAATAGAATTTGCATCCTGTGTGGAAATTGTATAAATCTTAACTACGTTGAATTGATTCATAGTGCTTCTCAGGTCTACTTTTCTATCTATTCAGTCTATTGATTTTTGAGAGTTTGATATTGAAATTTCAACTAAAAATTTTTATCTACTAAAAAAATAATTGTAATATATAACTATATGTAACCTTGCTCTGTAATTTCCAAGTCTCTTGTAAATGTGTTATCATACCATAATAATTTAAATTTTTTTTAAATAAAGAAGAAAAAAGGCAATCTGATTATTCCTGTCTATTTCAGAGATGTTTTGGAAAAGTCACTGCTTCTGTTCATCATATGTACATAAAATATATCAGCAATTTTTTAAAAATGGATGACTACTATTGCACAGTTCTCTAGAACAATAGCTGTCAAATGTTTCTAAGTACTTTTCAATAAAATTAAAATTATTTAATCGTACAAGACCTTAGTGAGATAGGGTTACATTATTCTCACAATTTTTAGACAAGAAAACTGAGAAACAGAAACATTATTTTTATTTGTTTGCATATTTTCTGTGGCTGCTTTTTTAAAATTGAAGAAAAGTTGATGTGGTCTTCCCAGGTGGCTAGAGGTAAAGAATTCACCTGCCAGAGCAAGATGAGGGGGTTCAATCCTTGCATCAGGAAGATTCCCCAGAAAAGGAAATGGAAACCCACTTTAGTATTCTTGCCTGGAAAACCCCATGGATAGAGGAGCCTGACGGGTTACAGTCCATGGGGTCACAAAACAGTTGGACATAACTTAGCAACTAAACAACAACAGCAAATTTATAATATTGTGTTAGTTGCAGGTGTACAACAAAGTAATTTGTTTATACATATACATATATATACAAAAAATATATACCTTATTCTTTTCCACTGCAGCTTATTACAAGACAGTGAATGCAGTTCCCTGTGCTATGCAGTCAGTCATTGCTATTTATCTGTTTTATATATGGTGACATGCATCTGTTAATCCCATGTTTCCCATGTATTCCTCCTTCCCTTCTCCTTTGATAATGATTGTTTATGTCGGTGAGTCTGCTTCTGTTTGTAAATAAGAAATTTGTACTATTTTTTAGATTCCACAAATTAGTGATATAATATTTGTCTTTCTCTGCCTGACTTATTTCATTTAGTATGATAATATCTAGGTCCTTCCATGTTGCTGCAAATAGCACTATTTCATTCTACTTTATGGCTAAATAAAGAAATATTTCTTAAAATTGTTTAATATCAAATATTAAAATCAAATGCAGCTGTGAAAGTGCTGCACTCAATATGCCAGCAAATTTGGAAAACTCAGCAGTGGCCACAGGACTGGAAAAGGTCCGTTTTCATTCCAATCCCAAAGAAAGGCAAGGCGAAAGAATGCTCAAACTACCGCACAACTGCATTCATCTCATATGCTAGTAAAGTAATGCTCAAAATTCTCCAAGCCAGGCTTCAGCAGTAAATGAACCATGAACTTCCAGATGTTCAAGCTGGTTTTAGAAAAGGCAGAGGAACCAGAGATCAAATTGCCAACATCCACTGGATCATGGAAAAAGCAAGAGAGTTCCAGGAAAACATCTATTCCTGCTTTATTGACTATGCCAAAGCCTTTGATGTGTGGACCACAATAAACTGTGGAAAATTCTGAAAGAGATGGGAATACCAGACCACCTGACTTGCCTCTTGAGAAACCTATATGCAGGTCAGGAAGCAACAGTTAGAACTGGACATGGAAAAACAGACTGGTTTCAAATAGGGAAAGAAGTATGTCAAGACTGTACATTGTCACCCTGTTTATTTAGCTTATACGCAGAGTACATCATGAGAAACGCTGGGCTGGAAGAAGCACAAGCTGGAATCAAGATTACTGGGAGAAATTTCAATAACCTCAGATGTGCAGATGACACCACCCTTATGGCAGAAAGTGAAGAGGAACTAAAAAGCCTCTTGTTGAAAGTGAAAGAGGAGAGTGAAAAAGTTGGCTTAAAGTTCAACATTCAGAAAACAAAGATCATGGCATCTGGTCCCATCACTTCATGGGAAATAGATGGGGAAACAGTGGAAACAGTGTCAGACTTTATTTTTCTGGGCTCCAAAATCACTGCAGATGGTGATTGCAGCCATGAAATTAAAAGACACTTACTCCTTGGAAGGACAGTTATGACCAACCTAGATAGTATATTAAAAAACAGAGACATTACTTCACCAACAAAGGTCCATCTAGTCAAGGCTTTGGTTTTTCCAGTGGTCATGTATGAATGTGAGAGTTGGACTATAGAGAAAGCTAAATGCAGAAGAATTGATGCTTTTGAACTGTGGTGTTGGAGAAGACTCTTGAGAGTCCCTTGGACTGCAAGGAGATCCAACCAGTCCATTCTGAAGGAGATCAGTCCTGGGTGTTCATTGGAAGGACTGATGCTGAAGCTGAAACTCCAATACTTTGGCCACCTGATGCAAAGAGCTGACTCATTTGAAAAGACCCTGATGCTGGGAAAGATTGAGGGCAGGAGGAGAAGGGAATGACAGAGGATGAGATGGCTGGATGGCATCATTGACTCAATGGATATGGGTTTGGGTGGACTCCAGGAGTTGGTCATGGACAGGGAGGCCTGGCGTGCTGTGGTTCTTTGGGTTGCAAGAGTCGGACACAACTGAGCAACTGAACTGAACTGAACTGAATATCAAATAGCATGCTTCAGAACTCCAGAACTCTCATTCTTAACCATTAAGTATAATACTTCATAAATCACTTTTAGAAGAAAATTTCTTAGAGTGATTATCCATTATTATACTGATTAAAAGGGCTCATCAGGTGCCCAGTACAACAGAATAAGAAAGATATCTCACCAAAGCACACATTTTTGAAATATCACAATAGTAACAAGGAGTAGTAATAACTAGAGATTTCAGAAAGAGTAAATATCACCTGCAAAGGAATGGAGAATTATATGTCAAAATGTAATTAAATAGCAAGTTTCAATGCATAACAAAAGAGTAAATAGAGTTTTGAGAGAAACAGTTTTCAGGAAACCACAACCAAAACCCAAAAGAACATTACTAGGCCTTCCCAGAAAGATTTCTGAGCTCCAGGCCCTGAGGACCCAGAGCCAGAACTAGAGAAAAGTCACTAAGGAACAAAGGTACTCATTAAAATATAAGAAATGATGACATGTTCGTAAAGAGGGAAAAAGAAGGAGGATTATTTTAAGTCATTGTCTTGGGGAAAGGGAGGGAAGGAATATTTCAGAAAGAGGATTTAATAGCTTGATAATGAACATATTTAGGGAAGAATCAAGAGTGGGCAGAAGTAAGGAAAAAGTTATTTTGAAGCAGAAGTAATTACCAGTTGAGAGAAAATTATCTTGTCTTCTAGGTGATCATAGTAAAAATTTATTTTCTATTTCCAATTAGTAAAGTCGCTCAGTCGTGTCCGACTCTTTGCGACCCCGTTGACTGTAACCCACCAGGCTCCTCCATCCATGGGATTCTCCAGGCAAGAATACTTGAGTGGGTTGACATTTCCTTCTCCAGGGGATCTTCCCAACCCAAGGATCGAACCCAGGTCTCCGCATTGCAGGCAGACATTTTAACCTCTGAGCTGCCACTCCCAAAGTAACTTTTTTATCATCACCTTTTGTTGGTTGGAAACGGACTTTCTACGGGTGATGCAGAGTGAAGGAGAAGCTCCACTAAAGGGCTTTCCTTCCCTACCCTCATCTTCATCCTCATCCTTACCCTTGTCCTATCAACTGGAGGACAAAAATAAGACTAAATTCCTAAATAGAATCGATCAAAATTGCCTGGATCTAGAGTAATATTCTCTGCAAGTTTCCATCGATGCTTGTATTGTGGGAGGAAATTGGGGAAGGAGAGTTGAGGAAAGATACCTTTAACAAAAGAATCAACATTTTAATTTGGGATAGGAGTTAGTTAAGTCAAAGTGGACAGTAGGGAAAACCTTCCAGACTGAGGAAATAGCTTTGTCAAGAAGTGAGGAGACCATCTCACATTCTAATAAACATTTCTGTGTGACTACATTGTGAAATATCTTGATTCATGTGAGAAAAACACACCGAAAAAGAAGAGCAGTTCAGAAAATCCTTGGAGGATTTGACTCTTCAAACCTGAGCTATTCAACATGAAGCAGTTCTGAATCCATGTCTAAATGCAGGGAATTTAGATGTTCCAATATTTTTTTAAATGAGAAAGGAGAGCAAACACACATGAATAGAGAAATGTAATCTTACATAAAAAAGTCACAAAGTGAGAAAAATGGTGGAGAGCAATTGTGATCTGAGTAAATAGTTCCTATAGTGTTCAAGCATGATGAATAATTAACTATAGATTTGCAAGACTGAAGTCACATCAATAGGTTTTATCAACTATTTGCCCACTACAAAAGCCATAGGTGTTGGTTAGAGGCCCACAGGGTGCGTGCCTTCAGGTGACACTTAATGGGAAGACTCTGTCCCAGGACCAAGTCAAGAAGTAAATGGCCCTTTCACAGTCACAGTACATCTGAATGCTGGCAGAGGGCTCCAGACTTACAGAAAGGCAAACCAAGCTCCTTGGAATAAGGTAGGGCAAAAATAAAGACAAAAGAGAGACAAAGTAGTTTGGGATGGGGACCTGCACCCCTGGGAGGGTGTTGTGAACCAGGAACAGTTTCTGCACACTAGAAACCCCCTCCCAGGCAAGGTCAGGTTGTAGCTTCAGAACCTCAGAAAGAAGCACAGTGCGACAGGTGCTCCAGAGGTGAAATGGAGAAAAGTCACCACAGAGCTCACGCTAAAGGCCTGGGGTTGGCTGCCATGAAGATATTCTGAGGAGGCTCACATGAGCCTGCAGAGGCAGACCAAGGAAAATACCAGCAAAACAAAAGACCATTCCCACGAGAAAACTCAAACACCAGGCTCTAAGCCCACATGCTCAGAGAACAAAGGACTCCACCCTAGTGAATGCCGAAAGGGGGGCAAGCAAGCTGCAGTCTATGGCCCCAGAGGCAAGCATGAACCCCGGAGGTGGAAGGCGGGACTGCTAAGGTCCTGACCCCAGAGAGTGCAACTGCTACCAAGCTGTCGGTGGCCATGGGTCGCTACCCATTCTTCCTGGGAGGCTGAGTGTCGTGGCTTTGCCAAGCATGTCACAGCCCAGGACCAGCTCCCCCTGGAGAAGTGGACAACGTGCCTCAGGCTGGGGAAGCTCCCGCAGGGGCCATCGGGGAGCCCTAGGAGCGTGGCTCTGCCAAGGGTCCCACAACCCGGAGCCAACTCCTCTGAGGAAATGCACGACCTGCCTCAGACTGTGCCGACCTCTCACAGGGACCAACCACAGAGAACACTCGCCACCCTAGCGGTGTCTGCTGTACCCTTACCCTTCCCAGCATAACTGAGCAAGTGAGCCCTAATAAGTGACTGCTGCTGCTGCTGCTGCTAAGTCGCTTCAGTCGTGTCCGACTCTGTGAGACCCCATAGACGGCAGCCCACCAGGCTTCTCTGTCCCTGGGATTCTCCAGGCAAGAACACTGGAGTGGGTTGCCATTTCCTTCTCCAGCGCATGAAAGTGAAAGTGAAGCAGAGGACAGACACTGAAGAGAGACTTACCAGCAGAGGCAGGCCGAAAACCAAAGCAGAATGCCAGTCTGTATAAACAAAGGGAAAAAGGGAAAATAGTCCTGGAAGTGGCAGGTGCAATGGTTTGTTCTTGCTCAGTTGTGCCTGACTCTGTGACTCCATGGAGTGTATCCCACCAGGGTCCTCCATCCATGGAATTCTCCAGACAAGAATACTCAAGTGGGTAGCCATTCCATTCTCCAGGGAATCTTCCTGACCCAGAAAATGAAGATGGGTCTCCTGCATTGCAGGTAGATTCTTAACCATCTGAGACACCAGAGAAGTCCTGGTTTAAATCCCCACAATTGGCATGAAACTGTGTGTCTGAGGGGCAACTTTAGACTTTGAGAACAATTACAACATGGAGCAAGGGAAGATCTGAGCTGACTCCACATTGCCCAAAACAGGTCCATAGACCTTCCTAGAAATATTGGAGGACTTTCTGAGTAGGCAAATAGCCTGGNTGCAACCCAACATATATATCACCCATTTGAAGAGAAAGACAGAGGTCTTTAGCTAGCAAGGTATTATAGAGAGATCTAACGACCCTAGGAGCTCTGACAGAGTTATAGTAACACAATTTGAACAGTTAATTGGAGTCTAACCAACAAGTATTAAAAGTAGAAATTTAAAGTAATTTAACAACATGGGGTATAATTGGTTTCTTTTGTGCTTTGCTTAGTTCAACCAAAGATATGATGCAATCATACATTTGCTCTAAAATACAGGTTACTTTTCTTCACAGAACGACAATGAACAATCTAGCCATAATTGTTTATAAATGCTGATTCTGACCTGATTACTTTTGCAGATAAAAAGGTCATTTTGTTGCTTCATCTGTGAGTAGGAATAATGAGAGAAAAAGGCCTGATTCATCTTTTCTATTTTTCTGGGGAAAAAATGCTGCCACTTTTTCTTTTCATATACACATAGTAGCTGTTTTGCCTCAAAAATTTCCCCTTAATTGATTAAGTTTCTGTATGTGTGTTTTTTCCAAACCCCCTAACAAGAAAGGATTACCAAAGAATAAAGCAAGTTAAGAATAATGTGTGGACTTCAAACTCTTTCTTCTTTGAGGTCACTGCTAAACCAGATGTGTGCTATCCATCTTTTATTCTGTTCTATAATCCCATTGACAAACTCTTGTATCTGTTCCTTATCACATTCAGGAAAGAATCCAGTGAAGCAACTTTGAAACAGTGGGAAAAAATAACAAAACCAGATCAAGAATCTCATAAAACAACATTTTAAGGAAAAATTGAAATTCCACATATTTTGAGTAGTCTAAAATATCTTGATTTTAGTTTGGAACCTTTAATACAATTGGGCAATAGTACAAATAAAACCAATCTGCTTTATTTCATTTAATCCTTGCAAGAGAGAAGAAATTTTTGGTCTAATTTATAGATATGTTGCTGCTGCGGCTGCTGCTAAGTCGCTTCAGTCGTGTCTGACTCTGTGCGACCCCATAGACGGCAGCCCACCAGGCTCCCCCGTCCCTGGGATTCTCCAGGCAAGTGTACTGGAGTGGGTTGCCATTTCCTTCTCCAATGCATGAAAGTGAAAAGTGAAAGTGAAGTTGTTCAGTCGTGTCTGACTCTNAAGTGAAAAGTGAAAGTGAAGTTGCTCAGTCGTGTCCAACTCTTTGCAACCCCTTGAACTGCAGCCTACTAGGCTCCTCCGTCCATGGGAGTTTCCAGGCAAGAGTACTGGAGTGAGGTATATATGGAGGCAAATATGCCAGTATAGTGCCTGTGATGAGGATGCTTTCTCCTCAGTTTTCTCCAGTACCTCTCTGCAACCCAACATATATATCACCCATTTGAAGAGAAAGACAGAGGTCTTTAGCTAGCAAGGTATTATAGAGAGATCTAATGACCCTAGGAGCTCTGACAGAGTTATAGTAACACAATTTGAACAGTTAATTGGGGTCTAACCAACAAGTATTAAAAGTAGAAATTTAAAGTAATTTAACAACATGGGGTATAATTGGTTTCTTTCGTGCTTTGCTTAGTTCAACCAAAGATATGATGCAATCATACATTTGCTCTAAAATACAGGTTACTTTTCTTCACAGAACGACAATGAACAATCTAGCCATAATTGTTTATAAATGCTGATTCTGACCTGATTACTTTTGCAGATAAAAAGGTCATTTTGTTGCTTCATCTGTGAGTAGGAATAATGAGAGAAAAAGGCCTGATTCACCTTTTCTATTTTTCTGGGGAAAAAATGCTGCCACTTTTTCTTTTCATATACACATAGTAGCTGTTTTGCCTCAAAAATTTCCCCTTAATTGATTAAGTTTCTGTATGTGTGTTTTTTTCAAACCCCCTAACAAGAAAGGATTACCAAAGAATAAAGCAAGTTAAGAATAATGTGTGGACTTCAAACTCTTTCTTCTTTGAGGTCACTGCTAAACCAGATGTGTGCTATCCATCTTTTATTCTGTTCTATAATCCCATTGACAAACTCTTGTATCTGTTCCTTATCACATTCAGGAAAGAATCCAGTGAAGCAACTTTGAAACAGTGGGAAAAAATAACAAAACCAGATCAAGAATCTCATAAAACAACATTTTAAGGAAAAATTGAAATTCCACATATTTTGAGTAGTCTAAAATATCTTGATTTTAGTTTGGAACCTTTAATACAATTGGGCAATAGTACTAATAAAACCAATCTGCTTTATTTCATTTAATCCTTGCAAGAGAGAAGAAATTTTTGGTCTAATTTATAGATATGTTGCTGCTGCGGCTGCTGCTAAGTCGCTTCAGTCGTGTCTGACTCTGTGCGACCCCATAGACGGCAGCCCACCAGGCTCCCCCGTCCCTGGGATTCTCCAGGCAAGTGTACTGGAGTGGGTTGCCATTTCCTTCTCCAATGCATGAAAGTGAAAAGTGAAAGTGAAGTTGTTCAGTCGTGTCTGACTCTTTGTGACCCCATGGACTGCAGCCCACCAGACTCCTCCATCCATGGGANCCACCAGGCTCCCCCGTCCCTGGGATTCTCCAGGCAAGTGTACTGGAGTGGGTTGCCATTTCCTTCTCCAATGCATGAAAGTGAGAAGTGAAAGTGAAGTTGTTCAGTCGTGTCTGACTCTTTGTGACCCCATGGACTGCAGCCCACCAGACTCCTCCATCCATGGGATTTTCCAGGCAAGAGTACTGGAGCAGGGTGTCATTGCCTTCTCTGATAGATATGTTAGCTGATGCTTATAGAATATAAATTCACTTAAAGCAGGTGAAGTTAAGTATTCTGACTTCCTTTCTGAGCTATTTCTACTTCAATAATATGTTTCATCTATAATAAAACTACATTATCTTTTTAAACATGGAATAGAATATCATAAATTATGAGGCAAAAGCAATAACCAAACCCAAAATCAGCATTAAATACTCAAGTGTTTATAGTTGATTGAATTATATGATCCTAAAAGTGCTCAGAGCTTAATATAATGTGCCACTTAGTATAAAACTAAATTTTTAAATGTAGACTAATGTGGAGAAATTCTTTATTGAATTATAGAAAAACATGTTACCTTTATGTTAACATGAGCTACATTAAAAACATATTATTGATTAAAAGATGCAATTCCATCATAAATACATATAATTTATAGTCAACTGTTATTAAATAAATGGAAATTTCTAACATTATTTTAATATTCTTTTAAAAAGGTTAAAGCGAGTCTATAGAGTGTTTTACACCATTAATTTGTTTTAGTATATCTACTCACATAAATAGTGCAAAGTATTTGTATCTGTGAGCAGATTATAAAGCACAACTTATTAAAGTCGGAGAAGTTCCCAAGATCACAGAATAGAAAGACCTTGAGTTCACTTGCCGTCAGGTGCGCACCAAAATTGCAACTATTTACAGAACAATTACTGAAGAAAAAGACCAGAACCTACCATAATAGGTATTTTGCAAGTAAAGATAGGCTTTCCAGGTGGCGCTAGTGGTAAAGAACCCACCTGTCAATGCAGGAGACATAGAGATGCAGGTTATTCCCTGGGTGGGGAAGATCCCCTGGAGGAGGACGTGGCAACCCTCTCCAGTATTCATCCTAGAGAATCCCATGGACAGAGCCTGACGGGCTACAGTCTATAGGGTCACAAAGAGTCAGACATGCCTGAAACGACTTGGCATGCACAAGGGAAGCTATAAAGAAGGAGACAAAAGGTAGGATGGGTGGAGTCGCAGTATAGTCAAGACCCATAGCTCTAGGTAGAATTCCCAAATAGAATAATTATAAAGGCACAGTTTCTCCTAAGAGGCAAAGGGTTTGAGCTGACATTGGGCTCCCCAGTCTGGGAGTCCTGCACTGATAAGATGAGCACCCCCCCCCCCCAGAACATTTGGCTTTGAAAGCCAGTACAGTTTACTTTTAGGGGAGCCAGAGGCCTGTGGCTAGCAGAGACTTCTCTTGAAGAACTCACATAAAATCTTACAAGATCCCAGACCTAGGGCAAAAGCCTTAGTTTGAAGGGATCTTGGGTCAGCCATACTTCCTGATCTTGGAGGGTCTCCTAGAGAGGCAAGAGGCAACCGGAGCTCATGCTAGGGACATAGGCACTGGCGGAAGCTACTTCAGGGGGCTTGATCTACCGTGAGGATACTGGTACTAGCAAGAGCTTCTTTGGAGTCCTACCTCTAGCTTATTAACCTTGGGACCCAGCCCTGCCCCCACTCACCAGCCTGCAGACACCACTGGTTGGACACCTCAGGCCAAGGAAATAATTGCATGGACACATAGCTTTCCCCACCAGCAGACAGGCTGCATCAAAGCCACTGAGCCCACAGTTGCCCTTGGACATGGCCTTACCAACCAGAGGGCTCAGGAACTGACACCACATGCCATATGTGGGAACTAGACCTGGGAAGCCCAGAGGCCTGTAGCCAGAGGCTCAGGGACCCAGGTCTACCAACCAGTGGGCAGGCACCAGCCCCGGGACAACTACAGACCCACAACCTGTTATGGCAGGATCCAGCCCACTGACCAGAAGGCCAGAACCAGCTCTGGGACCGGCAGGGCCCCAGCTCATCAGCTGGCCAACACAGCCTTTCGACACTTGAAGCCCAGCACACAGCTCTGCCCACCAGTGGGCCAGCCATTAACCCTAGCACCTGTCTTCACCCACTCCTGGGCAGACACCAGCCCTGAGATCTCCTGGGCTCCAATTCCACCCATCAGTGAGACAGCACAAGCCCTGTGGCTCCCCAAAGACCTGAAAATAGTTACCCCACCAATCAGTGACAGGCAGCTTCTGTACAAGGCAGGGCCTGGCAACCAAACAGAGCAAGAGCCAGCCATGCCTACCACACTGCCCACAATAGTTAACCTGCCACAGTGGAAAAGTCCATGCAGTCCAAAAAGGGGGCACCCTAGAGCATATAGCTCTGGTGACCAGAGAGGATGGTGCCACTGTGATGCATAAGGGGACTCCTACAAAACAAAGCCATTTCTCCAAGGTCAAGAAACAAAAGCAACTTACCAGATACATAGAAATTAAAACAGCTTGATAGAAAAAATGAAGGGACAGAGGAACATGTTCATAATGAAGGGACAAGATAAAACCCCAGAAAAATTAGTGAAGTGGAAATAGGCAATCTACCTGAGAAAGAGTTCAAGGCAATCATGATAAAAATGATCATAAGACTCAGAGAAAGGATGGATGAACAGAATGAGAAGTCAGGATTATCCTTCCCACTCCACCTCGGCAGCTTGGCTGATCGGTCATGGTCAGGGCCACAGTCACCAGCCATAGTTGCTGGCTCTGCAGCTTCTCAAAGGCTGGTCACAGCTCCTTTCTTTGTATCTGGCACTGGTGTCTCCAGCCTACCCCAGAAGTTAAAAGTTTTTAACAAAAAGAAAACATTAACAAATAGAGATGAAGAAAGCAGCAACTGAAATGAAATATATACCAGATTGAATTAAGAGTAGATTCATTGACACAGATGGATCGCTGAGTTGAAAGACAGAGTTAACGGGAATCACGAAAACTCAGCAGAAAAAAGAATAAATAAAAAAAAAAAGGACAGTTTGACAGACCTCTGAGACAACATTGAGCATACTAACATTTTCATTACGGGGGTCCCAGACGGAGAAGAAAGAGCAAAAGAGACAGAGAACATATTTGAAGACTCATAGCTGAAAACTTTCCTAAGCTGGGAAAGGAAACACACATATAAGAATAGGAAGCACAGCGTCTCAAACAAGGTCAACCCATGGAGGACCACACCAAGACAAATTGTAGCTAAAATGCCAAATATTAAAGAAAATATTAAAAACAGCAACAAGTTACATGTATGGGAACTCCCAAAAGCCTATCAACTGACTTTTCAACAGAAACTCTGCTGGCCAAAAGGGCATGATATATTCAGATTGATGAAAAGGAAAAACCTGAAGCCAAAAATATTTGGCAAGGTTCTCATTCAACTTTGATGAGGAGACCAAACATTTTGCAGATGAGCAAAAAGCTAAAAGAGGTAAGTACCACCAAAACAGTTTTATAAGAAATGTTAAAGGGACTTTAAGAGAAAAAGAAAAGGCCACAATTAGAAACGTGTAAATTGTGAAAGAAAAAAGCTCATTGGTAAAGGCAAACATATAGTAAAGGTAAGAAATTAACCACATAAAAAGCTAGCAGAAAGGTTAAAAGACAAAGGTAGAGAAATCATCTGTCAAGCAGTTGAGGGATACACACAAAAAATAGATATTAATAAATCATGATGTCAAATATGATAACTGTGAGGAAAAGGAAAGTGAAAGTCATACAGTCTTGTCTGACTGTTTGTGACTCCATGAACTACCGTCCATGGAATTCTCCAGGCCAGAATACCGGAGTGGGTAGACTTGCCCTTCTCCAGGGGATCTTCCCAACCCAGGGATCAAACCCAGATTTCCTGCATTGCAGGTGGATTCTTTACCAGCTGAGCCATAAGGGAAGCCCAAGAATACTGGAGTGGGTAGCCTATCCCTTCTCTATGGGATCTTCCTGACACAGGAATTGAACTGGAGTATCCTGTGTTGCAGGCAGATTCTTTACCAGCTGAGCTACCAGGGAAGCCTGATTGTGAGGGGAGGAAATTAAAAATGCAAAGTGGTTAAACTGTGTTTGAAACTGACAGCTCAGCAACTGGGACTTCCTTGGTAGTCTGTGGTTAACCGGAGTGGGTAGACTTGCCCTTCTCCAGGGGATCTTCCCAACCCAGGGATCAAACCCAGATTTCCTGCATTGCAGGTGGATTCTTTACCAGCTGAGCCATAAGGGAAGCCCAAGAATACTGGAGTGGGTAGCCTATCCCTTCTCTATGGGATCTTCCTGACACAGGAATTGAACTGGAGTATCCTGTGTTGCAGGCAGATTCTTTACCAGCTGAGCTACCAGGGAAGCCTGATTGTGAGGGGAGGAAATTAAAAATGCAAAGTGGTTAAACTGTGTTTGAAACTGACAGCTCAGCAACTGGGACTTCCTTGGTAGTCTGTGGTTAGGACACTGTGCTTCCACTTCAGGAAACACAGGTTTGATCCTTTGTTGGAGCTAAGATCTTGCATGCTGTGTGATACATGCATAGAGAAAAAGAAAGAAAAAAACAGATTAGCAACTTAAAATAATAATAATCATATATTTATATGACTTGATTAAATTTAAAAGGTTTTTCACAGCCAAGGAAACCATTGACAAAATGAAAAGAATGCTTAATGAATGGGGAAAAAATACTTGTAAAATTCATGATGTGTAAGGGATTTTCAAAATATATGAAAAACTCATATAACTCAATGTAAAAAATCCAATTAAAAATGGACGAATGCACAGAAGACCTGAGTAGACAGTTTTGCAAAGATAGCAGACACAAACCTGAAACGATGCTCAACATCACTAATTATTAGAGAAATGCAAATCAAAAGAACAATAAAATATCACCTAACACCTGTCAGAATGGCTATCACCAAAATGCCACAATAATAAATGTCGGTGATAATGTGGAGAAAAGAGAACTTTGTACACTGGTGGTGGGAATGTAAATTGGTGCAGCCTCTGTGGAAAATTGTATAAAAGTTTCTAAAAAACTTAAAAATAGCACAATCATATGAACCAGCAATTCCATGGCTGGACATATATGGGAAGAAAACACTGAGAAAAAATACATGCACACCAATGTCATAGCAGCATTATTTACAATAGCCAATGCATGGAAGCAATCTAAGTGTCTATCAATAGATGAATGGACACATAAGATGTAATAAACACACACACAATGAAATACTCTTCAGCCTTAAGAAAGAATGAAATTTTGCCATTTGCAACAACATGGATTGACCTGGAAGATATTATGTTTATATCAGAGAAAGTTTATATATACTTATATGTTTATATATATATATATATATATATATATATATACACACATATATGTGTTTAAAGTCAGAGAAAGCCAGATGGTGTATGTTGTCACTTATATGCAGGATCTAAAAAATCAAATTAGTGAATAACACAAAAATATAATAGATTCACAGATACAGAGAACAAATTAGCAGTTACCAGTGCGGAGAGGGTATAGGGGAGGGGCAAGAAAAGGGTAAGGAATATAGGAGTACAAACTATTATGTACAAATACAGAATGCAAAGATATATTATACAGCATAAGGAGTATTGCTAATATTTTATAGTAAATACAAATGGAGTATAATCTATAAACATTTGAGTCAATATGTTTTACACCTGAAGCTCACATAATATTTCAGTGCAACGATACTAATAATTTTAATTATAAAAGTTATAAAGTCAATGAAACATATTTCTGTGTTACCAGTCTAAGGTTATTGCTGAAAATGATCATTGCTACTGAGCAAGTGATTATATAAAAGAAAGTTAGCATTGTGCATGTCAAGTTTAAAACTAACACAATCTTGGTTTTGCTCACTTAATTAAATTAATCATGAGGAATATTTTTTTTTGTCAATCTGAACTTATCCAAGGGTTTTCTTCACTATAAAATAACTGTTTTAAAATATTGTATCCTAAATCATTTTCATAAAATATTAAGAAATATATTCAATATTGTATATGTTCTGCATTAATAACCTTGTCAAATCTCAAAAACATTCAAACACTAGAAGAATAATTATTTTTAAAAATTGATATAGTCTCATTTTGAAAAAAGCCAAGCAATTCATCAAAGTACAAAAAGGGAAAAATACATTCAGAATTTCATTGCCCAGATACAATATATAATTAATAGTGCATCATACTACATTATTCCCTATGTGTGCATGCATATTTTTTGTATGGATGGATAGGATTTTTATTAAAATTGTTTTCACCTGCAAGTTCAGTTCAGTTCAATCGCTTAGTCATGTCCTACTCTTTGTTACCCCATGAATCGCAGCACACCAGGCCTCCCTGTCCATCAACAACTCCCGGAGTTCACTCAGACTCACGTCCATCGAGTCTGTGATGCCATCCAGCCATCTCATCCTCTGTCGTCCCCTTCTCCTCCTGCCCCCAATCCCTCCCAGCATCAGAGTCTTTTTCAATGAGTCAACTCTTCGCATGAGGTGGCCAAAGTACTGGAGTTTCAGCTTTAGCATCATTCCTTCCAAAGAAATCCCAGGGTTGATCTCCTTCAGAATGGACTGGTTGGATCTCCTTGCAGTCCAAGGGACTCTCAAGAGTCTTCTCCAACACCACAGTTCAAAAGCAGCCATTCTTCGGTGCTCAGCCTTCTTCACAGTCCAACTCTCACATCCATACATGACCACTGGAATAACCATAGCCTTGACTAGATGGGCCTTAGTCAGCAAAGTAATGTCTCTACTTTTGAATATGCTATCTAGGTTAGTTATAACTTTTCTTCCAAAAAGTAAGCGTCTTTTAATTTCATGTCTGCAATCACCATCTGCAGTGATTTTGGAGCCCCAAAAACTAAAGTCTGACACTGTTTCCACTGTTTCCCCATCTATTTTCCATGAAGTGATGGGATCGGATGGCATGATCTTCATTTTCTGAATGTTGAGCTTTAAGCCAAATTTTTCACTCTCCTCTTTCACTTTCATCAAGAGGCTTTTTAGTTCCTCTTCACTTTCTGCCTTAAGGGTGGTGTCATCTGCATATGCAAGTTATCGAAAGCTAAATCAATAGTGGTTTAAGTAAACACACCCCACATAACAAGTTAGAGACGGACAGTGCTTCAGTGATGAAATAAAAACTGTGTTTTTTTTTGCTGTGTTATTATTAGCATGTCTTTTTTTGCCTTCTGGCTGGCATCTGTTCAAGGCATGAACAAAAGGGAACGCTGGCCAGAGATGTGCATCTCCTTTAGTATCAAAGAAGCAAACACTTTTCCAGGCAAATCTCAGCTCCAGCAGATTTCTATTTGTGACTCATGAACCAGAACTATGCAACAATTCCATTCCTAAATGAAAATGAAGCTGAAAAAGTGAGGAATTAGCTTGTAGCCTTTATAAGAAAAGATTTTGAGGTAGAAATATTTTTAATAAAAAAATCCATAAAAATGAAATCATATTTAATCTTGCTATTTGAAAGTAAAATATTTTAAATTTAGTTTTACAGAAGGGAAAACCCAGAGAGTAAAAGTCAAGGAAATATTGAACTTTTTCATAAATATATTTTCACTAAAATTTTTATTATTTTTTAAAATGTACTTGTAGGGTTAAAAAAGTCAATAAAAGCTATTAATAGGTTTATATCATTATGTTTTTTAAACACCATATTTAATTTTTTACTGAACTGATTGACTTATGATATAAAATAAATTACCACAAGTTTATGTCACTCGTAGCTTGATCTGTAAATTTATATTAATTGGCAGCTTTACATTGTTAAGATATTGAAAATTTACATTCTTTTTATAATTGTAACTCCCACAGTTACATGTTCAAATTGATCAATGGTTTATCCAGACATTGTGTGATGACTTTTCCCTCACATTTATTTACCTTTGACTCTTAATTACTTTGATTACTTGATGGAACTTTAAAAAAATTTACACATTCTTAGGTGTTGAATTCTCCAAGTTACTTAGCCTTTGATATTTTAAGAAATTGCCACAGTCACCCTGATCAGTCAGCAGCCATCAGCACTGAGGCAAGACCCTCCACCAGCAAAAAGATTATGACTTCCTAAAGGCTCAGAGGATAGTTAGTATTTTACATCAATAAATTAGATGGTAAAGAATCCACTTCAATGTAGGAGACCTGAGACTGATACTTGGGTCAGGAAGATCCCATGGAGAAGGGCGTGGCAACCCACTCTAATATTCTTGCCTGGAAAATCCCATGGACAGAGGAGCCTGGTGGGCTACCGTCCATGGGGTCGCATACAGTCAGACACAACTGACTAACACACTAGAACACCATATATTTTTTAGACATAATTCTATTGCACACATGATGGACTTCAGTACAGTGTAAACATAACTTTTATATGCCTTAGGGAAACAGATTATTTGTCTAACTCATTTTACTGCAGTATTCATCATTTTTGGTGCTCTGGGGCCAAATGCGCAATATCTTCAAGGTATGTATGCTTATATCTATTCATTGCTTTTATGACTAACAGCTGGAGTGGCTACTTGTAATATTTTCACTCATAGCATAAGCATTCCTACTTGTCTTTGGGCACTGTATGTTGCTATGAAGAAATTTGGGGTAGCCTGATTATTATTATTTTCTTTATTTAGATGAATTGCCCTTTTGCTTATATTCTTGGAAATAGGTAACTACTTCTAAGTAATCAATGGAATATAAGACTCAAATTATGTTGTTTTATGGTATTTGTTCTCAAACTGCTTTAATTTCATTTAATGCTCACAGCAAGCCCATAATAGAAATATTATCTCTGTCTTTTATAAGACTAAAATTCAAACAATATAACTGACTTTTCTCATTCTTGGAGGTAATTTTAAACTAAAATTACCCCTCCCCCCCCCAAAAAAAAACTAACTCCAGATTCAGTGCTTTTTCTATTATATGGCTTTGGATCATGATTATGAAAAGACTGTTTCTGGTTGACATCTCTTCTACCTTCCATGATTTAGTCTTGGTAGGATGTATATTTCTAGGAACATATTTATTTCTTCTAGATGTCCAATTTGTTGGTGTATAAATGTTCATAGTATTCACATGGTTCTTTGTATTGTGTGATATTATTTTTAATTTCTACTTTTTCAATTTGTAATATTGTTGATTTGAGTCTTTTCACTTTTTTCTTGATTATTCTAGGTAAAGTTTCATCTTTTTTTTTTTTATCTTTTCAAAGAACCAACTCTTGGCTTTATTAATATGTTCCATTACTTTTCTAATCTCTGTTTATACCTGTTCATGTTTAGTTCCTTCCTTCAGCTAACCTCACCTCTTTTGTTCTTTTTCTAGTCAAATAGTGCCTCCATCTGTACCCCAACTCCCTTCTCTGTATCTGATTCCCATGAATTCTGAAGATTCTCCCATTGATCCCTCTGAGATGAGATCCAGAGTAGGACTCCCACAAAACATCTCACTATGCTGAGGAAGCTAGATGTCCACCTTGTGTGTGTGTGTGTGTGTGTGTGTGTGTGGTTTCTCCATATATATACTGGAGAAACTCTAGGCCTGGGGAAGCCCTCTTGGTACAGCAGCTGTGCCATTTTGAAGAAGGGGTGACACAATCAAAGTGTAGCCACTTCTGTTACTCTTCCTATGGGGTCCTTCTTGGTCCCTGATATCCAGAAATGTGCTTTAGCATTACCTTCAAGTTCTGGGATTTTCACACTGGCATCTTATCTATGGATAGTTGCTACTTCATCTTTGACTAGAAACAACTAACACTGAAAATGACATCACTCCTATGTTGACTATTCTAAAGAAAGAAGAGCTGTACTTAAATGAGAAATAAGGAAAATCTGTCCTTGGATTAAAACACATGGTGTTAAAATGCATGGTGGATAACAGTTTGTAAATCAATAAAAATAATTTAAATATATTTCTAGGAAAACTTAATTTGTTTTTATTTTATTTTTCTTTAATTAATTTTTATTTTTTAGTTTGTTTTGCTTTACAATACTGTGTTCATTTTGCTACACATCGACATGAATCAGCCACGAGTGTACATGAACTCCCAATCCCGACCCCCACCTCCCCCCTCCCACCCCACACCCTCTCTATTTGTATATAAAAATAAAATACTGAGTTAGTAACTTTTATATTTGAATGTGAGTGCTAAGTTGCTTCAGTCATGTCTGACTCTGTGTGCTGTATGTACTGTAGCCTGCCAGGCTCCTCTGTCCATGAGATTCTCCAGGCAAGAATAATTGCCATGCTCTCCTCCAGGGGATTTTCCCAACACAGAGCTCGAACCCACGTTTCTTACATCTAACCTGCATTGACAGATGGGTTGTTTACCACTAGCACCATATATTTTAATGGAAGGAAATAAATCAAGAAACACCTGAAGACTGTATGGTGGCCAGGTAAAATATATGTTATTATAACAGCAATGGTTCAGATAGTTTAATAATTTTTAATGATTATTCTTTTTATCAATATATCATATATATCATTGATATATCATATCAATATGGAAAGTTCATTAAGTTTTCAGTTATTATGAGACTTTACTCTGGGAATTCACATCTTATTCAGAGGGTATATTTTGCAGAACTAACATGTTGCCTCAAGAGGTAGGTTAGGTGGTCTGGTATTCCCATCTCTTTCAGAATTTTCCACAGTTTCTTGTGATCCACACAGTCAAAGGCTTTGGCATAGTCAATAAAGCAGAAATAGATGTTTTTCTGGAACTCTCTTGCTTTTTCCATGATCCAGTGGATGTTGGCAATTTGATCTCTGTTTCCTCTGCCTTTTCTAAAACCAGCTTGAACATCAGGAAGTTCACAACTCTGAGTGAACTCTGGGAGTTGGTGATGGACAGGGAGGCTTGGCGTGCTGCGATTCATGGGGTCGCAAAGAGTCGGACATGACTGAGCGACTGAACTGAACTGAACTGAACATGTTGCCTATTCTTTTTTTGAAGTTGGAAAAAATAATAATCAGGGATTAAGAAAATAAAGAACATTATATTTAAAAATAGAGGTTGGATAATTTCAGTTCCATTATTTTTCTGTGCATTGATGGAGCTTCAACTTTATGTAACTTTTCCTAAATGGCATGGTAGAGTCAATAATTTCCATTTTTATTAGAAACTAAAATAAGAAGGTGAGAGAAAAGTCAACTAATCTGCAGAATGATAATAGTGTTGTGTCTTTTTTCCCATCCCTTTCTGAAACAGACAGTCACAGAAAGTTGGAACTGGAAGGAAACCAAGAGGGCAGTTAATAACCCTCTCCTCCCATCCTTTATCTGAAAAGAAACAAAGATTAATTGCTTAGTGGAGCTAAGAAAATGAGTTAGGTTTCTTCAGTTCTATTCAAATGCCAGTTAAGACTGAAACACCATAAGCTGGTTGAAGAAAGATCAGTTACTACTGCTGGTTCAAGCCCCAGTCAACATCTAGAAGTCCTGGGAGGTTGTTGTTGTTCAGCTTCTCAGTCCTGTCTGACTGTTTGCAACCCCATGGACTGCAGCACGCCAGGCTTCCTGGTCCTTCACCATCTCCCGGAGCTTGCTCAAACTCATGTCCATCGATTCAGTGATGCCATCCAACCATTTCATCCTCTGTCGTCCCCTTCTCCTCCTGCCTTCTCTTTCCCAGCATTAGGGTTTTTTCCAAAGAGTCAGCTTTTTGCATCAGGTAGCCAAAGTATTGGAGCTTCAGCTTTAGCATCAGTCCTTCTAGTGAATATTCAGGGTTGATTTCCTTTAGGACTGACTGGGATTTTGATCTCCTTGCAGCCGAAGGGACTCTCAAGAGTCTTCTCAATACCACAATTCAAAAGCACCAATTCTTTGGCACTCAGCCTTCTTCATGGTCCAACTCTCACATCCATACATGACTACTGGGAAAATCATCACTTTGACTATATAGACCTTTGTCAGCAAATAATGTCTCTGCTTTTTAATACTCTAAGTTTGTTATAGCTTTTCTTCCAAGGAACAAGCATCTTTTAATTTCATGGCTGCAGTTACCATCCTCAGTGATTTTGGAGGCCAAGAAAATAAATTCTGTCATTGTTTCCATTGTTTCCCCATCTATTCCCCATCTATTTATCATGAAGTGATGGGACCAGATATAATGATCTTCTCAACTGAAAGGCTGAGCAGCCTATATTCCTTCATGAAAAGTTAATCAGAAAACGAGATGGAAGAGAGATACAAGTGCAAGGAAGTAAAAGACTGTGTTGCTTATTCTCTGTCACTCTGCCCTTTCATTTCCATCAGATAGATGATGGCTACCTTAACTTTTGTCTATCTTTTCTGTTGTTTTGGATGAATGTATACCTCACTGCTGCTGCTGCTGCTGCTAAGTCGCTTCAGTCGTGTCCGACTCTGTGCGACCCCAGAGACGGCAACCCACCAGACTCCCTCGTCCCTGGGATTCTCCAGGTAAGAATACTGGAGTGGGTTGCCATTTCCTTCTCCAATGCATGAAAGTGAAAATGAAAGTGAAGTTGCTCAGTCGTGTCCGACTCTTTGCGACCCTATGGACTGCAGCCTACCAGGCTCCTCTGTCCATGGGATTTTCCAGGCAAGAGTACTGGAGTAGGGTGCCATCACCTTCTCCGGTATACCTCACTACTTTAGGCCAGAAGACACATTAGTGACAAGAAGGACTTAATCCTTAATTGAGAGAACTCTACTCAATACTTTTATTTTATTATTTTTTTAATTTTAGTCTTTTTATTTTATTTAATTTTTAATTTTTATTTTTACTTTATTTTACTTTACATTAGTGTATTGGTTTTGCCATACATTGACATGAATCCGTCTCAGGTGTACATGAGTTCCCAATCCTGAACCCCCCACCTCCCACCTCATATCAACTCTCTGGATCATCCCCGTGCACCAGTCCCAAGCATCCTGTATCCTGCATCAAACATAGATTGGTGATTCGTTTCTTACATGATAGTATACATGTTTCAGTGCCATTCTCCCAAATCATCCCACCCTCTCCGTCTCCCTCAGAGTCCAAAAGTCCATTCTATACATCTGTGTCTCTTTTGCTGTCTTGCATACAAAGTTATCATTACCATGTTTCTAAATTCCATATATATGTGTTAGTATACTGTATTGGTGTTTTTCTTTCTGGCTTACTTCACTCTGTAACCTATAAGAGGCACAGTGGTAAAGAATCCATAATGTAGGAGAATCAAGAGACTCAGATTTGATCATGGGTCAGAAATATCCCCTGGAGTAGAAAATGACATCCACTCCAGCATTCTTGCCTATAAAATCCCATAGACAGAGGAGTCTAGTGAGCTGTAGTCCATGGAGTTGCAAAGAGTCAGACACGGCTGAGTGACTGAGCAACTGAGCATGCATGTATAACTGAATCACTGAGTTGTACACCTAAAATTACCACATGGTAAAACGATTATACTTCAATTAAAAAAAAGAAAAAAATGGTGTCTTATTTTTGATATTTTAATACAATCTGATTATAATAATGGGGTGTCTTCATGTACAAAATCCTATTCATCTTCCAGATCTATCTCATATATGCATTCTGCAGCTACAGATTCAACAAACCTCAGATCATATGCTATTATGCTTGGTTGAATCTGTGGATGCAGAATTTGCAGATTCAGATTATGGGACTTGAGCATACATGGATTTTGGTATTGTGGCAGTTTCTGAAACAGACCTCCCACTGAAAGATGGCTGCACTACAATAAGTTAGTGTAAATTCATGAGAGATAAAAATATATATAAAAAATTTATATCATTGATAACTATAAGTATACATTATATTGGGCTTCCTTGATGGCTCACACAGATGATTCAGTAAAAAGTCTGCCTGCAATGCAGGAGACCTGGGTTTGATCCTTGGGTTGGGAAGACCCACTGGAGAAGGAAATAGCAACCCACTCCAATATTCTTGCCTGGAGAATCCCATGAACTGGGGAGCCTGGCAGGCTACAGTCCATTGGGTCACAAAGAATCAGACATTATACTATATATTATATTACGTTATATAAATATATTATAATACGTTATATTATAGTAGCTCTGTCAACCTTCACAGCTTGTCTTTCATGAAGCTTCTCTTGAAACTAAATAACAGAGGAAGAAAAAAAAGTTGAGATAAAAGATAACATAGTCTAAATTTAAGCTTAGAAGGGCATGTAGTTATTGAAGCCCACTGCTGTCACTGCTTTAAATTGATGGGCAATGGGTAAACACAGGTAAATAAAGAAAACTCAATTTGCCCACTCATGCATTGGTGAGGAAATGGCAACCCACTCCAGTGTTCTTGCCTGGAGAATCCCAGGGACAGTGGAGCCTGGTGGGCTGCCATCTGTGGGGTCGCACAGAGTCAGACATGACTAAAGCGACTTAGCAGCAGTAGCAGCAGCAGTTCTTCTTTAAAGATAATATTCATTTATGTTATTTTCCAGTGCCAGGTAAAAATTAATATGACTTCCACCCCCACCCAATAAAGTAGGTCATATTCTCCCTTGGGGTCTACTTGTTGTTGTTTTTGATTTATTAGACCCAATGAACTTTGGCACCAACTAAGGAATTGATTGATCTGGCATTACTTTAGTCGCTCCTTGATTTCCAGTTATTTGCTATCATTTTCTAGCTATGAAATGTAAAGCTAGCCAAGTAATCTGCCTCTTAACCCAGTCACTTTAGTTCCTGGGCTGAATCCAGTCCCACACATGGACGAAAACAAATCGCATTTGAATTCTCAACCAAGGGAAATGTCTTTCTGGTGTGATTCAGAAGAGTTCTGAATAGCAAAATTGTGTTATGAGTAAGGTTTGTTAATATCCAATGAGTTTGGCAGGGTGTCACTTCTTAGTGCCCCATGAGGGGCCTTGTGAGTGTAAAGGATCTTTTGCAAGACACTAAAGTTTATTAGTCATATTTACTTACCTTATAAAACCAAAATTATTATCTCTCAATTGTTTTGAAGACAGCTGCAGCTAACATGTCTGTCCCTCTGGGTACTCTGAGACTTGAGTTATATTTTCTCAACTCTTTGGAACAGTTTAGACCCTGGCTACCACAATGCTATATTGCAGCAAACAGATTATTCAGAGCATATTATTATTATGATTCACCACACAGAGGGAACTTCAGATTTAAGAAATTTCCAACATCTTATAAAATGGAAAACTGTAAAACAGTGGTGAAACCATCTCTGCTTTTACCGGGAAGGGACTATGTTGAATGGAGACTTGGATTTGACATACTAATTATTTTTTTGATTGGGAAAGTTGTTTCTTAGAAGAAAACAGAAAGTCTGAGTCTAAGAATATAAAAAGGGGGAACCCAACCTGCACACGGATTCAGAGACTCCAATTTCCTTTTCCCATTAGGATGCAAATATGTTGGTAGCTAACACGTGTGTCATGAATGCCCTATACTTATAGTGCAATGATGACTAATTGTAAAGTAACATATTCCACTTCATTTTGTATGTCCTTGTAGTATATATTCCTTTTTTCAAAAGTTGAATTTATTAGTATAAGTCAGGGGTTAACAAACTTTTCCCATAGAGGGCTGCTGCTGCTACTGTTAAGTCACTTCAGTTGTATCCAACTCTGTGTGACCCCAGAGATGGCAGCCCACCAGGCTCCCCCGTCCCTGGGATTCCCCAGGCAAGAACACTGGAGTGGGTTGCCATTTCCTTCTCCAACGCGTGAAAGTGAAAAGTGAAAGTGAAGTTGCTCAGTCGTGTCTGACCCTTAGCGACCCCATGGACTGCAGCCCACCAGGCTCCTCCGTCCATGGGATTTGCCAGGCAAGAGTACTGGAGTGGGGTGCCATTGCCATAGAGGGCTAGGTAAGTAAATATTTTAGATTTTTTGGCTGCACAATCTCTGTTACAAACACTCACAATTTGCTGTAGTACCTTAAAAGCAGCCAGAGACATTGTGTAAATAGATATATATGCTTGTGTTTCCCTATTTTTTATGTCCCAGACAAGGAAGTGAATGGAGGTGGCTTGCTTTACACCCCTGGTTTATGGTTGTTGCCAATTTTGACAAAAGGCCAGAGATCAACTCCCTAAGATTCTTAATCTTTGTTATATATTTTTTTAATATACTAGAACCTTAGAATCATATAGAATTATGTTTTTGTATGACTTGACTTACCTATGTAAAACTTGCAGCAGATTAATTATAAAGATTATCTACTTGTGAAACATTTTGAGGTGTCTTAAGACTCAACTCTGGTTTTGGTTGACATATAAGTAATTTGGCAGTTCATTTATTAATATAAATTATTCTAATATTATTTTTATAATTTTATATAATTTAATATATTCTATGTCCTGCAAATACTCTCCTATGAGGTATCTAAACACCTTCACATTTTCTCTGTTACTACATCAAACCTGAGTTTCACATAGGAAGTTGTTTGTTAAGGTCTCTACCAAACATATTCATACAATGTCTGATTTATTCCTGAATCGCAGTGAGGACACTTCCTTAACAATAGATAATTGGGAATTTTCATAGGCTAACTTGGAGGAGAAACTTGGCAAAGGTGCTTGCCTGGGCCATTCATCCTCTACTCATAGCTCTTTCAGTATTAGATGTTATTATACAAAATAAATCAATTCATGTACTTTGCCCTAAAGTGCATATTTGTCATCTTTGCTTTTTTATATATTCAAAAAGGCAAGTAGACCAATAAGTTTCCTTGGTTTCGTCTGTCAGACTTCTGTTATTTACTCTACTTTTAATTTCCTCTCATTGTCTCTTTGTTACAATATAATCGGCTCATAATTAAATACTTTTTAAAAATTTGCCAATTGACATTATTTGACAATATCCTAGAATGTCAGAGGAAAAAAGGCTTAAAAGACATGTGTTTTCTCTCATCATTCACTGCAGGTTGTAAATATTATCCATAGATTTTTTCAAAAGATTTTTTTGATGTGGATCTTTTTTTAAAGCCTTTTATCAAATTAATTACAATATTGCTTCTGTGATATTTTTTTGGCCAATGGGATCTTAGCTCTTTGACCAGGGATGGAACCTGCACCCCCTGCAATGGAAGGCAGAGTCTTAGCCACTGGACTGCTAGGGAAGTCCCCTATACATAGTTTTAAACATTTTTTTTTTCTATTGGAGACTCATGAGCGTTTTACACTCATATTATTGCCAGCAAATAATAGGCAGAGAACTGTTACTTAGCTAACAGATTTAACACATAGTAAGTCATATAATAAAACAATTTAAAGGGATTACTTCTAAAAATAGGCTCTCTATAACTACTGAATATTTGACTTCCATTCTTTTTGTATAGTGATACAGAATATTCAGAGTGACAGGATCCACATTCTGAGTTTATTGAATTTAAGCACAGCATAAGGATTTTTCTTCAGCGAATGTTAATAAGACGCAGAAAAATCCATGAAACTTATCACTTGTTAAGCTGTGGTTTTTCTGACTTTTTCAGCGTGCTTTGCATCTTTTGTTAGTAGTTTACTATACACTCTGTTAATTAAAACAAAACGAGGACCTACCAAGGGACAGAAAGAAAGAGAGGAAAGAAATCATACTATATGGCTTAAATGCTTAAAAAAGAGTCAGTTTTCATTGTCCTTTTACTGATATCCAGTGGTAGCCCAATAGGAGTGATTTAACTGCACATGATACAGGGATTGCATTTTCTGTGTGTGCTAAGTAGCTTCAGTCATGTCTAGCTTTTTGCGACACTATGGACTGTAACCTACCAGTCTCCTCTGTCTGTGGGATTCTCCAAGCAAGAATACTGCAGTGCTTGCCATGGACTTCTCCATGGAATCTTTCCAACCCAGGGATTGAACTTGCTTCTCTTTTATCTCCTGCATTGGCAAGTAAGTTCTTTACCACTAGTACCACCTGGGAAGCATTTTCTATAGATAAATAAAAAAAAATAATGAAACCGACTCTATATTTTTAAACACTACATATTTCTGCCATCCTAAATAATGTCAATGAGTAAAGTATTCATTACTTCCACTCTTTTGTTTGCCTAAGCTCTAAATAGGGAGGGATTGCCGAACTATGCCCTATGGGCCAGCCATATCCAGAATATAACATAATATCGTGGATATTGTGTTGTGTTGGTTGACCAATAATTGTGAATTTTTTTTTTCTTTTTATATAAGTACCCAGGCTTTCCAGGTGGCTCAGTGGTAAAGAATCGGCCAGCCAGTGCAGGAGATGCTGAAGACCAGGGTTCAATCCCTGGGTTGAGAATATCCCCTGAAGAAGGAAATGACAACCCATTCCAGCATTCTTGCCTGGAAAATTCCATGGACAGAGGAGCCTGGCAGGCTACAGTCCATGGGTTTACAAAGACCAACCCTCAAATTACCTACAAACTATTTTCAGTTTTGCTTTTGGCCTGCAAAAAAGCCTAAAAGTTTTACTATCTGGCTCTTAAAAGAAATAGTTTGTTAACCCTTATTTTAAACAACTGCTGTGCATAATGTCTCATTTCCATGTATGTAATATATAATAAACTTCAGATTTAGAAGGTTGAAATGAGCACATTTTGATTATTTATCATTTAATAGCATTGCTACTTTGGGAAGAAATTGTAAAGAAGGCACCCAACACCCAAGCTTACAGTAGTTTTGAGTAAGTTCATAATGATTTGGAACCATCTGAACTACCTTTGGGTCCTGTCAGTACCTCTAAACCTATGGTACTACATGTTCTTATATTTAAACATTTTAAGTAAGCAGTGATAGCACACTGATTGTAAATACAAACAAAACTACAGTTACTTCAACTGTGCCATTCTCTGTAACCACCAAAATATTTGCAAGCAACAATTAACTTTCCAGAGTGAAATACAAAAACCTAAGATTATTCCCCAATGATTGATGATGGACAAAATCTATGAAGAATATTAGCCATACAACAATAAAATGTAAGGAAATTGGTATTTACAGAGAAAAAGGACACAAATATTAAAGAAAACTTTTATAAATGACAAAAGATGATCTTGCACTGCCAGAAGAAATAAAGACATCTAAGTTGAATGTAGTCATTGTTTTTACCAAAAGTTGAATGTTTTTTCTTAAAAAAGTGGACCAAATAATGTCAGTGTTTGTCATCATTGAATCTTTTCCTCTGATTTTTACAGGAGGAGAAGAAAATTTGGAAGTTTTTACAGGATGTAATCAAGATTTATGATGAGTTTTTCTGGTGAAGACATTTTAGTGAAACTTGTTCAAGTACAAAAGCATTTGAAAGCTGCTAGAACCAATCCTGATGAAATAAGGCCTTCAATAACATTGCAGATTCTGAAATTCAGTGTAAAATGGGGTTTTCAGTAATTTCTACCCAACTTGTTTTTAACACTTTTCTAACCTATTTATGTTCTGGTGATTCATCAGTTAATTAAATAAACATTAATAAAAAAGTTTTTTCCCATCATCTGTGAATGAATATAGATGGACAAAAATTTGCTTATATATATATCTGCCTATCGAACGTGTAAAGAAAATCCATATTCATGACATCACTGATAATCACAATATTGTTACTATTTATTACTATGACAGCTCAATATATAGGTATAAGTTTTTTCCTACTCTGTCAAAAATACATGAATTAAAAGGTCCTTTGCTACTTTAATTTTTATTTAAAATTTTAATTTATATTTTTAAAATTTTAATTAAAAAATCCCTTTCTACTATAATTTTTAATTTTACTTTTATTACTGGAATGTTTTATGTATATATAAAAGATGTATACATATATTTGATATAGATAAATATAGATATACAAAATTAAATAAAAATGAAGTTTTGAAGTCTGCATTTATGTTCTTTCCATTGATATTATTTACTTCATATTACCATTTATTTATTACAGAAAATAATTTTGTTGTATAGAAGAGGGAGCTCTTTAAAAATGAGATGTTTTATCAAACATGCCAGCCTTGCCCCTGTCTTTTTATGTTTAGAGACTGTAAAAAGTCAACTTTTCTTAGCTTATACTTCTATTTACTGTTGCACCACAATTACTAGCACTTTGAACTGCCTTGAACTTTTTCAAATATTTCCTCATTTTTTGTGTGTGTTCTACTAGATATAGGTTAGTGGCTTGTTTACTTCTTTGACTGCTCATAATTTCAATTTTCATATTTAAAAATACATTGCACAAAGAAAGCTGAAACAGTATTTTTGTTTTTTTACTGTCCATGTTTTCTCCTAAGAGTTTTTGTTGTTGTTATTCTTTAAAAAAAAAAAATTATTGAAGGATAATTGCTTTACAGAATTTTGTCATTTTCTGTCAAACCTCAACACGAATCAGCCATAGATATACATATATCCCCTCCTTTTTGCACCTCCCTCCCATCTCCCTCCCCATCCCACCCCTCTAGTTGATATAGAGCCCTGTTTGAGTTTCCTGAGCCATACAGCAAATTCCTTTGGCTATCTAGTCCCCACGTTACTCTTTCCATACATTTCACCCTCTCCTTCCTTCTACCCGTGTCCATAAGTCTATTCTCTATGTCTGTTTTTCCAAGCAGTGATTTCTTTTCTTCTAATGTTTCCTCTCACTGAATGGAGAGCTATTAGCAAGACAATTCTGTCTTCCCTCCATCTTCAGACTCCCTTTCTCTAGGATGGGGAAGTTGAAGGACAAAGAGATGGGGTGGAAGGACAAGCTGGTTGCTGAGTTTGGGAGTATTAACTGGGCACGTGTAATTCAGCCCATTCCTTTCCCCTTTTTTTCTGGAACCAACATTGTCCCCCAGGGCAACCCTCTCTGTACCATTATTACTACAATTCTGCCACTGCTGCTATAATTAAGAGAGTAAATTCGGTTAATTCTGGTGCTCCAGATTAGGAAATCTGTTTGTCCTTGGAAATAAGTCTCATTCTCCAATATGATTTTAATGATTGGTGAAGTTTTTGCCCTCAGGGGCTCTACTTGATTTTCTTATTTCCCAGTTGGTCTAGAACTTGAGTGGAGACAAGTGGAGACAGAAATGCTGTTTGCTGAGACTCTCCAGAGACCTATCAATGGCAAACAACAGTGTTAATTTTCTGGAATGCATCCCAAATGATATCATTTCAGCTTACAATTTTATACTGAGGGAATAGCACTAATGATAATAACACTGGGAAAATTCAAACATAGATGAGAAAATTTTGATTGATAATGGCAATGCAAATGAAATGGAACTTTATGAAAAACTTATCTGAAAAGTGAGTAATTAGGTTAAATTGACTGCTCAATGTCATTTTTAACCTATCACTAATTAGGAGAAAATAGAAGATAAAGCTATCTTAAGGTTAGTTCTTGGGAGCAGTATGTTTAAAGAAAAAATTTATTATTAAAATTCTTTTTGTTGTTGTTGTTGCTAATATTTTTTTAAATTAATTTTTATTTTTTTTTTAGTTTGTTTTGCTTCCTCTTTACTGTATATCTGCAGTTATAACCATATGTTTTACCTATTGTCTCACTGAATTCTTCCCAGACCCCTGCGCTCCTGGTATAATTTCCATGAGTTTCATAAGAGACATAAATAATCTAGCTATTTTTTTACATTGTTTTGATAGAAATTTAGTGGATTGTGACCACTGAGAAAAGTCAGAGTCGGCCAATCAATAAACCTTTGAAAGGATAAATTGTTAGTGAAACATTTCATGAAGTACAAAGAGCATATGGACCCCAAAAAGGTTTCCTCTTTTTGAAGGTTTGCGAAGTAGTTGTCCATGCCCTTGACTGAACTCAACATTCGATGTGCAACATCCACATGGAAGTTATGAATAAATCCTGGGGCAGCAGAAGGTTTGGAGTTCAAGTGTGTAGGAGATTGCTTCTCAGAAGGGAAAGGGCACCTCCATTGAGAATCAGGGTGGCAGAGGAGGGTGTATAATTTTAGGTGAGTGCTTCCCATAACCATCCCCATGACATTTCCCTAGAGGAGTCATTGCTAACTCTCTCAGCACAAGAAAACGACAACCAGCACCAGAACTAGCTAGCTGAGGCAACCAGAATTCCACATACCAGTTTGGCAGAGAACTCCTCAACAGTGCATATAGCAATATGATACATGATAAAGTTGGCGATACAGACAAGTAAGTGAGTGAAGTGAAGTAAACAAGTGAATAAATAAGATATTTAAATGGATGGTAATGGGAAAATAGAGACACTGTGTTAAGATTTTATTTTCTTGGACTCCAAAATCACTGTGGACAGTGGACTGTAGTCATGATATTAAAAGACCCTTGCTCCTTGTAAGAAAGCTACGACAAACCCAGACAGTGTATTAAAAAGCAGAGATATCACTTTGCCAACAAAGGTCTCTATAGTCAGAGCTGTGGTTTTTTTCACTAGTCATGTATAAGACAGGAGTTGGACCATAAAGATGGCTGGGCAGCAAAGAATTGATGCTTTCAAACTGTGGTGCTGGAGAAGACTCTTGAGAGTCCCTTGGACAGCAAGGAGATCAAATCAGTCAATCCTAAAGGAAATCAATCCTGAATATTCATTGGAGAACTGATGCTGAAGCTGAAGCTCCAATACTTTGGCCACCTGATGCAAAGAGCCAACTCATTGGAAAAGACCCTGATGCTGGGAAAGATTGAAGGCAAAAGGAAAAGGAGGTGACAGAGGATGAAATGGTTAGATAGTGTCACCAACTCAATGGACATGATTTTGAGCAAACTCCGGGAAATAGGACAGGGCAATCTGGCGTACTGTAGTCCATGGGGTCACAAAACTCAGACATAACTTAGTGACTGAACAACAACAGGTTAAGAAAAATATAATTTCATTCCTACCTCATACAACATAAATAGGGAACTAAAACTACAAAACTAATAGAGTAAAAATGTTAAGGAATATGTTTAGGACCCTGGAGTGAAACATGAGTTTTTAAATAAAACACAAAAATGTACAGAAACCAGATTATTCAAAGAAATATTGAAAATCATCGTGAAAACTGAAACACTCTCATGTCCATATCCTTACAACACTTTCCCTGCAACTTATCCTACCTGCAAAATGATACAAGACAGTTTAGATGGGTGAAAATCTGAATGGCAAGAACACTTATAAAGACATACTCTCTCACACTGTTAATCAGAGAAACAGTAGTTGAACAATAAAAGATACATCAGATTGAAGTGAGGTGAAATGAAATTCAGTCAGTTATGTCCTACTCTTTGCAAGCCCATGGACTATACAGCCCATGAAATTCTCCAGGCCAGAATACTGGAGTGGGTAGCCTTTTCCTTCTCCAGGGGATCATCCCAACCCAGGGATCAAACCCAGGACTCCCACATTTCAGGCTGATTCTTTACCAGCTGAGCTGCAGGGGAAAGCCAAGCATACAGGAGTGGGTAGCCTATCCCTTCTCCAGCGGATCTTCCCCACTCAGAAATCAAACTGGAGTCTCCTGCATTATAGGTGGGTTATATCAGACTGACAAATAATAAAACATCAGTTAATACAAATAGGGTGGTAGGAAATAGAAACTTTTAATAGACTTCTCATCATAGTCCCTTAGTGACATGTGAGCACTTAGTAAAAAACAAACAAACAAACAAACAAAAAGTTCTCATATTTCCTAATATCTGAAATCCACACCAAACAAGATCAAAGGTGCCCTTTCGAGGACATGTTTAAGGGTTTTCTTCACTATGTTATTGGTGATAGTGGGGGGGTTGAAGACTGCCTCTGTGTGCGTGAGTTGCTCAGTCATGTCTGACTCTTTGCGACCCCATGGACTATAGCCCACCAGGCTCCTCTGTCTGTGGGATTCTCCAGGCAAGAGTACTGGAGTGGATTGCCATCTCTTTCTCCAGGGGGTCTTCCCCTCCCAGGGATTGAACCCGGGTCTCCTGCACTGCATGCAGATTCTTTGCCATCTGAGCCACCTGGGAAGACCAAAGACTGCTGAGGGTAATGGAAAAGTGAAATATGGTAGATGCTTTTATGGAATACTCTGCAACTGTTAAAAACAAATTACAGGGACATGCTGTAGTAAACGGAGAAGGACATCGCAACCCACTCCAGTATTCTTGCCTAGAGAACCCTGTGGACAGAGGAGCCTGGTGGGCTGCTGTCCATGGGGTCGCACAAAGTCGGACACGACTGAAGTGACTTAGCATGCATGCATGCATTGGAGAAGGAAATGGCAACCCACTCCAGTGTTCTTGCTGGAGAATCCCAGGGATGGAGGAGCCTGGTGGGCTGCCGTCTGTGGGGTCGCACAGGGTCGGATACGACTGAAAAGACTTAGCAGCAGCAGCAGCCATAGTAATAATGGGGTTTTAAAAAGCATACTTTTGAGTTTTAAAAAGGTTATGAATAAAAAAGAACTATAGGGCCATAACATACACATGAAATTAACACATACACATATTCAAAACAACCCTGTATATTTTTCAAAGACACACACATAACCAAGTGTTTGTAACAAACATCTATGTCATCAGTGAAAAAGAATGAGAGCAGCCTTGGAATGAGGAGAAAAATACAATAAAACAATGAAGGAAGTGTGGCAAATACAAGGAAAAGCTACCAAGGGGGAGAGTGCCTGAGACATATTATGGGCAAGGGCACTGATATCATGTGTGCTTTGCTTCCAGTTCACCTCAGATCAGATTAAACCCAGCTTAGACCTTACCTGCTGTAACTGGCAGGAAACCTAATTTCAGTTAGTTTTTAAAATACTGATTTATTTGGCTGTGCTGGATCTTAGTTGAATCACGCAGAATCTTCAGTCTTACAGCATATGAAATATTTGGTTGCAACATGTGGGTTCTAGTTCCCTGGCCAAGGATTGAACCTGGGCTCCCTGCACTGGGAGCAAGGAGTCTTAGCCATTAGGACATAGGGAAGTCCCCTGATTTCAGTTAGTTTTAACATGTCATCCCTGTTCTAGATTTTACCAGAACCCCACACACTTTTGTGGCCTAATGAAGGTTCTGGAGGTCTTGTGACTTTGGCTAGTCATGGTCCACTATGCTGTTTGGCTTACCACTCCTCTGTCTAGAGCTCGACTTGATTTTCCCTCAGTATTGCCGCTCCTATGGGTAGGCTGCAACAACATCTGCTTTCTGTACTCTGCCTTATTATTGTCAGGTCAGTTCAGGTCAGTCACTCAGTGGTCTCCAACTCTTTGCAACCCCATGAATCGCAGCACACCAGGCCTCCCAGTCCATCACCAACTCCCGGAGTTCACTCAAAGTCACGTCCATCAAATCGGTGATGCCATCCAGCCATCTCATTTGTCTTCTGCTTCTGTTATCATTTCTGTCCTTTATCGAGCCCATCTTTGCATGAAATGTTCCCTTGGTATCTCTAATTCTCTTGAAGAGATCTCTAGTCTTTTCCCTTCTGTTATTTGCCTCTATTTCTTTGCATTGATTGCTGAGGAAGGCTTTCTTATCTCTCCTTGCTATTCTTTGGAACTCTGCATTCAGATGCTTATATCTTTCCTTTCTCCTTTGTTTTTCACTTTTCTTCTTTTCACAGCTATTTGTAAGGCCTCTTCAGACAGCCATTTTGCTTTTTTGCATTTCTTTTCCATGGTGATGGTCTTGATCCCTGTCTCCTGTACAATGTCAAGAACCTCCATCCATAGTTTATCAGGCACTCTATTTATCAGATCTAGTCCCTTAAATCTATTTCTCACTTCCACTGTATAATCATAAGGGATTTGATTTAAGTCATACCTGAATGGTCTAGTGGTTTTCCCTACTTTCTTCAATTTCAGTCTGAATTTGGCAATAAGGAGCTCATGATCTGAGCCACAGTCAGCTCCTGGTTTTGTTTTTGTTGACTGTATAGAGCATCGCCATCTTTGGCTGCAAAGAATATAATCAGTCTGATTTCAGTGTTGACCATCTGGTGATGTCCATGTGTAGAGTCTTCTCTTGTGCTGTTGGAAGAGGTGTTTGCTATGACCAGTGCATTTTCTTGGCAAAACTCTATTAGTCTTTGCCCTGCTTCATTCCGTATTCCAAGGCCAAATTTGCCTGTTACTCCAGGTGTTTCTTGACTTCCTACTTTTGCATTCCAGTCCCCTATAATGAAAAGGACATCTTTTTGGGGTGTTAGTTCTAAAAGGTTAGTTCTAGTAATTCTAATAATCATGTTCTGCTAAGTCGCTTCAGTCATGTCTGACTCTGTGCGACCCCATATATGGCAGCCCACCAGGCTCCCCCGTCCCTGGGATTCTCCAGGCAAGAACACTGGAGTGGGTTGCCATTTCCTTCTCCAATGCATGAAAGTGAAAAGTGAAAGTGAAGTTGCTCAGTCGTGTCTGACTCTTAGCGACCCCATGGACTGAGCCTACCAGGCTCCTCTGTCCATGGCATTTTCCAGGCAAGAGTACTGGAGTGGGGTGCCATTGCCTTCTCCAGTCATGTTAGTTATCTAATTATCTAATAATGATGTTAGGTCTAATAATTCAAGCAGACCTCAAACATAATGGGCTTCCTTGTGAAGCACATTCTACCAGTCCTGCCTGGCTGACAAGTGGTAGGTGGAGGTGAGACATAAAAATCGCTGTGATTTTCAGACTGCACCTGAAATAAAACCCAGACTCCTTCCCGAGGCTTGTCATCCCCATGTGATCCTGGTTCCAGACTCTCTCTACTCTACTGGGGACTTTCAGTCCCTAGCTCTGCTTTCTTCCTGCCCTTTCCCACCTTGGGGCTTCTGAAGGCGCGGTGCCCTCTCTACCTGGCTTCCCACAGCTTTCCATCCCTTTACTTACAGTTTTTCTCACAACTTAGTTTTGTTATTATTTTCTCTCTCTCAAACCATTAGCTTGACAACAGTGACTATGACAGCACCCAGCTCTGTGCCCCACACATAGTATCTAACAAATATTCGCCAAATTAATTAAAAAAAGGGGGGGATCCTTTGTCTCCACTCAGCTTCCCCACTAACTTTTTTACTGGATCATCCCAAATCAAATGACACCATCTCTTTATTCCCCAGTCTTATTTCCCACAACTCATTCTCCATTACCGGCCCCCACAATTTCCCATCTTCATAAAGACCACTGATTCATTCAGTTGTCGATTATTCACACATCTTGTGTGAACCCACTTCTCAGCTCCTACACCCCTCATCTCCAAAACTGTTCCCCTTTACATTTCATAAACCTTGAAACCACCTTTCACTATAAACCTCTGCATCCACAAACTCTCCTTAAACCCATCCCTCTCACCTCAGGACGAGCTCTTAAAATCTATCACTCAACTGCTTAGCTCCATAAGCCCCCTTTCAATCCTTTCCATTTTAACCCCTCAAGTCCCTTCGGCCTCAGAATCCGCCTTCAGGGCTCCTCAAGCCTCCTCCTCCCATGCGCCCTGCCCTCCCTCTCTCCGCCCAGAGACTCAGCGCATCTCTCACCTTGCACCTTCCTCACCCCTCACGACCCCAGCTGCCCCGGTCCTGGCCCCTCGGCCCGCCCCCTTCAGTGAAGCGACTTTGGCTCGCCCCCCGCCGAATCCGCGCCAGCACCTGGCCTGCGCCTCGTCCAGGCTCTGGTCGGTAATGGCCATGATCTGCTGCAGGACGTCGCCTGTGTTGGAGCCCGGTAGGGGCCCGGGCGGCGAGCGGCGCGGGGCAGGCGGTGGCGGCGCGGGCCGCGGCGGGCGCTGCGGAGCGTCCATGAGCTGCGGGTGCTCAACCAGGAGCTAGCGAGCCTGGAGAGCTCGCGCGGACGTCGCAGCCAACTGCTGCAGTCCGTGCGCCCCGTGCGCTCACCCCGAAGCCCCGCCCCTCGTCTCCACCTACGGCCAACCGCCGCCAGCCAGGCGGCGGCGCCCCGCCTAGGGACACGCCCTACTACCGCCGCCAGCCAACCACCGCCGCCCAAGCATTCCCGCCCCGCCTAAAGACACGCCCCCACCAGCCCCTCTCAACGGCCTAGGACTCTTTCGGAGGTTGCTGAGGCAACGGCGCTTTCCATTTTAACCTCACCCTCTTCCCCGCTGGCTCAGACCGTAAAGAATCCGCCTGCAATGCGGGAGACCTGGGTTTGATCCCTGGGTTGGGAAAATCTAGAGCAGAGCATGGCAACCCACGCCAGTATTCTTGCCTGTAGAATCCCCATGGACAGAGGAGGCTGGCGGGGTACAGTTCATGGGATCGGACTGAGCGACTAAGCACACATTCTTCCAGTCGGAGAGGACGACGCCAGTTTTGCTCTGCTTTGGAGACTCCCACCTCTCACATCTCTGCCTTCCGCATTTCCTCAGAGCGACCGCTCCTGCTCAGAGGCACTTTACTTCTCCTTAGAGCCAGAGCCCACCCCCCTCCCCTTTTCATAGGCTCCCATGTCTCAGAGCATCCCTCAGGAACCTACACATCTCAGATCCTAACTTCTCAGACACTCTACTCTTCCTTCAAGCCACCTTTTTTTTTTCAGAACTTCCCTTGCCTTTCAGAACCCCATCAACAGCCAGCCCCCCACCACCCACACACAATCTACAGAAACTCTGAGCCCCAGATCCCTGCTCAGTGAGCTAGTGCGGACCTCAGCCTAGGTCCCATCAGGTAGGTTGGGGCTTCCAGCCTCCTAGCTCCCCCTGCTGCACCTCTAGTATTCCATGGGTGGCACAGGAATATGTGGTGATGGTGGCTAGGAGTTAAAACTGAGTGATTTTCTCAGTTGCAGAAACCAATTCACATTTCAAGATTCAGCTTAAGAGTGACCTTGCTTGTTTATTCATTCTTTCGCTCTACAGCATTCCGCTAGCAAGGGAAGGATGCTTTCTGAGGACCTACCCTGATGCATCCCCAAAGCAGAGTCAATCTTCACAGGCGTTTGTTTCTAGCTGTTAGGACTCCCACCATCAGAGGATTTTTGTGTGAGAGAAAAGGATTTATTATTGGACACAAATCACTTCTCCAAAGTCATGGGACCTCCTCGAGCCTGTTTGCTTTGGGGACAGATTTCTGACACAGGCTCAGAAAGGAACTTCAACTTCCTGTGAACATTCAGAATCTTCTTCCCACTACTGTTGGAAAGGAAATGCAAACACCATCTAATGTGAAAACCACGACATGGCCCGTTAACAGAAGTACTAGAACACGTGGGGACCATAGAAATGTCAGTGACTAGAGTGGTCAGTGACTACACAAAAGGCCTGAAAAGTGGTCAGTAACTTTGGTGTCCTTCAGAGAATAGTGGTGGGGGGAGGGGGTTGAAAGCTATGAGTATTGTCTGGAACAAAAAACCTGGTCACCTGGCAGACAGGAGAGAACCTACAGGGGAGGAAAAAACTGATGGCACGAGATCCCAAAGGAGACCAGAATTGTGTGGGTGAGAACCTGGAAGATGCTGATGCAACAGCAGCCCGCTCAGAGCACATCAAACAGAGCTACCTTCGGAGACCACTGGGGGTGGTTCCCACCCCACAGGAATTGACTCCCTCTGTGCTTGAAACAAATACTCCTGTCCAACAGGCATGGAGCTCCATGCAAACAAGGACTGCGTACTCATCTGTGTGGTAGAGGTGCTGGCCAAGGTCATCACTTCTGGCAATTCAGGGCGCAGGCTCAAGGAACCACACTGCCCACCTGGGACCCTGGGATACCTAGCACCCCAGTTTATTCTTGCCTCCTCACAGAGCTGTTGTAGGGCCAAGTTTGCCAAAGGGAAACCCAGCCCCATTCCATGTAGAAAGACCTACATGTGTTTGGTTCTTTGGCAATGAATGCTTTAGTAGTTTAAGAATTTGGTCTCTGATGGGAGGCCTGGGTTCAAATTCTGGCTAGGTGTCAAAGCAGAGAATCCAGACCCTGGTTCACTCTGCGCCTAGCGGATTGCCTCTATGAGCATCTGAGAAGGGGTCCATCATGGGTCTGGCACATCTGAGACCATAGAGTGAAGAGGGCAAAGCCAGGCTGAGCTTGTGACCAATTCTGGACTTGATGGAAAACTGAAGCCCTTTCTTCAGGGGCCTCTCTAGCCCCCTCTGTGTCCTTCTGAAGCTATGTGACCCCGGAACAAATCTCATCTTTTTGGGCCATTGTCCTCACATTAAAAATATGTGTAACACCTTTGCCACAAGAAGCAGATGGTGATTAAATAATGTACCTAAAGTACCCTGATGCTGGGAAACAGAGGGCAGGAGGAGAAGGGGGGACAGAGGATGAGATGGTTGGATGGCATCACCGACTCAATGGACATGAGTTAAGCAAGCTCTGGGAGTTGGTGATGGACAGGGAAGCCTTAACGTGTTGCAGTCCATGGGGTCGCAAAGTAAAGTACATATCTGTGTGCCAGGCACAGCAGAGGAGCTTGAGAAATGGCAACTTTAAAATCCTGCAGGTTGGTCCATGGACCCCACAACCCCTAGCCCTTTTTATTATAGGTAGGTGATAGAGTGGGCAATGGGATAGACACACCTGACTATTAACAACCTGGACTCAGACAAAAGGGCAAGCAGCAGGCTTACACAGGCCAGGAACCACTCTGGGCTTCAGAGGATGGAGATAGAGAGGCAGGTGGCAAGACGGAGGCAGGGGAACAGGTGGAGGAGACAGAGGACAAAGGAAAGAGACCAAGAGGGAATGAGAACTGGGCCGAGGAGATGCCATGTTGAAGGATCCCAGCTCAGTCTGAGCCAAGGTGGACAATTCTGGGACACAGGGACAGACAGACCAGGCTAACAACAGAAGAGGCTTTGGAGATCTCAGAGTAGAAAAGTTTACTCCTTAAATCATGCCCTCCTTGTAGACCACCTCAGTTCTCATGGGGACAGGCAAGACCCCCAGAGGCTACAAGGGGTCACAGACCTTTCCCAGCTCACACTCAGCACTCCTGTCTGTGCCCCTAAACAGTCAGCCTCAGGCAGACGGGGCACCCATAGTCCATCCTTGTTACTCTGCTTCCCTGGGCTGCGTGGTCCAAGAGTCCTCGTCTCTCTCACTCTTTATCATCTACACCACCACAGACAAGAAAGCAGTCCACAGCGTTACCAGGCATGTGCATAAAAAAGTAGAAAAGCGTCTGTTAAAAAGCCCCCCAACCTGAGAGACTTCAGAGCCCGACTCCTGCACCCCATTCAACTCTCTCCCAGTTGCATAGATGACCCTAACCCGCAGGCTCAGAGACAGGCACAGCTGTGTGCCTGGGTAGGGCTGGCAGTGGTTCATGCCACGTCAGACTGACGGTCTGCGTTTAAGTCTGGCCCGCAGACTGGGTAGAGACAGGTGCATCCACAGTGGCCTGGGGCAGCGATGTGGCATTTGCTGTACCCTGCTGAAGTCCAAGTTTAGCTAAAGGGTGGAGTCCATCAGGGAATGGCCATTCTCAGGAAGCATGATGCGAGTGCTGGTGCCTGTGTGAGTGGAGGCTGTGTAGCGAACAGACTCATGGGTAGATGGGCGGAGGCACCGACAGCAGAGGAGGCGGCGGAAAGTGAGGCGCATCTCAGCATCACGGCAGGAGTACACCACGGCATTGACCAGAGAGTTGGCCTCGGCTAAGAGTAGGAAATACTTCTCCACTGCCAGGACGTTGCAGGACTTGCAGCCCAGACCATCCAGGAGCAGCACCACCTGGCCCGGCGTCCAGCAGACCACAAATGCCCCTGTGGGATAGAGCCTGATGTGAGCAGGGCCAGCTGTTGCAACTGCTCAAAGCTGGAGGGAATCTCTAGATCTTGGGCGACAGCTGAGCGGTTTACAAGGAAATGCTTCCTGTCTTGCTGCCTTTGCAGCGTGATGGGCAGAACGGCTAGGAAGGGGAATCTTTCTCTGATTTGTCTGCCTTTCCTAACTGGTACACGGTGGACAGGTGGAGTAGGAAATGGCAGCTACAGTATTCTTGCCTGGAAACTCCCATGGACAGTGGAGCCTGGCAGGCTACAGTCCATGGGGTTGAAAAGAGTCAGACATGACTGAGCATGCACGCACACAGTGGACAGGACCCTGGACACTGAAGATTCTTTGGTGGAAAGGTCACCGTGGGACTGGCCAGTTAGTTGGTGGGGGAAAAGGAATGACTGGGAAGAGTTATTCTGTTTCTTGGGGGTGGTGTGTGTCCTCAACCCAGACATTCTACATTTAATAGCCGAACTGACCTTATTAGTCCTGGCTAAGAACCTTTAAATTCCCACGGAACTCAGAACAAGCTCCTGTCTGTACCCTTTAAGGCTGTGCTGACCTCTCCCCGCAGAACAGCTACGTGGGCCTTCTTCTCTCTTTGGGCTGGCCCTGTTGGAGCTCTCACTTTCCGTTCCCTCTGCTTGGAACTCTTCTCTGGCCTCATCTCAGGTATCACTTCCTCGGAGGACATTCCCCACTCAAATCACCCCCACCAATCACGCTTGATCAGACTGGCAGTCAGGAAGCGGGGTACCACTCACCTAGGATGATGACAACAGTCTTGACCAGGTTCAGCGTCGTTTCGCGGTAGCGGGGGTGGCAGCTGACATGCTCGGACATGCGCTGCACTCGCCGCCTCACATAGAAGAAGATGCGGGTGTAGACGGCCACCATGAGCAGGAAGACGAGCAGACTGGACAGCGCCCAGACGGCGAGGTAGGAGCGGCTGAGCAGGGGGGCCATGCGAGAGCAGCGGTCCAGGGCACAGAGGCAGTGCCAGGAGTGGGCGGGCAGGAGCCCCAGGCCCAGCGCAGCCACCCACACGCCCACAATCAGCATGATGACCCGGCCTCGGGGCAGGCGGCTGTGCAGCTGCACGGCCATCACACTGCGGTGCCGCTCCACGGCGATGGCCAGAAGTGTGGCCACGGAGGCCGTCAGGCTCGTGTCCAGCAGGCCCTGCCGCACGAACCAGCCCTGGAGTGACAGCCGGGCTGTGCGCGGGCCTGTGTGGAACATGAGGAAGAGGTAGGCCACACCGGCAAAGAGGTCAGCTGCGGCCAGGTTGCCGAGAAGGTAATAAATGGGTTGGTGGAAGCGGCGATTGGAGGCGATGGCTGCGATGACCAGCAGGTTGGTCAGAAGCACCAGCACGCTGACAGTCAGGCCCAGCGCCACCACGACCAGATCTTTGGGCCGCCAGTGGGAGCTGAGCTCCTTGCCGCTGTTGTTGTAGAAGAAGCCGATGGTCCATTGTAGTAGCACTGGCCCATCGTGACCATCTGGGGGCAGAGAGGGGGAAGTCAGTACAGACAGTCCTTGGTGGAAGGACACGGAGGGGAGCAGCAGCCAGAGGGAGGGTTAAGACGGGAAGGGCAAGCGTCTCAAACTCAGATGAAAGTGAAAGCGAGAGTTGCTCAGTCCTGTCCAGCTCTTTGAGACCCCATGGAGTGTATAGTCCACGGAACTCTCCAGGCCAGAATACTAGAGTGGGTAGCCTTTCCTTTCTGCTGCGGATCTTCCCAACCTAGGGATGGAACCCAGGTCTCCTGCATTGCAGGCAGATTCTTTACCAGACGTCTGACCACCAGGGAAGATGCCTCATGGCAAAGTGGCACTGGTGGGGACAGGGCTGACCTGGAAAAGAATGCTCCATGAGTTGGGGGGTGGGCAGCTGTTGCTTAATTACGAATAAGCCTCTTGCAAAGATATCCCCTGAATCAAATGACTGGGCGGTTTTGCTTTTAACTGAAAAAAGCAAAACAAAACTCATTTGCCCACCCGGGGCAAATCTGTAACCAACTTGTGTTGGGTGGTGGTGGGGGGCGTAGATTAGGGCAGACAAAGGGGAGTGAGCCGTGAAAGCAGACAAGGGAGTTTCAGTTTGGTGTCGGGGTCAGTGCAGGGAGCAGAAACCAGCGGGCGTGTTCGCAGGGTGGAGCCACTGCTAGGACCTGGCAGGAGGTCGGTGCTGGGGCGTGGTGACCTGGGCGATCAGATTGGACAGCGAGGCAGCTCCATGAGTTGGTCGGCAGGCTTTGCTTGGCGCGCGAATGCTCCCGAAGCAGGCGGTGCGTCGGGCCGCTCCGGGTGGGAGAGAAGACGCTGGCGGCCTCTGGGACAAAAGGGGCTGTCAGGAAGGCGGTGGCAGGCCTGGACTAGGGGGAGTGGGGGTGGGACCCAGGCTGGGGGAGGAGAAGGAGGAAGGAGAGGAGGGCGAGGCGCCTGGGCCCCGCGGGCACGTGCCGCGCGCCCTCCCCGGAGCCCGCGCGC
>SJXQ01010404.1:508463-637856 GCA_006408695.1 Aepyceros melampus
GGCTTGTTGCCCATCTTCCGGATCTCTGACATGTTCCGCATCTGCTGCTGCACCAGGGAGGCCTCGAAGGCCACCAGCATGGAGAGCGTGAAGACACTGTAGTACCAGTACTCGTCCAGACACCAGAGCCCCACGCAGAACACCTGCGGGGCACGGGCCCGTCTGTCCCCAGGAACGGGGAAGACCGCCTGAGGCGGATTGGCCGGCGGGCCACTCTGCCCACGGGCTCTGCCCACGAGGGCAGGGGAAGTTTTCACGTTTGGAAGTGGGCGGGGAGGGCCCCAAGAACAGCTGGGGAGAAGGACCGATGCTGCTGCTTTACTGGAACACAAAGAAGGGCGCCGTGGCTCTCTCCTTGAACAGCTCCAAGAAGTCAGGCACCACCATCTCGGCCCTGAAAGACAGACAGCTCACCCTGTCACGGGCAGGAGGCCCCACCTTGACTCCTCCACTTGGGGGCACCGAGGGCCTCCCTGGTCAAAGGGACGCTCCGTTCAAGCCTGTCTTCTTAAGCGTGCAGCGCCGAGGCGGGCATGCTGACTGCCCCAGCCCTCTGCTCTGCAGAGCCCTGATGAAACCTCTGAATCTGCACTATAGGCACTTCAGGGAGCAGCCACACACTCGGCCGGGCTGGTGAAGATAAGAACCTGTCAGGTGGTTGGGGAACAAGGCTTGGGGGAGGAAAGGTTGACTGTGGGCCGGGAGCCCTGAGGCTGCACAGAGGAGGCTGGGAAGTGCGGGGCTGTGGGGCACCTCGGGGCCTGAAACAACACACCTGAACCTCACCCTACTATGGAGAGGGGCGGTCTGAGCTGCGATTTCCCAAAGACTCCTTGGATGAAAGCCCTGGAATTTGAGGAGGAGGGCTGAAAGGTGTGCTCTGCAGTACTCTGGGTGGTGGCTGGCTCTGCCCAGGGGACCAGGTCAACTTGGGCTGTCTCTGTTTGGCCCTGCACAACTGCAGTGACGTCCAGGACATGGGAGTTGAGAAAAGGAAACTGCACAGTGGCTGCGTTGTGATACAAACTGAGCTCTGACCCAGACTGTCCAGGGTGCCTTCACCCAAGTGAAGGTGGTGTGAAACGGGACACCTCAGGCTGCTGGCACGCTGACCAGGGTGGGGTGGGAGGAGAATCAATAAATGCTTCTGGTAAGACTTCCGACTAGATTGCTGGGTGCGGTAACGTTTTTGTAATTTTTGGAAAGCAGCTAGGTCAAGAAGTAATTTCCTAGAGATTCTGAGGGTTTTTGAGTCAAGGGCAGTCACCACCAGGATGGGGGCTCTGAAGCCCAGCTCTGGTCCCACTCAGCCTGGTGTTGACACAGGTGGTTCTGGTGAAGATAAAGAAGAAAGTGTTAACAGAGTATCTGCATTCCACCTGGTACAAACGAGCTGTTCTGATCACCATCATCTTTTTTCTTATCATCACTCATACGCGGCTGGGATACTATGAGAAGAATGACAAGAATTCACGTATATAGACAAAACTTCAAACAAAGAGAGAACTAGAAACACAAGGCAAGGATGAACAGCCCCGGGCCAGGCTTCCAGCTGCGGGCCCTTCAGGGGGTCCTATCAGCAGGCAAGTTGGGAGAGGCTAGACTAGAACTTCTTTCCCAAAGGGCGCCTGCCACGTTCACCTGGGACATTTTGTTGAAAGGCAGATTCCCCCAAACCATTGAGCATACACAAATGGGGCAGGTGCCATTAACTGGAGCAGGGACTCGGCCTGTGACTGTAAGGCAGAGCCCCAGCCCTGTCTCAGCAGAGGCAATATACAAACGCGATGGGACTCACTTGTTGCTCCCAAACTTCTTCTCAGCGGCACGAATCTCCGAGTCCTCCTGGAACCCTCTGTTGCTCTGGTAGAATGAGAAAGTGTTTCCCACCGGAAAGGCCACAGGGAGAAAGCGCTTCTTCTCCAGGGCATCATAGGAATACTTGATCTTCTGGAATTCGAAGGACAGCACCTCCTGCCCGTCTTCGCCCTGCGGGAGGTGAGTCTGTGGCAGGGGCCCCTGGCCTGGGGACCCATCTGAGCCCATGCGGAGCTGGTGGTCCCTACCTCGTCACGATGCAGGGCCACGAGCTCGGTGGAGCCGTTGTTGGGAGTCGGCACCACCTTCACGAAGGTCGCTTTGCGGGCGTCATACTCCTGTGAAAGGCAAAGCGCCGCTGCTGAGCCCTCCTCAAGTCCCAGCTCCACATTCTGGATCATGCCACTGGGCTCTAGGTGTGGGCTTTGCCACACCCAGTTTACCATCGGGACAAGGGACAGCATTTCACTGGGCCTTTGGTCCTGCCCATATCATAAAGCCAGGGTCATGAACAGTGCCAATCGCCCAGGGCTCTGCTGACGAAGATAACTCCAACAGGAAAAATGCTGCCTGGCATGAGGTACGCTCTCAATCCGTGTGAGCCAGGCCCTGTCCCAGCCCACCTGGCCTGCTGCTCCCACTGACCCCCCGCCGCCCATTACTATTCTCACTGTGTTCTCGAGTGACAAGGAACAAAAGGCTCATCCTCGCTTCAGCAAAGGGCACATGCTGTTTTTTTCCTGCCTGGAGCGCATGGTCACACCGCTGGCTTTAGGCCTTTGCTCAGACGTCACCTCCTCACCACCTCAAGTTCCCTGACAGAATCCGTGTCCTGGTTTTCCCTTTTGCACTGACTGTGGAGTTCCATCTGCCCCAGTAACACCATGAAAGCAACGCATTTTGTCTGTTTTGTTTGTTTGTTGTTTCTCCAGCACTTAAGACACAGAGGCACTGAATAGAGCTGCATTAGCGCTTTCTGCTGTAAGCTGCACTCCACGACTGCTCCACTAGAACCTGTGTTCCCCTGTTTTCTTTTTGGGGTGGTGGTGGTGCATGGAGGACACAGCACTGATCCTGAGAAGCAAGGCCCTGCCCCTCCAGGAGTGCATGGTCCCCAAAGCAGGCAGAAACTAACGACAAAAGACAGAACTACCAACCCTGGGAATGCCAGGTAGAAAGGTGCAAAGTAGTACATGGGGCCAGCCGCACGCCGGGTGCTCTGCAGACAGCATCTCTGGTTCTTCTTACACTGGCACCCTGAGCTAAGTGATATGGTTCTCACTTTACACTAGGGGAAAGTGAAACCCAGAAAGGAGAAGCACGCTTGTCTGAGATCTCTGATGTAAACTCAGATCTGCCGGTCCTAACCTTCAGCTGTTGAGCTCTCCATTACTGGAGAGGAAGTTAGTAACAGTCCCACTTTTTAGCTGCAGGCTAGCAGGCAGCTGGAAGTTTGGGGGTATCACCCCCAAACTTTCCTCCATTCTTTCGTCCCTCACTGGGCCCTTTCATTGCACTGACTGGAAGCTACCAATCCCAGAAGCTTGAGTCTCCCTTCTGGGACAAGAGTTTCAGTTTCTCAAAAGAGAGAATTCAGTCCATATTTGGAGTCAGACAGGTTGCAGGGTGGGGTTGTTGCTTCCCTTTCTCTTTCTGGAGCCCTTGGTGCTGTTCCCCTTCTCTCTTCTTTTAGCAAACATGTCTGGGATGAGGGGAGGCTGGTTGGAGGCTGACCTCAGTCCCCATGGGTCCACACCTGCTGGTGTCATATGAGGCAGGCCCAGAGGGCAGTGGACAGGCAACTGCTGAGTGGGCAGCGCTCATCCAGACCTCACTGCTAAAGGTCATGTGTACTAGCGCGCTGTTATATTCTGATGGCGGCCCTCTTTAACATCATACCCTTGCAGACGGACATAAGGGTCTCTGAGCAGTTAAATCACTTGCTCAGAAATACCCACTGCTCCTCGTAAACGCTGCAATTAACTGCGTTTCAAGCTCATTTTAGTCGTTGTGGGGTGGAGGCTCCCAGCACTGGCCAGCAGGACTGATCCTCAGTTCTCAAGATGCACAGACAGGGATATTCATCCTACAGGTCTAGCCTCACACTTTGAAAAACAAGCTAGGAGACAGACAACAAAGAAGGCAGGAGCGATTCTAGAAGACTCATACTCGCTGGTATGGGAGCTAGCAAACGGTGACATATGCTAGGCTCGGCGCTAAGCTTTTTACAGGGTACCTTATCGAACCTAATTGACCACACCAAGGAAGAATTTCACAGAAGGGAAGTAACCTGCGCCGGGGTCGTACAGCTAAGTCAGTAGCCGGTCGGAATTTAGCGAGCAGCGCAAAAGGACTGAGGGCGCCCGGAGACGTCTGGGACCGGCTGAGGCAGCCCCGGCTGCGTTGGGGACCGACACGAACGCAGAGGCTGAGATCCGCGGTGAGGCCTGACCACGGTTGCGGTCGGTCTCGGGTGCGCACACTTACCGGGGTGCAGGTGAGCGCGCAGTGCGCGTGCACGGACCAATGCCCCGAGAGGACGGTGAGCGCGTGCGCCAGGCAGATGGTGGCGAGCACAAGCAGCGCGGCCTGGGGATCTGCGCCCAGCTGCTGCCCCAGCCCCAGAAGCCGGTAGCTGCGGAACCCAGCCAGGCCGGGTAGAGTAGACCCACGAATGGCAGCAGCGTGAGGCGCCGCAGCAGCGCCAGCCGCCGGTACGGCCACACGGCGGCGACCAGCTCGTCGCCGCTCTGTATGAGTGCCGGGCCAGCGGCAAGGAGCGTGCGCTGTTGCGGCCTGGGCTTGGGCTGCCCGGCGGGCCGGGCCCCGCAGGGAACCGCATTGCCCACCGCTGCCTCCACCGCCATCTTTCCCAGCGCCGCGCTCGCTTCCGGGCAGAGACACCGGCTCACTTCCGGTGTTTTACTTCCGGTAAACCCTGGGGGCCGCCATGACACATGGGAGGAAGAAGAGCCCGGGAAACGTAGGTGTTTGTGTCTGAATTTGGCTACTCAGGGCATCGCCATGACAGGCTGTGCCCGGAAGGAGACGCAGGGCACCGCCATGATAGAGAGGGCTTGAGATGACTAAAACCGCCTACCTCCTCTGCCACGCCGGATTGAGACCGGAAAAGACGAGGCAAGGTGGGCTGGGCGCCACCATGACAACCTAAACCGGAAGAAGCGAATTCTCCTCGGAGGCTGCACTGTCTGGGTCGGGAAGGGTGGAGCCTGGACGCTGCGGAGGCGGAACCAAAGAAGTGCCGGTGCCGTGTGGGCGGGGTTTATCACTGAGGGTGGAGCTTGTGTGGGTGCGGAGGGGTGAGGCTTCCCTCTCCCCGGGCTTGGGTTTAGCTTGAGGCTGGTGAGCTTAGAGGGTCAAGACAGGATACAATTCAGCTCAGTCGTGTCTGACTCTTTGCGACCCCATGGACTGCAGCACGCCAGGCTTCCCTGTCCATCACCAGCTCCTGGAGTTTTCTCAAACTTATGTCCATTGAATTGGTGATAGCATCCAACCATCTCATCCTCTGTTGTCCCCTTCTCCCGCCTTCAATCTTTCCCAGCATCAGGGTCTTTTCCAATGAGTCAGTTCTTTGCATCAGGTGGCCAAAGTATTGTATTTTCAGCTTCAACCTCAGTCCTTCCAATGAATATTCAGGACTGATTTCCTTTAGGATGGACTGGTTGGATCTCCTTGCAGTGCAAGGGACTCTTCTCTAACACCACAGTTCAAAATAATCCTTCAGCGCTCAGCTTTCTTTATAGTCCAAATCTCACATCCATGCATGACTATTGGAAAAACCATAGCTTTGACTAGATGGACCTTTGTTGGCAAAGTAATGTCTCTGCTTTATAATACGCTGTCTAGGCTGGTCATAACTTATCTTCCAAGATGTAAGCATCTTTTAATTTCATGGCTGCAGTCACACCTGGAAAGAGGCATCATGTAATAGGTAATAATTACACACTCACAAGAGGCTTCCCACGTGACCATTGTGGCAAAGAATCTGCTTGCCTATGCAGGAGAAACTGGTTCTATTTCTGGGTTGAAAAGATCCATGGGCTAGAGGACCCTGGTGGGCCCCAGTCTGTGGGGCTGCGAAGAGTGGGCCCGAACTGAATCACTGAGCACATGCCCACAAGATTACTTCTTTTACATAAGAATACGAAAAATTGGTGTTTATTTACTGTTACATAAATACTGTTGTTTGAACAAAATCAGCATAGGACTAATAACGATGGCAATTAGTATTTCAATAGTTGTTATTCAGTCACATCTGACTCTTCATGACCCCATGGGCCGCAGCAGTCCAGGATTCCCTGTCCTTCACCATCTCCCAGAGCCTGCTCAAACTCATTTCCATTGACTCAGTGATGCCATCCAGCATGTCATCCTCTTTTGTCCCCTTCTCTTCTTACCTTCAGTCTTTCCCAGCATCAAGGTCTTTTCTAATGAGACAGCTCTTTGCGTCTAGTGGCCAAAGTATTAGAGCTTCAGCTTCAGCATCAGTCCTTCCAATGAATATTCAGGACTGATTTCCTTTAGGACTGACTGGTTTGATCTCTTTGCAGTTCAAGGGACTCTTAAGAGTCTTCTTCAACACCATAGTTCAAAAGTATCAATTCCTTAGTGCTTAGCCTTCTTTATGGTCCAGCTGTCATGTCCATACACGACTACTGGAAAAACCATACCTTTGACTATATGGACCTTTGTTGGCAAAGTAATGTCTCTGCTTTTTAATACATTGTCTAGGTTTGTCAAAGCTTTTCTTCCAAGGAGCAAGCATCTTTTAATTTCATGGCTGCAGTCACCATCCACAGTGATTTTGGAGCCCAAGAAAATAAAGCCTGGCACTGTTTCCATTGTTTCTCCATCTATTTGCCATGAAATGCTGGGACAAGATGCTGTGATCTTAGTATTTTGAATACTGAGTTTTAAGCTAGCTTTTTCACTTTAATTTTTCACCTTCAAGAGGTGGTCTAGCTCCTCTTTGCTTTATGCCATAAGGGTGGTGTTATCTGCGTATGTGATAATATTGACATTTCTGCCAACAATCTTGATTCCAGCTTGTGCTTCATGCAGCCGGGCATTTTGTATGATGTACTCTGCATGTAAGTTAAATAAACAGGGTAACAATATATAGCCTTGATGTACTCCTTTCCCAATTTTGAACCAGTCCATTGTTCCTTGTTTGGTTCTAACTATTTCTTCTTGATCTGCATACAGGTTTCTCAGGAGGCAGGTAAGGTAGTCTTGTATTCCCATCTCTTTAAGAATTTTCCACAGATTGTTGTGATCCACATAGTCAAAGGCTTTAGCATAGTCAATGAAGCAGAAGTAGATGTTTTTTTGCAGAATTGTCTTGGTTTTTCTATGATCCAATGGATGTTGGCAACATCACAATCAATATCACAGTAATCCAAGTCAGAACCTAAACAACTAATGCTGAAGAAGCTGAAGTTGAATGGGTCTATGAAGATCTACAAGACCTTCTAGAACTAACACCAAAAAAAGAATATCCTTTTCATCATACAGGATTGGAATGGAAAAGAAGGAAGTCAGGAGATACCTGGAGTAACAGGCAAGTTTGGCCTCAGAGTACAAAATGAAACAGGGCAAAGACTAACAGAATTTTGCCAAGAGAATGCATTTGTCATAGCAAACACACTCTTCCAAGAACACGAGAGATGACTCTACACATGGACATCTCTAGAATGATTACATTCTTTGCAGCCAAAGGTGGAGAAGCTCTATACAGTCAGTAAAAACAAGACCGGGAGCTGACTGTGGCTCAGGTCATGAACTCCTTATTGCAAAATTCAGACCTAAATTGAAGAAAGTAGGGAAAACCACTAGACCATTCAGGTATGACCTAAATCAAATCCCTTACGATTATACAGTGGAAGTGACAAATAGATTCAAGAGATTAGATCTGATAGACAAAGTGCCTGAAGTACGATGGATGGAGGTTCATGACATTATATAAGAGACAGTGGTCAAGATCATTCCCAAGAAAAAGAAATGCAAAAAGGCAAAATGGATGCCTGAGGAGGCCTTACAAATAGATGAGAAAAGAAGAGAAGCAAAGAGAAAAGGAAAGATATACCCATCTGAATGCAGAGTTCCAAAGAACAGCAAGGAGAGATAAGAAAGCCTTTCTCAGTGATCAATGCAAAGAAATAGAGGAAAACAATAGAATGGGAAAGACTAGAGATCTCTTCAAGAAAATTAGACATACCAAGGGAACATTTCATGCAAGTTCAGTTCAGTCACTCAGTTGTACTCAACTCTTTGCAACCCCATGGGCTGCAGAGATGGGCACAATAAAGGACAGAAATGGTATGGACCTAACAAAAGCAGAAGATACTAAGAGGAGATGCCAAGAATACAGAGAGGAACTATACAAAAAATATCTTCATGACCCAGATAACCACGATGGTATGATCACTCACCTAGAGCCAGACATCCTGAAATGCGAAGTCAAATGGGCCTTAGGGAAGCATCAGTATGAACAAAGCTAGTGGAGGTGATGGAATTCAGTTGAGCTATTTCAAATCCTAAAAGATGATGCTGTGAAAGTGCTGCACTCAATATGCCAGCAAATTTGAAAAACTCAGCGCTGGCCACAGGACTGGAAAAGGTCAGTTTTCATTCTAATCCCAAAGAAAGGCAATGCCAAAGAATGCTCAAACTACCTCACAATTGCACTCATCTCACAGGCTAGCAAAGTAGTACTCAAAATTCTTCAAGGTAGGCTTCAATAGTATGTGAACCGAGAACTCCCAGATGTTCATTTCAATACTTAGTAGTACTACTAATAGAAAACACATAACAATATGTTTGAGGTAAATTTGTTTTGATATGTTTATAATTTTTTTCTCTCCTCCAAAAGTTTTGTTTCCCAGCAATGCTTCTTTGACTGGACTGCAGTCATTAGAGCATCCTTTTCACAGGAACTCCCTGGCAGTCCAGTGGTTAGGACTCTCTGCTTTCACTGCATAAGGGCAAGCGTTCAGTCTCTGTTTGGGGAACTAAGATACTGCAGGCTTGGCCAAAAATAAAAAAAGAATGTTTTTTATTTTATGTGGTGATAAAACTGGGCCAGTCAGGGGTTTCCTTGTTGATCCAGTGGTTAAGAACCTACCTTGCAATGCAGGTGACATGGGTTCGTTCCCTGGTTGGGGAACTAAGATCCAACATGATGCTGAGCCTAAGCGCCAAAACTAGAGAGTCTGTGTGCTGTTTCGAAAGATCCCACGTGACATAGGGAAGATCCTGGGTGCTGCAGCTAAGATCTGACACAGCCAAATAAATAAATAAGCATTACACACCAAAGCTAGCTCAGTCAAAGATTTCATCACTTTGGGATTCCCTGGTGGTTCAGTGGCTAAGATTCCCGGGGCCAGGATTCCATCTTTGGTTGGGAAACTAGATCACACAAACCGCAACTAAAGATCTGGCATGCCACAACTAAGACACAGCACAGCCAAATAAATAAATATTAAAAATGGTGACATCACTTTAACTCGCTTCCCTGCTCTTAGCAAACCCACAATTACCTGATTCTTGGTGTCATTCCACTGTGAAGACATCCAGCAAATATCCTCCCACCTGAAGTCTTTCAGCATGGGCTTTACTAATTATTAATAGCAGCAACAAGCTTTTTGACTGGCAAGAATTTGTTTCTATTAATAGCTGTCCAGACCAGATCTGTTTTGAGACCAGCTGTTTGTCAGTCAGGTCTTTGCAGTCGATGATGACTCTGTAGTGAAGTCATCGTATGCCACTACTCATGTCCAAGGTGTTCATCAGTTTTGAACACTCTGAAGCACAATTCCAGTGTTAACTTATTCCAAGTTAACTGTAAGTTGAATCTCCCTTGCTCAGGGAGAATGGTTTTAAAGTGTAGAGGTAACTTGTGAGTGAAATCAGAGTTGGATTCCAAATAGTTACGTTTTTAGGAAAGAAGCAGTCTATCCCATTTTAATTGACTGCACCTTTCTGTTGACATTTTGAGTCCCAAAGCAGTCATACTTCAAAAAATGAGTCATTGTTTGTTGTATGAGCTTAAAAAATTTTATTTCTGTGTTTGTTTATTTTTGGTGGCACTGGGTTTTTGTGGCTGCATGTGGGCTTTCTCTAGTTGCAGTGAGCAGGCGCTACCCTTTGCTGCAGTACGCGGGCTTCTCTTGTGTGGAGCACAGGCTCTAGGCACACAGGCTTCAGCAGTTGTGGCGTGTGGGCTCAGCAGTTGTGGCACACGGGCTTAGTTGCTCCTCAGCATAAGGAATGTTCCTGGACCAGGCATTGAACCTGTGTCCCCTGCACTGGGAGGTGGATTCTTACCTGCTATGCCACCAGGGAAGTCCCATATGAGTGTTTGTCACAATTTACACACGACTAAGATGTCCAGCAACTTAGGGGTAATCAGTCCTTATCTGGGCTCCTTATAGCTTCTTTAAATAAATGTTTTAGAGGAATAGCTTGTAAATTTCTGCTTTGCTATAATTGTGTTTTCATCCTAATTCTCCATGCATTTGCAAATTAGAGAAAGTCATTTTTCTTTTCTAACACTTTGAAATAGGTTTTATGGCAGGTCAACTAAAAAAAAAACACTTTATTAGAGCAAATAAAACTTCAAGCTCAAGCAAAGCTGAGAGAAAGGTACAGTAATTTCCCACATTATCACCTGCCCTCCCACATTTATAGCCTTTCAGATTATCACCTAACTAAATGGACATGAGTTTGAGCAAACTCTGGGAGACAGTGAGGGATGGCAAGCCTGGCATGCTGCAGTTCATTGGGTCACAAAGAGTCAGGCATGACTTAGCAAAGAAAAAACGACAGATTATCAACCTCCTCCGCCCAAGTGGTACATTGTTAACTTGATGAACCTATATTGACACATCATAATCATTCTAAGTCTATAGTTTGCTGTAGGGTTCGCTTTTGGCATTGCACATTCTTGATGAAGTGAAGTGAAAGTCACTCAGTCGTGTCCGACTCTGCAACCCTATGGACTATACAGTTCATGGGATGCTCCAGACCAGAATCCTGGAGTGGGTAGCCTTTCCCTTCTCCAGGGGATCTTCCCAACCCAGGGATCGAACCCAGGTCTCCCACATTGCAGGTGGACTCTTCACCAGCTGAGCCACAAGAGAAGCCCAAGAATACTGGAGAGGGTAGCCTATCCCTTTTCCGGCAGATCTTCCCTACTCAGAAATCAAACCAGGGTCTCCTGCACTGCAGGCAGATTCTTTACCAACTGAGCTATCAGGGAAGCCCCCTCAAATAAAGATGTCATGTGACCAAGTCTGCAGTGACCCAGCAGACCTGACAGGGAAGTCACACCCCATGGGCGATACGGTCCATGGAATTCTCCAGGCCAGAATACTGGAGTGGGTAGCTGTTCTCTTCTCCAGTGGAGCTTCCCAAACCACAGATCACACCCAGGTCTTCCACACTGCAAGTGGATTCTTTACTAGCTGAGCCACCAGGGAAGCCTGTGCATTTGAAGTGAAGTTGCTCAGTCGTGTCCAACTCTTTGCAACCCCATGGAAAGTAGCCTACCAGGTTCCTCCATCCATGGAATTTTCCAGGCTAAGTACTGAAGTGGGTTGCCATTTCCTTCTCCAGGGGATCTTCCCGACCCAGGGATAGAACCCAGGTCTCCTCATTCTAGGCAGATGCTTTACCATCTGAGCCAACATGGAAGCCCGTACATTCTATGGTTTTGGGCAAATGTATCATAAAATGCATCCACCATTATAGTATCATACACAGTAGCTTTACTGTCCTGAAAAGCTCTTGTTCTGCACATTCACCCCTTCTCCCCTGAACTCCAGGCAACCACTATCTTTTTTTTTTCTGTCTCCTTGCCTTTTCCAGAATATTGTATAGTTGGAATCATGCAGCGTGTAGCCTTTTCAGACTGACTTTTTCACTTAGTACTACATTTAAGGTTCCTCAATGTCTTTTCATGGCTTGATAGCTCATTTCTTTTTAGCACTGAATAATATTCCATTATCTGGATGTACCACAGTTTATTTATCCATTTCCCCCACTGAAGGACACCTTGGTTGCTTCCAAGTTTTGGCAATTATGAATGAAGTTTGGCTATACGTGTATGCTGTGTGTGTCACAAAATGGTAACATGGTGACATACATATCTTTTTTCTTCCTTTCACATGTTCTAGCTTTATTGAGACACAGTTCACATATAACATTGTATAAGTTTAAGGTGTACAACATGATGGTTTCCTATGCTTATGTGTTCCAAAATGATTACCACAATAAGTTAACACCTCCATCACCTCACATAGTTGTGTGTGTGTGTGTGTGTGTGTGTGTGTGTGTGTGTGTACTGAGAACATTTAAGATCTACTCTTTCAGCAATTGGTCTTCCCTTGTAGTTTGGCTGGTAAAGAATCTGCCTGCAACGTGGGAGACCTGGGTTCAATCCTTGGGTTGGGAAGATCCCCTGGAGAGGGAAATGGCAACCCACTCCAGTATTTGTGCCTGGAAAATTCCATGGATAGAGGAGCCTGGTAGGCTACAGTCCATGGTGTTGCAAAAGAATAGGACATGACTGAGTGACTTCACTTTCTTTCATCAATTTTCAATTAACAGTACAGTATTAACTATAGTCATCATGATGTATATTACATCCCCAGAACATATTCATCTTGTATCTAGAAGTTTATACCCTTTGGCCAACATCACTTCATCTCCCCCACTCCTCAGCCCTGGGAACCACCCCTCCACTCTCTGAGTTCCACGTTTTTAGATCTCAAATATAAATCATGTGATCATGAAGTATTTGTCTTTCTTTTCTCTGTCTGACTTCTTTCACTTACCATCTAGGTTGTCTCAAATGGCAGGATTTCCTTTTTTTTAATTGGCTCAATGTGTGTATGTACATACGTATATATATATGTACATATACCACATTTTATTGATATACGTATTTGTAATGTTTTAAAAATACACATACACATGTATTTGTAATATGTATATACCTCACATTTTCTTTGTCCATACATTGTCAGCAAACACTTAGATTTTTTCTGTGTCTTACCTATTGTGATTAATGCTGCAATGCACATGGGAGTGCAGATAGCTCTTTGAGATACTGATCTAACTTCCTTAGAGATAGTGATTTCTCTTGCTTTGGATATATACCCAGAGTATAACTGCTGGACCACATGGCAGTTCTAATTTTAATTCTTTGAGGAAACTCCATGCTGTTTTCTGAAGTGGCTGTGCCAATTTAACATTCCCACCAATAGTGCACAGTTTTCTCCAAGTCCTTGCCAGCTTTTGGTATTTCTTGTCTTTTTGACAAAAGCCATTTTAGGGATGAGATGATATCTCATTATGATTTTAATTTGTGTTTCTCTGATAGTCATGTTGAATACCTTTTCATGTACCTGTTGGCCATTTATATAACTTTGGGAAAATGTCTATTCATGCCCTCTGCTCATTTTTAAATTGGATTTTTTTTGCTATTGAATCATAGGTGTTCCTTTTATATTTTAGATATTAATCTGTTATCATATATCTGGGGTTAAAATATTTTCTCCTGTTATAAAACATTGCCTTTTGTGTTATTCTTGTTGATTACTTCTTTTGGTTTGATGTAGTTTCTACTTATTAATTTTTGTTTCTGTTGCTTATGCTTTTGCTGTCATATTCATGAAATGGCTGTCAAGACCAATGTCAAGGAACTTATTCCCTTTGCTTTCTTCTAGGATTTTTACAGTTATAGACTTATGTTTAAATCTTTAATTTATTTCATTGTGAGCAGTGTAAGATAGGGTTGCAGTTTCATTCTTCTGCATATGGATATGCAGGTTTCTCATTACCATTTATGCAAGAGACTAACTCTTCCCACTGAGTATTCTTGGCTTTCTTGTCAGACATTAGTTGACCATATATGCATGGGTTTGTTTCTGGGCAAATGGTTCTGTCTCATTGCTCTGTGTGTCTGTTTTTATGCAGGTACTGTACTGTTTTGATTACTATACTTTTGTAATATGGAAATCAGAAGTATTCTCAGTATTTGTCTACTCAGGGTATTTTGGGTTCCATGCAAATTTTTGGATTGTTTATTTTATTTCTGTGAAAAATGCCATTGGAATTTTGACAGCGTTTGCATTGAATCTGTAGATGGCTTTGGGTGGTATGGAAATTTCAGTGATATTAGCTCTCCTGATCTGTGAACATGGGATATTTTCCCATTTATTTTTCTCTTCTTCCATTTTTTTCATCAGTGTCATATAGTTTTCAGTGTGTGTGTGTGTGTGTGTGTATCTTTCTCTTGGCTGAATTTACCCCTAGGCATTTTATTGTTTTTGATGCTACTCTGAATAGAACTGTTTTCTTTCTTTTTCAGATAGTTTATTGTTGATGTACAGAAATGCAACCAATGTTTTATGTTGATTTTTTTTTCTTTTAGCACTGTTCAGAATGCAGGATCCTAGTTCCCCTACCAGAGATCAAACCCACACCCCTGCAGTGGGAATACAGAGTCTTGACCTCTGGACTGCCAGGGAAGTCTCTTTGTATGTTGATTTTGTATCCTGAAATTTTACTGAATTTGTTTANAGACCTGGGTTCAAGCCCTGGGTTGGGAAGATCCTCTGGAGAAAGAAATGGCAGCCCACTCCAGTACTCTTGCCTGGAAAATTCCATGGACTGAGGAGCCTGGTGGGCTACAGTCCATGGGGTTGCAAAGAGTCAGACATGACTGAGCGACTTCACCTTCAGACAAGGGTGTGGTCCTAGTGTGATTAGATTAACTAGTTTTCTGTGAGTATGGTTTCAGTGTGTCTGCCCTCTGCTTGATAAAGAACAATTCCCAGTGCCAGACCAAGTGAGCCTGGGATTAAAGGAAACACCCATTTATACAAACAAAGCAACTGTAAGAGTATACTTAGTGTTGGCCTGGCTTATTTCCTTCAAGGAAGAGACTCATTTTGATCTAATCTATTCTCCTATGCTACTTGCATTAATCCTCTATACATACTCTCTCAAGGTATCTTAGAGGTTAAAGCATCTGCCTGGAATGCAAGAGACCCAGGTTCGATCCCTGGGTTGGGAAGATCCCCTGGAGAAGGAAATGGCAACTCACTCCAGTACTCTTGCCTGGAGAATCCCATGGACGGAGACGCCTGGTGGGCTACAATCCATGGGGTCGCTAAGAGTCGCACACGACTGAGTGACTTCACTTTCACTTTCAAGTTGGCAAGAGAGACACTTTAAAAATCTCCCAGAGTGGGGGGTGAATGGGCAAATTCCATCTTTATTCCTGGACTTTCTTATAACTGCTTCTGGTTCATTTTGCTTCTTCACAATCCTTGGCTTCCTGCCTTCCTGATCCCCTGCTTTGGCTTCCACAGCTCGGTTCCTGTGTTCAGCCTGATCTTCTGATTTATATCTTGGTTCTAGCCACCACTGCCCCACCTGACATTTTATGCCCCTTGGCTTTACAGTACATGGCTAAGTGTAAGAAGTGCCCTTTCCCCATGCGTCACAATAGTCCTAAGGGGCCCATGCAGCCTTAGCCTAGCTCCCACCGCAAACAGAAAAAGGATCCATCAGAACCCTAAATTCCCATGTGAGGCCTCTGTTCACTGAGAAGTAGCATTCCAACCTTGTTAGTCACCTGTATTGGATTTTATGAATGGAAAGGATGCACTGGTTTCATCCTGTCCTGCTGGTGTAAGATGGGTTAACCTTAATAAACATGTTGGTGTGTTGTAAATATGTATGACTTAGAAACTATGAGTTTGGCAAGTTATATTGAGTAATTCATCTGGAACACAGCTGAAGGGGTTAATTTAAAACAGCTGCATCTAATCGGTACTAGCCTGTACTTCCTTTCAAGACCAAATAGGAAAGACTGTACCCCTCAAAAACAAAGAGAGGACTCAGATGGAGAGAAGAGTTTTCCAGAAACCAGAATGAGTCTGAGCAGAGTCTGTATGCTCTGAGCATCAGATCTACTAAATAAAGTGGGTTGTATTTAAATATACAAGTCATCCAAATGTGGCATTAAGCAAAAAGAATACACAGAGATTAAAGTGTAAAGCTTGATTAGTTATATAAATTATGAATGATGTACCTTTTCTATTTAAAATATTCACTTTTTGTACTTTCTATAACTTGGTATTCCTTATCTTCTGCTGCTGCTGCTAAGTCACTTCAGTCGTGTCCAATTCTGTGTGACCCCATAGACTTCAGCCCACCAGGCTCCCCCATCCCTGGGACTCTCCAGGCAAGAACACTGGAGTGGGTTGCATTTCCTTCTCCAATGCATGAAAGTGAAAAGTGAAAGTGAAGTCGCTCAGTCGTGTCTGACTCTTAGCAGCCTCATGGACTGCAGCCTCCCAGGCTCCTCCACCGATGGGATTTTCCAGGCAAGAGTGCTAGAGTGGGTTGCCATTGCCTTCTCCGACTCCTTATCTTACCTACATTTAAAAGTTAATTTGGAAAAATATGAATTAACTGAAATGAAAATGATAGGTTTTTTCTTATGCATTTTAGTACAAACTAAAATGTGCATCTATTTTTTCTATGAGTAGAAAACAGTGAAATTACTAATTATAATAATTATATGCCATCATTCATGCTAAGTCACTTCAGTTGTGTCTGACTCTTTACGGCCCTATAGACTGTAGCCTGCCAGGCTCCTCTGTTCAGGGGATTCTCCAGGCAAGAATACTGGAATAGATTGCCATGCCCTCTTCCAGGGGGGTCTTCCCAACCCAGGGATCGAACCCATCTCCTATGTCTCCACATTGGCAGGAAAATTCTTTACCACTAGCGCCACCTGGGAAGGACATATGCCATCATATCAAAGTATGAATGTATTATCTTGATATTTCTCAGTTTTTCATTCACAAGGCATTAAGAACCTGTGCTTTGTTATAATATCCAAGCAAAGAAATGGCATATGGTTTTCTGTGTGTCTTCTTCTGTAGCTTATGTTGCCATTTCCACTGCTTCTTGCTTAGGGAAGCCAAGTCAAGGTTGTCCATTGTCGATGTGGTTACTGATTGAACCAAAGCTGATCCCATTTACAGGCTGCCCAGTGACCCATGAAACCATGGCACTTGCTTGAGGAATCTCACAGCCTAACTTTAGCAAATAATGTTTCTAAATAACTTTGGAAACAAATGGTTTCTGTAAGATTTGGGGCTAGAGAATATGTAGAGAATTATCTAGTGTGGTATGAGAGAAGAATGGCCCATTGAAAGAAATATAAAAGCTCTATGACCAAAAGAGAGTCAAGATACCAAGAGCTCCCCAAGAAGAGGAAATGGTAAAAATGCTGGAAAGAAAAGAGAGAAAAAGAAGAAAATAAAAATGATGGAGTGAATCCCAGATTTTTCCTAAGAGAAAAACTTTTTCAAATGTACTTATTTTTCCTGAGTAAAAGCTAGGAATTTATTCTTTTGAAGGAAATGCACAGCTTAAAAATCACATTCAGTTTTTTAACAGTGGTTAAAACTTTTTTGATAGGCAATAACAATTATATTAATATATCATGGTGATATATAGTATGCTAATGTATAATATCTGCTTCCCAGGTGGCTCATTGGTAAAGTATCTGCCTGCCAATTCAGGAAACGTGGGTTTCATCCCTGGGTCAGGAAGATCCCTAAAGAAGGCAATGGCAACCTACTCCAGTATTCTTGCTTGGAAAATTACATGGGTGGAGGAGCCTGGCAGGCTACCGTCCATGGGCTTGGAAAGAGTTGGACATGAGTCAGCAAATGAGCATGCACATGCATGCCTTGATTTTCACAACCTTCTTGACAGCAAATGAGCCTTTAAGGTTGTCTATAGAAATCCCTGTTTCTTGTAATCAAGAGATCCTTCTATTTCTTTGCTGCTTAGTGTGGTCCACAAACCAAAGCGTTGGCTTCAACCATTAGAAGCTTCTCAGAAAATATCATGTCTCAGGTTCCACCCTGGACCCACTGAGTAGAAACTGCCTTTCAGTGAGGTGCTCGGAGAATTTATGTTCACATTTTAGGTTTGAGAAGCTTCATTCTAGTACACCTAGTGTAGCAGATTTCTGTTACTCCTCAACATTCTTTTTCTCTTCCAAAATACAGCTGATCTTTGAACAACATGTGTGTAGGGGTGGTGAACTTCCAAGTAGTAAAAAAAAAATATCTGCTAATAACTTATAGTTGGACTTTCTATATATGTGGTTCCTCCATATATGCGGCTCCTCTGGTGCCTCCACATCTGTGAATCCAACCAACCACAGATCCTGTTAAAGGCCAATATCTACTACTGAAGAAAACATACTGGTACAAGTGGACATGTGCAGTCAAACCCGTGTTGCTCAAGGGCCCACTGTAATAGAATCTTGGTCACAAGAATAGTTAGTCACATTGGTGAGTCCTCAGCTCCATATTTACCTGTCTCCCTTACAGCTAGGAGAGACTACATTCTGGCCACTGGGATAACTGGAAGAGTTTGGGAGCCACTCCCAAGTCTTGCCTTTACGATGGCTTTGAGATGGGAAGAATTATGTCTGGACCCACAAGTGGAAGCCATAAATTGTAGATTTCAGAGCCTCATATAGCACACAGCTGTCCACCTACTTGTGGATGGTTGAGAGAGTAACAAACATCTTTTTCATTTTAATCATTGTGAGGTACCTTTAGATCCGCAGCATACCATGTACACTCACCCATAGACTAGAATTAATAGAACTGATGAGCAAGTGAAATTTTTATAGAATTAAATGTTTATCTCATCAATAGTGCCAGGAACACAGTTGAATCTGTCTGGTTTCACTACCTACATTGAAATGGGCATGAAAAAATTAAAAAGCAAATCCCTAATAGGGGGTGGGAATGTAGCTGAGAAATTAACTGTAGAATATTTCTTTTTTGGTTAATGGGCAAAGATGATCTGATATTAGTACTCATTCAGAGGTTGTTTCTTTCTTGGAAGAAGCTGAGATTGTGAATAAACCCCCATCCAGCTAGGATTAGTTGAATATTTAGGTCACTGTAGGAGACTAGTCGGAGGGGGCGATGGCACTCCACTCCAGTACTCTTGCCTGGCAAATCCCATGGACGGAGGAGCCTGGTGGGCTGTAGTCCATGGGGTCGCAAAGAGTCAGACACGACTGAGCAACTTCCCTTTCCCTTTTCACTTTCATGCATTGGAGAAGGAAACGGCAACCCACTCCAGTGTTCTTGCCTGGAGAATCGCAGGGATGGGGGAGTCTGGTGAGGTGCCATCTATGGGGTCACACAGAATTGGACACGACTGAAGTTACTTAGCAGCAGCAGCAGCAGGAGACTAGTTATGCAGAATACACACATCAGGAACGGCCCACTCTTGGATTTACATAAATTCCCAGCTTAACAAATCGGAACAGAAATAAAGCTAACCATTTTAAATACAAACTTTCAGTAATGTTAGTCAGAGACTACTCATTAAGTCATGACTGCTGTATTACAAGGAAACAACCAAATCCACATGGGATTTGGAGCATTTTGAGACACAGAATTGCTGAATTACTCGGAATTAGGATGACAAAACAAAAACTCATACCAAACCTGGCATGGAGTTGTTTTCTTAATCATTCTTGCCTAAAATTTTGATTAATGTTTTAGGGTAGAGGAACAAGAGGTGAAATAACAGATATAAACTTGATTTTTATACATCTTGATTGCATTTTGTGACTTTTGTATATTTGTGTTCAAAGGAAAATGTGCAGAATGGGCAGACTCATTAAACGTCACTCCTTAGCCTCAGTCCTGTGTGCTTGGGACACGTACTCCTTTGTCTCTACTGGAAGAGCCCACCAAAGGTGGAGTCAGAAAATACTAAAAAGGAAATGACAACTGTAGTTCTTCTCCTTTCCTGGTTCCTTCCTGAGGCCGTCTTCTCCATTAAACTTCTCATGAAATACCTTAATCTCCCTAAAATAGTTGATCTCTACATAATCTGTTCTCTGCTGTGTCACCTTCCAATTTAAATTTTCTCATTCTTTTTCATTGTCCAGTTTTCTTTAATAGTTCACTGAAGCTGTAGGAAGAAGTGGGGAATAACGCATCCTTCCCCCTCTAGATCAGGTCATTCTATTGCCCTTTTCAGTTTCCCAGGTATGAAGATGAAATCCGTTTATGGCTAAAACAAACTAAAACTTATTTTTAATTTTTATTCCTCAATACTCTTGTCTAAAGTCAGATTCAGTCATTTATGATTGCTTGTATCTCTAATTCAAGGGCAATTTTTTTCCTACCTTTGGAACTGATGGCTAATGTATGACAAAAATAACAACTGACTTCTATATCATACATCACAGTTTATAAAATGCTCTTTTGGGGATCTTCTCTTTGGATCGTGACAATATCCTGTGAGACAAGTATGGTATTAAGATTTTCACAGATGTATAAATTGAGTGCCCAGATAGGTTATTTACCCGCTACAAAGCTAGAAACTCAAACTGAGGTGGTTTTGTCTCAGTCCCAAACTCTCCATTCTTCTGCTTCATATGATTGTGGTTATTCCCAGTATGATCACCATCTTCAAGGCAGCCATCAATTTCTGAGTCCCTTTCTACATTCCTGACTCAAAGGGCTAAGAATACCATCTCATTTAATCTGCATAATAGCATTTAAGGCCCTTTTTCAATTAGGAAAATTGTGAGCTTCCAGCAGCACAAGTGCCCACTAACAGTGGCTTAACACAGCAGTCCCCAAACTTTCTGACACCAGAGACCAGTTTCATGGAAGACAATTTTTCCATGGACTAAGGGGTGGGGGGGGGTGGTTTGGGGATGGTTCAAGCACATTACACTTACTGTGTACTTTATTTCTATTACTATTACCTCAGCTCCACCTCAGATGATCAGTCATTAGATCCTGGAGGTTGGGGACCCTTGGCTTAGACAATCAGGGACGTGTTCTCACATGAAAGTCCGGAAGGAGGAGAGCTTGAGCATTGTTTCAGTAACTAACTGGTCTCCCGGCTCTAGCTTGAGTCTCCTGCTGTTCCATTCATGACTGTATGATGACCACAAGAGCCAAGATCATTGTGTCGTCCCATGATTGCCTCCAAAATCCAAAATTAGGAGCCAGGACCAGAGTGTTCTCCTCTCAAGCTTCCCCTTTAAAGGAAGGGAGGAGGACTTTCTTTTTCATCTCAGTGGTCAGCCATGGCTATCCCTAGATCCTGGGCCTGTTTTCCCTGAGATCAAGAAATCTCTGCCAAGCACTAAACAAAATTCACGTTCCACTCAGGGCCTCCTTGGGCAAAGGTATAGGTGCTTACATCTTACTCTCTGTATAGCCAACTTGTCAAGCTATGTGACCCAACTCTGTCAGTCCAGAGGAAGGGGGACCCCTCTGGTTTATCTGCCTATTGGGGTGCATTTCATAAATCGCTAAAAGGCCCAGTACCAGTTAAAAGTGGCCCTGGCATGTTAATGAGAAGACATAGTGGAATTTTTGCATTTAGTGGGCATGCAATGGAGTCTGACACTACAAGTTATTAATCAACTCATTTTAAAGATGAGAAAATCAAGGCATGGGGAAATTAAATTATTTGCCAAGGATACAGAGCAGCTAAACTCAAAGTCAAACTTGAAAATGAGTTTTGCCTGACTCTGAAACCTAGATTCCCATCACCAATATAACTACTTTTCTTAAATAAAGCCTAATATTAGCCCTGCAAATTGACACAGGCTTATATTCCTTAAAGTTACATAAATTGATTACTGAAGGAACTAGGCTCCTGATTAATTAAAAATGGGAAACTGATCAAACTGCTGAAAGTCACTTTTAGGGACTTACAAGGTGACATTAGTTATAATTAGGGCCACAGACACTGAACATTGGGTCTACTGGATTGGTAAAAATTCTCACAGGCTTTCAGGCTTTACTGACTAGCTAGAATCACCCTTTCAGAAGAATTAGAGATTCCAATTCTAGTTGCCAAATCTACCAACAATTTCCTTTGTGACAATCCATATTCACTCACCTCCATTTTTCCCTCAGACTAATAATTTATGTCAGTTGGAGCTCAGTGTTTTATGAACCAAGGGTGAAATTATTAAATTTTACTGTTTGTGATTCCTTCCTTAAGTTATATTCCTATAATAGCAAACTGACTGCATTCCCCAACCTCTATTTTGAATTTATTACTAGCCTTCTTACTGCCTTTTTAGATCTCAGAAGTAAACTTCAAATATTTACAAATCTCGATTTCATGTTTTCCCTTTCATAAATCTGTGGGCAAATTCAGTACTGGAGACAGAGAGTAATAAATCTGGATATTTATGTATTGTGCCAGCAGGCGCTACACAAACTTTCCCGTGTAGCTTGGTCAATGAGCTTCAGTCTTGACCTGTAACACTGGTTCTAGTCTAATCCTGAGGCTCATATTAACAGAATCTTATAAAACATCTGGTGACTTGTATATACAAAAACCTTTCCCTCATTCCTTCAGTCATAATTTGTAATCAGACAAGTTTAGTGAGTACATATGTTCTCTGTATTGACAGAAGAAAGGGAATAAGGGCGTTTATATCATTTACTACAGTTATCTTTTAAGATAGGGATGTGATGATGACCTATCCTAGTTTTAAGGTTATGACCAAACCTGCAAGACCCAAGAAAAGTTATTATTTTTGAAGATCTCTTATTCCAAGCATACTTAATGTGCTTGGAGAAATGAAATTTGGAAGTTCTAGAAGCAAACACAGTGGAATTAAAAATAAATTGTATAGTGGAGGTTTTACTATACATGACAAGAATCCAGAAGTCATAAATAAAAGGCTGCTAAATTTTACTACAGAAAAAAAAAAAATCTTTATATGACAAGAACACTCCAAACCAAGTAAAACACAAGTGACAAACTGAGGGAAAATATATACATCCCACAGAGAAAGGGCTATTTTTAATATGCAAAAAGATCTTATAAATGAATACAAAAAGATGAATAACTCAAGTATAAATGCAGATAAACAACACGAATAGGAAACTTACTATAAACAAATACAGATAGTGAAAAGAGAATGTAAACAAGTCTAACATTATTAATAATTCAAGAAATGAAGATACAAACAGTAAGATTTTTAAAAACATCAGATTGGCAAAAATTAGAAAACTGTCATAATACCCAGTGTTGGCAAGGGTATGCTCAACAGGACCTTTCCTGTATTCTTGGGAGGAGGATAAATTAGTGAAACTATTTAAAGGGGGCGATTTGGTAGAATTCAGCAAAATGAAGAATATAATAGTACCCTTTGTCTTGGCAACTCCCTTTGTTTTAAAAATCTCCTTTTCTTGTCTTGCATACAAATAATATATATATGTGTGGATGCTTATTTCAGCATTGTTTGTACTTTCACAAAGCCTTAAACCCCTTTCTTGTTTATCAGTAAGGCACTGGAGAAACAGTGATGCTGCTAAGTCCTTCAGTCATGTCCGACTCTGTGCGACCCCATAGATGGCAGCCCACCAGGCTCTCCCGTCCCTGGGATTCTCCAGGCAAGAACACTGGAGTGGGTTGCCATTTCCTTCTCCAATGCATGAAAGTGAAAAGTGAAAGTGAAGTTGCTCAGTCGTGTCCGACTCTTAGCAACCCCATGGACTGCAGCCCACCAGGCTCCTCTACCCATGGGATTTTCCAGGCAAGAGTACTGGAGTGGGGTGCCATTGCCTTCTCCGAAACAGTGATGGAACACTCCTATAGTAGAAAGTAGGAAATTTATGTAGCTCATTAAGAAGATTGTTAACTGTATATGTCCAAGACTAGAGGGAATTCTCTTTAATCATTATCTGCATATTCATGTAGTGACAAGATGGTGAAACAAAACAAAAATCATTATAACATGAAAATATTCACCAAATAACTGGCTATTCAAATATCCTTCCTTGCTATCTCTGCCCATCAAATGATGAGAACAGCTCAAACCATAGCTGCATCAAATATTGACCTGATAGTCTTAGACTAATCAACAAAAGAAGACAAAAACAAGAATTAATTGAGATCCTTGGGAAGACTGATAAAACTTAGGAATGTAGAAATGATTGTCCTTTGGATAAGTCTGTGAAAATTAAATATGGGTGGAAAGATGTTATATTAATCTATCATAAAATTTGAGGGGGAAAAAGACACACCCCCTCACTTCCAGCCAAGAACATTTGATTTATTTTCTCCTTCTAAGAAATACCATAAGGTTGTGATTATAATACAAATTATTTTTTTAATGAGAATATTTCAGGATTTTTTGGGTTTTTTAAAGTTTAAATCTCAATCTAATTTTCTCACTGTTAACCATTATATTTTGGTCTCACTTTTGGGAGATCTTTTTGCAACTCTGGTTATGCTGATACAACCTCCTGTATATTGTTAAACGAACAGAATAGACTACCAAGGTTTTCCTCCTGCTTGGGTAAAAATGATAATGTATATATATATATAGATACACATAATATACACAAACATATATATATAAGTACATATATGTATACTTGTATATATAGAGAGCATTCCTGGCAAGCTACACAGGAAACAGGTACAAGAAACCTCTGAAGCAAGAAGCGTGGGGGATTGCATGACAGAGGAAATATTTACATTTTTCTATGATTTCTTTGCATAATTTCTGTGTGAGCATTTATTAATTTTATCATTATGGCAGAAAGTGAGGAGGAACTAAAAAGCCTCTTGATGAAAGTGAAAATGGAGAGTGAAAAAGTTGGCTTAAAGCTCAACATTCAGAAAACGAAGATCATGGCATCTGGTCCCATCACTTCATGGGAAATAGATGGGGAAACAGTGGAAACAGTGTCACACTTTATTTTGGGGGGCTCCAAAATCATTGCAGATGGTGACCGCAGCCATGAAATTAAAAGACGCTTACTCCTTGGAAGAAAAGCTATGACCAACCTAGATAGTATATTCAAAAGCAGAGACATTACTTTGCCAACTAAGGTCCATCTAGTCAAGGCTATGGTTTTTCCTGTGATCATGTATGGATGTGAGAGTTGGACTGTGACAAAGGCTGAGCTCTGAAGAATTGATGCTTTTGAACTGTGGTGTTGGAGAAGACTCTTGAGAGTCCCTTGGACTGCAAGGAGATCCAACCAGTCCCTTCTGAAGGAGATCAGCCCTGGGATTTCTTCAGAAGGAATGATGCTAAAGCTGAAATTCCAGTACTTTCGCCACCTCATGCGAAGAGTTGACTCATTGGAAAAGACCCTGATGCTGGGAGGGATTGGGCGCAGGAGGAGAAGGGGACGACCGAGGATGAGATGGCTGGATGTCATCACCCACTCAATGGACGTGAGTCTGAGTGAACTCCGGGAGTTGGTGATGGACAGAGAGGCCTGGCATGCTGCGATTCATGGGGTCGCAAAGAGTCGGACACGACTGAGCGACTGAACTGAACTGAACAATGAATTAAAACCACAATCAAAATGTGAGTCAGAACTAATTCTACCAACAGGAGTTTTCATTATTATCGAAGATAATCCTATATTGAATAGGAATTCACATAGGGTGAATGAGAAAGCAAATATTTCACTAAAACAGTCCTGTAGCTTTAATAAAAACTCCCCCAATTGTGAGGATGGGGTCAATCACTCATGCAAAATATCCCACAGCCATGGTTAAATTTATGAGGGGATCTATACCCCTATAATTTTTCTATAGTTTTGATTTCCTACATCTCATAAATTAGTCATCTAAAACTTCCTGGTTTGAAAATGACCCCCTCCCAGAGTAAATTAGGTCTGTTTTAGAGTTCCCCAAGCTCCTTCTGGAGATGTAAGCTGTGTCTACACAGCCTTTAAGGTCCAGAACAGACACTACACTTGTTCGTGGAGGACCTCTGCCCTCTTAGAGATTACACAGTTTCCCTTTTCTCTCTCTTTCCCTACCCTCTTCCCTCCTACCTTCCTCACAGCAGATGTCTGGTTTGTCATCACTGGCCTTGCCAGCCCTCCCAGTACCCAGGTTCCTGGGCCAGTCCTGAACTTGAGCTGACTTTGAGACCTGGTCCAGTTCATGTGTATAGAGAGCTTCTCTTGTTCCCTAATGAATTGGCTTGTTAATGACTAGGACAGATCATCTTTACTGAATAATGTGCTAGGCAAGATGCTGAGTGAATTTGTTGAGATGACTTCTCAAAAATCATTCCCATTTTACAGATGAAGAAGCTACCAAAATGTGGTTCTCATCCAAGACAATAGGGGATAACTGAAGCTACTCAAAAAGCATCCCACATCTCATCGGTCCATCTGCAAATTTTGTCTAGAATCCAGACATTTCTCTTTACCCACCCTGTTGTCACACTGGTCCCTGCCGCCATCATGTCTTACCTGAATTATTCAAAAGGAAGACCTCCTCCAACTGGCCTTTCTTGTTCCCTTATCTGCTTCCTTAAAAATCTTTAAATGTGAGCTAAGGCTCATGACTCTTCTGCTTCCCATCTTACCTTTAGGAGAAACAAAATGTTTTTAATAGCCTGTAAGGCTAGACTGACTCTAACTTTCTGAAATCTACTACTGTTTGTTCTCCTAGTGAGACACTTTGGTCCACCCACACTACTTGTGCAATGCTCAATTTATAAATTTTAGACAACAAATTAATTCCGTTTCTGTGAGATACCCAAATAACTTTAGTTTTGAAATAGATTGGAACCAGTGTTGCACTGTGAATTTGCTTACTTTCTCTCTACTTTCAACTAGAATGTAAACTTTCCAAGGTCAGAAACTATCTGTATTATTCACTGTTGTTTCTGGTGACTAGAATGATACCTGACATGTTGTATGTGTTGAAGTATTTGTTGATTTATGAGTAAGTGTGGAAAACACATGCTTGGGAATCAGATAGCAATGGGTTCAAATTCCAGCTTTATGAATTATTCTATGTGTGTCCTTGTATAATGTTTTCCATTTACTGAACATCAGCTTCACATTCTAGAAAACTGGAATACAGATACAGATCTTATAGGTTTGGGGGACTATTTAGTGATATCACAGATTTCAAGTGCCTGATAGAAAATAGGGTTTCAATCAGTTCAGTTCAGTCGCTCAGTCACGTCCGACCCATGAACCGCAGCATGCCAGGCCTCCCTGTCCATCAGCAACTCTCAAAGTCCACCCAAACCCATGTCCCTTGAGTCGGTGATGCCATCCAACCATCTCATCCTCTGTCATCCCCTTCTCCTCCTGCCCTCAATCTTTCCCAGCCTCAGAGTCTTTTCAAATGAGTCAGCTCTTCACATCAGGTTGCCAAAGTATTGGAGTTTCAGTTTCAACATCAGTCCTTCCAATGAACACCCAGGACTGACTTCCTTTAGGATGGACTGCTTGGATCTCCTTGCAGTCCAAGGGACTCTCAAGAGTCTTCTCCAATACCACAGTTCAAAAGCATCAATTCTTTGGTGCTCAGCTTTCTTTATAGTCCAACTCTCACATCCATACATGACCACTGGAAAAACCATAGCCTTGACTAGACGGACCTTTGTTGGCAAAGTAATGTGTCTGCTTTTTAAATGCTATCTAGGTTGGTCACAACTTTCCTTCCAAGGAGTAAGCATCTCTTAATTTCATGGCTGCAATCACTATCTGCAGTGATTTTGGAGCCCAGAAAAATAAAGTCAATTTCATCTAACTCTAGTTTCGTCCTTCCTCTTCCAATTTTCCCTCAAAGGAGGAGATGGGGAGAAAGGAATATTTAAAGGCAAACTGGTATTCATTGAAATCATTCAATAAATGTTTCTTGAGCATCTACTAGTTAGACCGTGGAGATACAAAGATGAATGAGTTATTATGCATACCCTCAAGGAACTCATTTCAGTATAATGGTTCATTTATTAAACCAAGAATAATAAGACCTGCAGCAGTGAAAAGTTTTCTTCATAGAGTATGAAAATATTAATCCTGCATTGACCACTATTCTCCCTTGCACCTGTGAAAATTATTACCTTAATATTCTTAGCTTTTATATTTTCAATTATGCTTTAAATATATAGCCAAATATTGAGATAAACCCAGAAATCTATATCCATTCAGCTTCAATTAGTATCATTAAATATTCAGGCTTTCTTTTTTCTTTCTAGTAATATCATATTAAATTTGAAGTTTTAAAACAAATACTATAAAGATAGCATGAAAAAGTTTATCTTTAGGACTGTTGATTTATTTAATTTACAATGTTGGGTTTAATTTCTAAAGTATAGCAAAGTGAGATAGCTATACATACATATATATATATTCTATTTCATATTTTTTCCATTATGGTTTATCCCAGGATATTAAATGTAGTTGCCTGTGCTATACAGTGACACCATGCTGTAGGACTGTTGATTTTAATGGACAAATGATGAAGGGTGCTTTTAAGTGCAATGAATTAAAAACAGATTTTATCCATCTGAAAAAAATGTTTATTTTTAATTTACCACTGTGTAGTCATTAAACAGGAAATCATGGCTCTGCACAGTTCAGAAAAGTAAGTATCAAGGAAATAAAGTGCACACAACAGTTGAATGGTCCCTAAATTGTTATTACTATCATTCAATTATTTATGCAGTAAACTGTATAATATAACAATAACATTAAAAGATAAATACAGACCTTAGGTCCCTGATGTGCTACTTTTTCCTCCAGATCATATTTACAATTAACTAGAAGCCCAAATTCCAGGTCTTATGGAGAAATATTTCACTTGGTTTTAAATCGTACCAACTCTTTCTCTGTGTCTCCCTACTGTACTCTACATCTGATGAAACATTTATTTGAACAAACAAAATGCATATGTACAAATAAATACAAATGTCAGGAACTGACACATAAATGCAAACACATGTCTTTATTCATACCCTCCATTTGACAGCATGACAGGCTAAAGAGCATTTTGAATGGAAACTACGCATAAAACTCTAAAACAAATGACCAAAAGTGCTGTAATCAATTTCCCATCTTTAGAAAATCTGCTTTCCTGTAAAAGTGTGATTCTTTGATGACTCACAGTGGCAGGACAGGTAAAGAAGGAATGGATGATTGGCAGCCATGACCGGCAAGGGAGAAACTGAAAACAGCCACCCTCCAACCTTGTCACCTAACCTCCATCACTTGATTGTGTTAGAATTAAGGGCGCATTTCTGAATCTTCCTGCACCTGGATGCCAGGAAACCAATCATTGCCCTCCCACTTTGTTGGACCATTAACAGAGCCTCAAACTCTGTCTCTGTCCAAATGAAAGCACAAAGAAAATAATTTTTCATCTTAAGAATCATCTTTAAGATCCCCAAATGGAAAGTAAGAGGAGCAGTAAACCTCTTAAACTCCTGTTTGGCAGCTCTAACACAGGGCATTAAGGTAAGATGGTTATTTACGGCAGCAGAAGAAAGGAAAGAGAAAAATTCCAAAGTGAGAGATGGATGGGCAAAAAGAGGATGGGAGACCAAGCTGCTTTATCCCCTGCACCATTCAAAGGAGAAGGAAAATCATCTTAAGGACTAGGTGCCACACTCAAAGGCAAAACCTTCACTTTGAATCAGCCACCTAGATGGTGCAAGCAGAGCGAACATTTTTTTTCTTCACAAACAGAAGATGACTGCCTTAGAATGCTCCTTACTTCTGCCTGCAAGATTTTCTCTGGGGACATCTGAAGCCTCTGTCCTTCTGCTCACTGTGCCCTCACACCCTCGTCAGCCTTTTTCTACACACAGTCCGGGATCTCAGGGCTTCCGCTTGTGCTTCCGGTTGCGAGGGTCTGACTTCCGGTTCCCCGCCTGACTGGAATTTGGGATTCGCTTTGCCGGCTGATCTTCTCTCAGATTTGAAGCAGAAAGTAGAGTAAGGAAGAAGTTCCTTCAGGGCGCTATTCTTTCTCTTTCCCTTGGGAAAGTGAAAGTTGTTCAGTAGTGTTCGACTCTTTGTGACCCCGTGGACGATACTGTCGGGGGAGGCAATTGAATCCCCCTAGTGTAGTGGTCATCACAGTCGCCTAACTCGCGAGATCCTCCGCTCCAAACCCAGGGAAACAACTGCTACTTGGGGGCTTCCGCTCCAAACCCAGTGAAACAACTGCTACTTTGGGGCTTCCCAGGAGTCTAGTGGTAAAGAACCCACCTGTCAATGCAGGAGATGCAAGAGACCCCAGTTCTATCCGTGGGTCGGAAGGTTCTTTGGAAGAGGGCATGGCAACCGCTCCAGTACTCTTGCCGGGAGAATCCCATGGACAGAGGAGCCTAGTGGGCCACAGTCCGTCAGGTCGCAAAGAGTGGGACTCGACTGAAGGGGCCTGTGGGATCCTAGTTCCTCGACCAGCGATGGAACCTGGCCCCCAGCCATAAAAGCGCGGAGTTCCCAAAGAGTGAGTCTTGATGGGATTATTCTGTTTCCTGGGTTCCCTCAGGACTGAATCTCCTCCCAGGCTTGGGAGGGAGCCTGACCTTTATCTCTTTGCCTGTACCCCAGTCAGAATCCTTCGAATTCTCAGCCAGGCCAGCACTTTCTGCTGAACACAGATTCTTCTAGACCCCGAATGAGGAAAATCTGGGCTGTTTCTGAGCAAATGATGGCCGTAATCATTTTCAAAGGCATCATTTTCACCTGGAAGGGACTTGAGGAGGCACCATGGCACTCCATGAATATTTATGACAGAGCAGAGACGCTCTCTTCGCTGGGTGTGTCAGAAGGTGGCCGAAAGCTCAACCCCCGAGTTAATTAACCCCAGCCTGGGAGGAGGGAAGGGCTGGGCGCAAAGAGAGGGACAAAGAGACGGATGGGGCCACCTACCAGCCAGCCTGGCTCTCCTGGGAGGAGTGGCAGTGAAACCTCCCTCAGACTCGATCTTCTCAGAAGCTAGGAAAGAAGAGCTGTCCTCGGTCACTAACTGCTGGTGTTGGGGGGGGTGGGGAGGGGGCAGAGTTTCATCAGGGGGAATCTAGGAACTTCTCTCAGACCCTTGGCTGCTGCTAAGTCGCTTCAGTCGTGTCCGACTCTGTGCAACCCCATAGACGGCAGCCCACCAGGTTCCCCCGTCCCTGGGATTCTCCAGGCAAGAACACTGGAGTGGGTTGTCATTTCCTTCTCCAATGCATGAAAGTGAAAAGTGAAAGTGAAGCTGCTCAGTCGTGTCTTACTCTCAGTGACCCCATGGACTGCAGCCTACCAGGCTCCTCCATCCATGGGATTTTCCAGGCAAGAGTACTGGAGTGGGGTGCCATTGCCTTCTCCACCCTTGGCTGATAGTACTGCCCAACTCCAAACTTTGTCTGCTTTAAATACATCTTGTCTTATAATTCAAGGCCAAATATCTAGAGGTGGGAAACTGGCTGCCATAACCTGCCACCTCCCAGCATGGTGAGGATGACCTCTCCACTGGGCCCCTTACTTGGCAAGGGAAGAGTTGTTATAAAACATAGGAGGGAAAATGGCTTTTTATACTATTGCTGCCAGAGAAGGCAATGGTACCTCACTCCAGTACTCTTGCCTGGAAAATCCCATGGATGGAGAAGCCTGGTAGGCTGCAGTCCATGGGGTCGCTAGGAGTTGGACAAGACTGAGCGACTTCCCTTTCACTTTTCACTTTCATGCATTGGAGAAGGAAATGGCAAACCACTCCAGTGTTCTTCCTGGAGAATCCCAGGGACGGGGGAGCCTGGTGGGCTGCCGTCTCTGGGGTCGCACAGAGTCGGACGCGACTGAAGCGACTTAGCAGCAGTAGCAGCAACATACTATTGCTGCAGATCGACGTTGTTGTCGTAGTTCAGTTGCTAACTCCTGTTTGACTGTTTTACAACCCCATGGAGTGTAGCCTGCCAGGCTCCTCTGTCCATGGGACTCTAGGCAAGAAAACAGGAGTTGGGTTGCCATTTCCTTCTCCAGGGGATCTTCCTGACCCAGGGATGGAACCAGAATCTCCTCTCATTGCCAGGCAGATTCTTTACTGGTGAGCCTCAGGGGAAGCCTAGTGATCCACGTGGTGTTGGATTAACTTCATTGTTCCAGAAGAGTGAGAGATGTGTGAGGAAAACAGGGGCTAAGAAGCTGGAACTCACTGGTCCTTATCCCACTCAATGGAATTTTGGAACCACTCCTTTCTCCATCCCCAATAGTTCCCAAACTTTTGTGGGAAAATATGCAGTTCTTTCTGTAAAGGTAATGGTCTCAGGAACCTTAGAATATAGACAAATCAAAGCAGAGCTGCCTCAGTGGAAGGTACTGGGGGAGGTGAAGCCCTGGAGCCCCACCTCTTTTTCTCCTCTGCCTGAGGAGGAGCTAGAGAGAAATACCAACCCTAGACTCCTCTGGGAGATGCTATAGCTCTTCAGAACAGTTTGAAAGTCAAAGGACTAGATGATCTTGAAGGTAGCTTTTCAATATTCTCAATCTCTTAAAGTTTCTTCCTTCTAAAGTGTCCAGACTGGGACTTTCCTGGCTGTCCGGTAGTTAAGACTCAATGTTTTCACTGCAGGGAGGATCCGTTCCATCACTGGCCAGGGAAGTAAGATCACAAATGCAGCCAAAAAAAAAAAAAAAGTGCGTAGATTGATAACTGATATATTTAGGAGTAGAAGGGAAATGGAGGAGAAAGGGAAGAGAGGACTGTCCTTGTTGATTTGGGTCTCACGAGGCAGGAGTCCCAGACAGAATAATGTCAGGTTTCAGCAGTGTTCACCATGCTGGGTCACGATTTGTTTTGGCCTTGTTCATCTGCGTGTAGCAGCGGGGTAAATAAACGTGCTTCATTTCCTCAGCAATGGGTCCCCCTTTGTCCCCTCCCCCAGTGAGCAAGTAGAATGTCACGGTGTTTCCAGGGACAGGCTGACAGTAGTACCAAATTAGGGAAAGGACTGACTGAGGATCCCAGCCAGACTGCATCCCCGACTCTCAGCCAGCAAAATCAGTGGAAGTGTGTGTAATCCTGTATAGACGAGGATGGTATGTGCTCAGCCAGCAGTGCAGGAAAAAGGATAATCAAGCGGGACAGGGTTCTTTAATAACTGTAAAACTAAACATCATCAAAATGCTGCAACACAATACCAGGGGCTGGAAGTGGTTAGGGTTGTGATTACAAAAGGGCATCAGTATAGGATGTCATTTCTTGCAAAGATCCAAGAAAATGTCTAGCATTCATTTTTATAAACAAAGCCATAGCACACTGGAGTCATTTCTATTTCAAACATATAGTCATACCACCTTTATTTAGAACACGGGCGAGGGAATTGGAATGGTATATAAATCTGGGACAAGTCTCGGTATTGTTAGTTACTCCTCAAAAGAGCAAAATACAAGATCCATTCTAAACAAATACAGGACTATTCAGCTCCAAAGCATTGTTAATCTTTTCATTAAAAGGCAGAATCGTTATGTTCCAAATCCTTCTCTCAAAGATCAGATCCAGATTTTCCAGCTCATGAAAACAATGGAGTCATTTCTACAAAAAACAGAAGAGAGATAGATACTAGACAAATATTGCAGACCAGATCCCTCTAGTCATAAAGACAAGAGATTTGAGTGGAACACACACACACACAGACACAGACACACACACAGATGTAGACAATGCATTACATGGAAAATATTAGAAACAAAGTGATATACTAGCCTATGAATAAAAGGCAACATGAATCAAATATCTCCTCTAGTGCCAAACACTCCGGCTGCTTCTACGAACAGTAGAGCTTTGTGTGTGTGTGTGTGTGTGTGTGTGTGTGTGTGTGTGTTTCCCTTCCATTTCTGGCATTGGTTTAAAAATCAAATTGTGGTTTATGACTGTGCCCCAGCACACCAATCTAGGGTGCTGCTATTTAGAATAGCTAGCCTATTGGGAACAAAAGGTATTTGATCTCTCCTCTCTTGAAGCTCAAACTACCTAAATGTGTAGTTGGCTTGGCTTTGTGGTGAAAAACAGGCTGAACAGTTGGAAATATCAACTGAGTTAAAATCTATGGGTGCCAATTCATTGTTGGAGACCAGTTCATTGTTGGCGACTTCCCTTGGAGCAAAAATTTTACAGACAATAGTAAGTCTAAGTTTCCAGATGCAGGTTCCCTTTGAAGGAGTTCCCTGAGGGTGGAAGGTGGGGGAAAGAATATGAAGGGGTGGCCTCTGTTATAAAAACTGATGGCCTATTCTCTTTTTCTGTTTCCTCTACTGAGCATGTGAACCCAGGAATAGTGGGAATGAAATGTTTCTACTCACAGAATTGTGAGGTGGTCAGAGGCAGAAGGAAATTTCATTGCCAATGTGTACTTTTTGGCACCAGCAAATGCTTTTTGATGAAGTTCTAAGTGCTAGGCCTTCAAATCCCCCGGCTTTTTTGAATGGTGTCAGAGCCTTTCTCACGTGTGCTGATGAAAACTATATTGAACCAGAAACTCTTGAGCATTTCCTGTGCCTCTGGGGCATAGTCCATGAGTGGAAGTAATGTGGAACTTGGGAAAATTTGGTTTTCAAACTCTCAGAGAACCTATGGTACATGAATGAAGTGTTTCATTGATCTGGCACCTATCTGGAGAGAAAAAGCGAACTTACAGACTGTCATCAATCAGTGTGTAATATATCATAATTTCCTTGAGGTACATTGGCTTCAGGTGACATAAGTAGGGAAAGGTGAGTTGCCCTAGGTTCAATAGCAAACTTATCACAAGAAATAAGCATATATTTCCTTTATAAATGGTGTAAGAGGCTATAAGGTAATCTTAAACATTAAGGCCTTGCCTATAAATATTGAGAATCAAATATGGGACTGATGGGTATAAGTCTGTGGACCAATTTGCCATCACATAAACTTGGCCAGTAGTGAAAGTAAGCCCCCACAAACATTCATTTGATCAGGATTTAATCCAAAAAACCCTCTCTCTGCTTCCTCTGCAAATGCAGCTTCAGAATAGCTCCCCCAATCCCTTTTCTTTCTAACCAGCTTTCTGCTCCTTTCTCATTTAGACATTCTGGCACCCAAACTGATCTTGTCCTTATTGGGAAAAATGATGCAACTTTGTCAAACTGGAGTGGAAAAGAGATGGATTTTTGTTATTATTATACAGGTCAGGGTCCTGACAGGAAACAGGTGGCACACTCAGTTTGGTAATTTGAGGAAAGTTTAATACAGGAAATGCTTACAAAGGTGTTGGCAGGTTCTAAGGAAACTGTAAGAAATAGTGCAGAATCTCAGAGCTGTTAACAACTGGGTGAGCAACTCTAGCCTGAGCAGGTGAGGGGAAGGAGTAGCTGCTGGAGTTCAGTTCAGTCGCTCAGTCGTGTCCAACTCTTTGCGACCCCATGAATCGCAGCACGCCAGGCCTCCCTGTCCATCACCAACTCCCGGAGTTCACTCAGACTCACGTCCATCGAGTCAGTGATGACATCCAGCCATCTCATCCTCTGTCGTCCCCTTCTCCTCCTGCTCCCAATCCCTCCCAGCATCAAGGTCTTTTCAAATGAGTCAGCTCTTCAAATGAGGTGGCCAAAGTACTGGAGTTTCAGCTTTAGCATCATTCCTTTCAAACAAATCCCAGGGCTGATCTCCTTCAGAATGGACTGGTTGGATCTCCTTGCAGCCCAAGGGACTCTCAAGAGTCTTCTCCAACACCACAGTTCAAAAGCATCAACAAAAGCACAATTTAAACATATTTATCCAATAAAATATTTGTTTTTAGGAGATTTTTAAAAGATTCTTAGAAGAAAGCTGTCATCTGAAATCATTGTCCCTCAATATGTAGACAAATCCATGTACAGTGGAAAAAGTCACTTAAAATCTTCAAATAGCTAACAAGACATAAGAATTAGTAGACAAAACCCTGTTCACAGATTAGAGCTGTTTAAAAGATGTCTGGACACTAGATATGCATTCTAAACACAGTGAAACTCCCATGAAGGTAACTGGAAAATCAGAAGAGTCAAGTACTAATCATGTAGAAAAGAAAATACTAGATTGAATTCACTTCTTTTTGCATACCTCTATTCAATATTATTCTTCTCAAGTATTTGATTTGACTTATCAAATTTTTTTTTCATCATACTAGCCTAGAAGAATGAAAAATTTTCAATGGCCAGACTTGGAAGATGGTATAGGGAGAATGTGGCCAAATAAAGGTATGTGAGATACTTTGTCACTTTGCATGCAATATGTTCTCATTAAAGAGCTGTTGAATTTCTTCTTCCCTCTGTGACTTGCCCCAGATTTAACTGATTTATCCCCAGGGTGTGACTAAATTGGAGCACTCTTCCTTAGGTGTGGTTTTCTTTCTCTGGATGAACTTCAAAAGGAGCAAGCGGTAAGAGCCTAGGGTTGAATCTTTGCATAACCATGACACTTTGGAACCAAGAAACTTGCCACTTTCAACCGCTACAACTCCTGGAAGCATAAGGATTAGCAGTTAATGTTATTTAAAGAATGGTTATCAAGAAAATTGATGAATTCTGTGAATTCTGCCTGAGTATTTAGGATACTGTTATTTAAATAACATTGAAAATCACAGGAGCTTTAAAAACCTTTAGGCATGACCCCAAATAAAATTAATAGACAATTGACTATCATTAGGTGAGCTACCATCAAGTGCCAGGCTTTGTATTAATACATTTCTTATTTCATTCAATCCTCCACATTTATGAAAGGTGGATACTATAATATTATTCTGCTTTTAAAGGAAAGTAATGCTCAGAAACGCAGGTGAGTTACCCCAATTAGTGGCAGAAGGGTGACTTTAATCAAGCCTCTTTGTAGTTCTAGTGTTTTTTACTTCACCATGATGGTTCATCTTCCAAATGTTTATTGAGGGTTCTATGAATTTGTGTATCTTTTAAAGTTCCCGTGGTGATTGTAATGTGTAGTTGGGTTTGTGTGCTCATTCAGCCGTGTCCGACTTTTGTGACTGATTCTTTCACTCTTTGCAACCTCATGGACCATAGCCTGCCAGGCTCCTCTGTCCATGGGATTTCCCAGGCAAGAATACTGGAGTGGGTTGTCATTTCCTACTCTAGGGGATCTACCTGACCCAGGGATAAAGCCCATGTCTTTTATGTCTCCTGCATTGGCAGGTGGATTCTTTACCACTGAGCCATCTGGTTATATACACATTTATACACACACATATGGCCTCAAGTGGTGAGTTGGATTTGAGGGCACTCATTTAATAAAGGTATGAGAGTTTTACTGTGTTAATTCTGCAAGGAATATGGTGCAGTGATATTATTTCAAAAGGCAAACACTGGGGAATAAGAAGTGTTTAACATAAAGGAGTTTAAGTGGTTAGTGACTTTCATTCACTTCAGAGGTATTCCTGCTGCTGCTGCTAAGTCGCTTCAGTCATGTCCAACTCTGTGCCACCCCATAGACGGCCTCCTACCTGGCTTCTCTGTCCCTGGGATTCTCCAGGCAAGAACACTGGAGTGGGTTGCCGTTTCCTTCTCCAATGCATGAAAGTGAAAAGCGAAAAGGAAGTCGCTCAGTCGTGTCCAACTCTTAGCGACCTCATGGACTGCAGCCCACCAGGCACCTCCATCCATGGGATTTTCCAGGCAAGAGTACTGGAGTGGGGTGCCATTGCCTTCTCTGGAGGTATTCCTGGGAAACACCCAAAGGATCTTAATGCAATCTTTGAATTATAGTAGAAAGGCAGATTTCTCTATCCTTCCCTGCCTTACAGTGCTTGTTTGTTCCATTCTGTAGCTGTGGCTTCTCAAACTATATTTCTCAATCCACTATCAACTTGCTAAACTTCTGATAAATATTGCTTCAAAACAAAATATCTTAGTTCCTAAAATTCTCTTTAGTTTTTGTCATGAAAAGCATTAAAATCACGAGTCTTTTTTAGCTACATTTCTGAATGGGATTATTTTAAGTTTTTCAGTGGGAAGATCTCCAAGTTTTCTCCTTAAGCTTAGAGTTCAGCAAGTCTAGCAGTTTGTGTCTACGAATGTCTTCTAACAAATGTGTATGTTAGAGCCAGGCCTGCTTGGCATCTGGAATTCTCTATTTCTTCTTCAATTCAGAGAAATGGATCTTTTCCTATTGTTTTAGATTATTTCTTCTTTCCCACTTTGTTATTTTATTCTTTCTGGGACATCTTTTAGATGGATTATAGAACCTCTGGAACTATTGTACTATATTTGTTTTTATTTTTGGACCTAGCTTCACTGAGCTGTACTTGACATATGACATTGTATTGAAGTATATAACATAGTGAGCTGATGTATGTATATACATTATAAAATGTTTGCCACAATAAATTTAGTTAAAATACGTCAGCTGACATATTTACAAATTTTTTTCTTGTTATAAGAACTTTTAAGATCTACTCTCAGCAATTTTCAAATGTACAATGTAGTATTGTTAACTATAGTCACCTACTATACATTATATCCCCAGAAATTATTTACCTTATAAGTAGAAGTTTGTACCTGTGACCACCTTCACCCATTCCTCCAACCCCCACCTCTGAAAAGCATCAATCTGTTTTCTGTTTCTATGAGTTTGGTTTATTTTAGGCTCCACATTTAAATTATACAGTTTTTGCCTTTCTCTTTCTGATTTATTTCACATTTCACTTAGCATAATGCCCCAAGGTCCATCCATGTTGTTACAAATGGCAGAGTTTTCTTCTTTTTCATAGCTGGATAATACTCTGATATATATGTGTGCTCAGTTGCTTCAGTCATGTCCAACTCTTTGCCACCCTATGCACTGTAGCACACCAGACTCCTCTGTCCATGGGATTCTCCAGACAAGAATATTGGAGTGGGTTGCCATTTTCTCCTCCAGGGGATCTTCCAGTTACAACCTCAAAGCAATTTTCTCAGTTTTTATTTTTCTGATCACTTGTTTGCTTTGCCCTTTGTCAAAGGTCTTCTCTACTTAGATTAAGTTTGCTGAGGACAGACACCAAGTGCATATGCTCACCTTTGCATCCTCAGAGCTTAGCTCAGTGCCAGCCAGAGCCAGCGTTGGATAACCCATTTTAATCAATGAACAAGGAAACTACAAACTCTGCAATATCCCCTGGCTTATCCTGCTCCCTTCCCCTCACCCTGCTCCCTTTCCCCCTCCCTCCCTCTCTCCTTCCCTCCCTCTCTCTCCCCTACACGTACTACACACTGTTGCAGCTGTTATAGAGCCAAGCATGGGTCTATCTTGTGCATTCACTCTTTGCTTTGAATTGTTTTGCTGGCAATTAAAAAAAATTTTTTAAAGGTGGCTACAAACAGTTAAAATATTAACACCATATACAGGATTCCTGCATAAGATATCTGAATCATGCTCATTTTAATTCAGCCATCCAATAAGTTACCTTCTAAAACATCTAGAAAAATGTATAAATTGAAACTAGGGGGAAAATCTGAAAGAAGATAAAATATGTACTATGTTAGAAACTAGAAAAACTGAGTTTGAACTTTGGCTGGGCTGGAACTGTTACTAACCTCTTAGGGTCTATTTGTCATATCAGAGTTTGAGATGATGTATATGAGATCCATTTTCTAAATATAATTTTCCGAAGTTGTGTACCTATTACTGGTTACTTTGACAGTGTGATTTTGAAGTTATTATTTGATGGAAGTAACTTGTATATGATTTTAAAAAGCCTATAAGACAAATGATTTTTATAGACATACTTCACTTAATAGCAAGGAATAGATGAGTTCCAACAATGCTGGCATTAAAGTGAATTTTTATTAAGTAACTCTGCTTTTCCTTGATCTCTACCAGCCAATTGTAGATCTGACTTACCAGAAACACTATCCTAAATAATGTTATAGATAATACTAAAATATTCATAAATACTGAGTATGCCGAAATAAAAATAAGAACAATAGAATGAAACACGGAAAAATGCAATATTTTTTACATAAAAGTTAATGCTTAAAGAATTTACAATTCCTTAGGCTTAATCAAGTTAGCCCATTTTTTTCACCAGTCTCAAGTTCCCTTACCACTTACTGCTTTAAACCAGTGTAATTATCAATATTTCCCTGTAACAAACAATTTTTCCAGTCTCTTTTGTTCAACTTTATCCAATAATCCTGATCTGAATCTATTTACTCAGTTATGTATTTGACAGACATTTACTAAGGTTCTATTTTTTGCCAAGTTTGCTAAACTAAATCATATTGACCCTTTTATGAAATGCATTCTGAGACATCACTGTTTCCACCAAGCTAATGTCTGATAGTTATCAAAAAATGTGTAAATTTATAAATATTACTGTATTTCCAGTATGAGTTTATGACAGGGAATCCAGATATTTTGAGAAAGAAACCCACGAAAGCCATGGAGTAGGAGAAAGTCAGAGAACGGCTTTTGTTAGTAATACATGCCCTGCTAAGCCTGTAGACATTGCCTGTAACTAGTGCTGTTATAATCCTGATACAGTGGGCAGGAAAGATTGGAGATGTAAGAGTGAAGAGAGGCATGTTCAGACTCCTGATGCGGTGGGAGGATTTGATTGATTTCACAGGAATGAGTCTGATGTGGAAAATAAAGGTGGGAATGGGAAGAAAGGACATCTTGCATAAACTCTCTAGTATTTCTTCTTTTCCTTACCCCTAAATAAATAGTGCCTCTACATTTGAGCATATCCATTCTGAATAGTAATTTAAAAGATTGTTTTGAAGTGTATGTGTTTATGTGACTATAAGTATAAAAGTGAATATATACATCAAGCAGTTTCTTCAAGAAATTGTAGATTGCAGACTATGATAAAATTGCATGCTGTTTTAAAATTCTATATAACAACTTGCCTGTGGTTGCTCATAACTAAGTGGTTGGTATCTCATTATTGTTCCTGTTCCTGTATTAATTTTAGAGGAAAGATTATTTAAGTGAATATACTTCACTTTTGTATTTATATGAAACCTCTTAAGTTTCTTGTATCATTTCTTATCTTTATGCCAGACCTCTTTCCTAGACAGTGTGAAATTTTTTGGAAAGTGTTAAACTTGTACTTAGCATATTACTTAGCCTATTGCAATTACATATTGCAAGTATAATTTTATAAATATAAAAATATAATTTTAAGAAGTCAGAATGTTTCAAATTTTTGTTACAAGTCAGCAGATGAACTGAAATTCAAGTACATAATTCATAGAAAGTAATGTGAAACTGCTTCATTCTGAATTGGAATAATCAATGGGGCTTATATTCTACAAGGAAGTAAGCTGCTATCAATGTTCACTGTGGCTTACTAAGCTGAAAAATTATGGTTAGTATTTGTTCTCTCCCAAAAGAATGTATTAATGAAATATAAATGTGTTGGTTTAAAATATTCTCAGTCCGGCAATCTCTTCCATATCAAAATTATAATTGTCGTTTGGTATATAATACTAATTCTAATATCACTCTAATTTTCCATTTTTAAGTAGAGGTAATTCTATAATATAAAAATCATGTACACTATTAAAATTCTGAGAGTATAGGAAAATAAAAGAGAGGGAGGGAATCCCAGAAACTTTTCACATTTGGGTTCAACCTAGATAGCCTGTCACATGTAAGATTTCATAAAAGCTTCAGCAAAAGCCAAATGGGATTGTAATTTGCATCATCTGTGAATCACTTATTGCAAGAAATACTCCTTTAAGGAATTGCAAACTACAGACTATGTCCGACTACGTTCTGTTTTCATTTTTTATTTGAAAACATGTGGCTGCTCTTTTTTCAGCTGCTATTACTTTCTGTGTTGTTCCTTCTCTCTATTAATTTTAGAGAAATGGTCCTTTAGATATTTAAACAAATGCAAAGAAATATTCATAAAATAAAATGCTATATAGTATGATAGGATATGAGAACAATCTGACTGTGAGAAACACCTTATGAGTTGCCTGACTTGATGGCTAAGATTTGATCCCCAAGAATTGCTGACCTGGCATGCAGAGCTGTGAAAGCTGGTGGAATAGAAAAGCTTAGTGTTCCTGCACATTCCAAGTCATTCTCAGACGTGGTCCCTTGTTTTTTGGATGTTTGTTGAATATCCATGGTAAGCCCATGTGTAAATTTCTCTTTATTCCCTTATATTGTAATTTAGGAGTAAATCTGATAGATGTCAAGCTAAGTTATTATTCTTATAGCAGTTAGAGTATGTTTTTTAGATTTGGCTTCTCCTTTTATGTTGGTTTGATAATAAAACCAAAAATCAGTAATTAACACACAGTATTAATAAATCCCATGGTTAATATGCCTTCAAATTCAAAGAAATACTGAAAGAAAATGAACTTTGGATTTTGGCATGTTTCTATCCCCAAAGTAGCTGAACTACAGATTTTTAAATTGTCTTTTGGAAATAATTGACTCTAAGCTAGAGATTTTGTTGGCTAAATTTTGTCCCAAAGCCATTTTTTAAACTACCGATTTTATAACTACTGAAAACAAAGAGTAATAAGGAAAGTGCTGATGACAGTGTAATTTACAAGAGCCATGTTTGGAGGCTTTTTAAATGACAACGTTGGACTGGGAGTTAGGAATCATGGGTTTTCTGATTGATCTTGTTACAGACTCCCTTTGTAACCTTGGGTGAGTCACTTGGCCTCTGTGGCTTGACTCCATCGGTGCCCTCCAAAAGAGCACAGCATTAAACTAACAAGATGGAAGGTGTATCATAGCCTTTCCACAACTCTCTGGTTTTACTTTTCATGAAGATTATTAACATTTGGCAAAGAGTCATTACTTGACAATTTATTATCCTGTTCAAATCCAGGTAGGTTAAAAGTTTAAACTTTTTACACCAAAAGTCAAACCTCTTGTGCTTTATAGAAACCCCAGATACCACATGGTAAAAAAAAAAAAAAAAAAAATCATGAATTTCATTGGAAAAGACTCATTTCTGGCACACAGGCTCTGCATTATAATGAAATATTCCATTGAAACGTCTGCTCTGGCACCGGAATGGAGAAAAGTCTTGTGTTTGTATATTCTGCGAAGTTGAACAACAATTTCCAACATATGTTAGGAGAGGCTGCCCTCTTTGGAGATGGGAAAATGGATAGCTCCAGAGGGAAAAGAGAACTGAGCGCTGAAAAGTTTTTGTTAATCTTTTACTGGTGAAACATGGCTGGGAACAGAGCAGCCTGTTGGCTGCGGGAAGGCTGGAGCCAAAAGACCCAGCCCACAGGAAATGAACGCTGTCCTCCTCAGCGAGGCTACTTAAGCAGAGAGAAAACATTTACAGTACTTGTAATTACGATGGTTTTCGGCACCTAAATTGTCATAAATCACATTTATAAAAGCCATCTTCACACCAGTCAAATTTTGAAAGCTGCAAAATATATTCAGCTGGTGAGTAGTTTGAAACGGTGGTACATATGTTTGGAATAAATACATGTTATAATTATGGTTTTTAATACTGGGAGGTTTCTTATGAGGATTTATACTCACATACTGATGATAATGGAGTACATTGTGAACATAATAAAGTGGTGATGGGCGGTATTTGTTCCGGCGTTTCTACAAAATACTGCTTCCAACTCTAAGGGGTATGTTCCTATGTAAATCCCCATACATCAAGATAAAAATATACTTCTCTGTGTATTTCCTGGAGCAAACTACCTAGAGAGAAAATACCTGCATTTTCACAACCAATTCATGGATCTTAAAACATAATTATGTCTTATTGCATTGTTGATCCCAGAGCAGTATTTGAATTAAAAAGGAGTGCCAATAGAATTGGTGGAAAGTAAAAGAGCTCTATTTTATAGCTATGAGCATGGTGGAGTGAAATCTAGTTTTAATAAAAGACTAGTATCATAATAAGCAGATGAGTCTAACTGGTAATTAGAGTTTTTATTATATATGTGCTGCTGCTGCTGCTGCTAAGTCGCTTCAGTCATGTCCAACTCTGTGCGACCCCATAGACCGCAGCCCACCAGGCTCCGCCGTCCCTGGGATTCTCCAGGCAAGAACAATGGATGGGTTGCCATTTCCTTCTCCAATGCGTGAAAGTGAAAAGTGAAAGTGAAGTCACTCAGTCGTGTCCAACTCTTCGTGACCCCAAGGACTGCAGCCCACCAGGCTCCTCCATCCATGGGGTTTTCTAGGCAAGAGTACTGGAGTGGGGTGCCATTGCCTTCTCCAAGAAAATGAAGAGAAGAGGTGGTAATAGATTATGTAGCTTGGCAGAGTCAGGGAGAAATCTGAATAGAGTCAGTTGTAACACATTGGACAACTGTATTTGTGAGAACCTGGCCTGAGCTATAGCTCTCTAATAATCTTTCATTCAATTATTCACTCATTCAACAAATATTTGCTAAGCACTACTTATATGCCAGGCACTTACCTAGTCCCCAGGGCCAGAGTATGAGTAAGTTGGCATCTAGTCTTTGAGGAGTTCCTGATTTTGAGAGAAATAAAGCCATAAATGATTACAATATATCCTGTGCACTGATAGAAGTGTGAATATCATTTTTGTCTCGACATGCATTTCCATTATAAACCCTGTAGTACATGATATGCACTATGGGCTTATTGCTGCTGGGGACTGGTCAGAGATTATAGCAGTCTAGATAAGGAATCTATTTAAGATTGAACTTGGTCAGCAGATTCAGAATGATATCCTATAGCTCTTGGTCTTGCTTCATTTCCATAAACATTTAAAAAAACATGCATCTCTTCTTATTGCCAATGTGTGTATTTCACGGAATCCGTTTCCTATTTTGAAAGTTTGTGTCTTAGACCAGAAAATGTGATTAGACTGCCAAGTTAATGGGCTACTCTGGGAATGCAGTGCCTCATCATAGTAAAAAAGACAGTAATCAGGTATATCAGGATTTTGCTCTCTCTCCAAGTACATGTCTGCTTCTGCCTCCACGCCCCCACCATGTCAAAATTCAATTGTAGATATTTTGTTCCATTTTTCACTTCTGTCTAGCTGTAAATCATTTGCCACTTAGTGTGACTGAACTTCAAGTCATTTTTTTGAAGCAGAATGAAGTTCCTTGAGAATGAAGGAAGGGTATATAAAAGGAGAAGGAGATGATGCTCAAGCGGAAGGAAGCCTGTGAAGACACCAGACTGGAGGTTCTAGAGACAAGCCCCACCTTCACATTGGCTTAAAGATGGCCTGTGGGTGTGTGCACCTTGCTCAGCTAGCTAGGCCCAAGGTACACTGTGATGTTGATGGCAACACCCCCTGTTTGGGTTAGGGGTCTATCTTTCTCCTTGCTTTTTTAGCAAAGTTACAAACAGGGAGTAGAATATGTCTTCAACAGTTATTAGAAAAATATTTGAGAATAAGAATGTGCTAGGCACTGTGCTAGGAGCTAGAAATAAAACAGTGAGTGAAACAGTGTGTGATTTCAGGCAGAGCTCCTGAGTTGGGAGCGTATTGTGACTGATGGCTGATTGCTGCTCATTTGGATCCATCCCCACATTAACACCAAGACTACATGTCCTGAGGACTGCTGCCAACCAATGGATGAGCACACTGGGGTATGAATGCAAGCCTATTCCTGCAACATACACAATGGCTTGCTCTTTGAACTCGTGTGTTGTGGTTAGTTGCTCAGTCATGTCTGACTCTTTGCGACCCCATGGACGGTAGCCTGGCAGGCTCCTCTGTCCATGGGGATTTTCCAGGTAAGAATACTGGAGTGTGTTGCCATGCCCTCTGCCAGGGGATCATCCTAACCCAGGGATCAAACCCAGGTCTCCCACATTGTAGGTGGATTCTTTACCATCGGAGCCACCAGAGAAGCCCAAGAGTACTGGAGTGGGTAGCCTATCCCTTCTCCACGGGAATCTTCCCAAACCAGGAATCAAACTGGAGTCTCCTGCATTACAGGCGGATTCTTTACCAGCTGAGCTACAGGGAAGCCCCTTTGAATCTACAGACAGAGTGAAATGGTAGTTGCAAGGGGCTGAAGGGTGGGAGAACTGGGTAGATGTAGGTCAAATGGTATAAATATATAGTTATGAGTAAGTTCTGGGATATAATGAACAACATGGTGACTGTAGTAACAGTACTGCATTGAATACTTGAAAGATGCCATGAGAGTAGAGCTTTAATGTTCTCCCCATAGCAAAAACAACAATAAAGAAATGGTAATTATGTGGGGTGAAATATGTGTTAACCAACCTAATTGTGGGAAATGCTTCCCAATATATATACATATACCGAATCATTGCATGGTACACCTTACATTTACACAATGTTATATGGCAGTTATATTCACATTAAGCTGGGAAAAAAAGAAAACCAGAGGAAATCAACTTGACTGAAACTCTCTTAGATCTTAACTGAGGTTTGTGGCTCTTCCTGCCCCACCTTAGCTTCCTCCCCTTAATCTTACACAAGCATCTCTTACACAGCTAATCCTTTGGGTCTGCTTTTCAGAGGATTTGAACTAACAAGTGGTATCCTGAGTCATTTGAGAAAACAGGCAGCAGGATGGGGACTGGTGACTGCTCACAGGCCAAAAAACACCATCCGGAGTGGCATATGGGATACAGATAATCCCTAAGGCAAGGTGGTGGCCCAACTGTTCCATATTTCCCTAGTGGTGGGAGCTGAGAAAATGTCCTGGTGATGGTGCTCATCAGTGAGGATGCAAAATGGGAAGAAGGAAAGGCAAGGCCTCCAAGGGCAACGGAATTGACTCCATGCTGCTAAATTGTTTTGACACCCTGCAGAGGGCTAATGAGTGGATGAGGGCTGTTATCTAAGTTAAAGGCCATGTGTAAGAGTCAGAAGCCCTCTTGAGTAGCTTTCGGAGAGGCTCTTATCTCCTTCAGAGGCAGAGCTGACTTGACTGAGTGGCAGATGTGGGATCTGATACAGTCCCAGAGCTTCTGAGAGGTGTTTGGTGAATGATTGCTCAGCCAAGGCAGGTCTGTTATGCTAAAGTCAGGGCCCTGATCAGAAAACTGGGCTCGTAAGCGTCAGCTGTGGACATCTGGATGATGTCCCGCATTCTGAGATGCTGGCTCTGCAGACCCCCTGGTACCTTTAGAGACTGCAGAGGTGCCCGTGCTTCTCTATCAGAGCTGGCATTTTCATGGTGTTTGAAGACACAAAGTGTCGTTCCTGAAAGGGCACAGGTTTTCATTCCCCTGAGGATTTGCTTCCACCTCCTCTTCTTATTATCAGATAAAAAACTGGAATTAAGTTCCAGCATAATCCACTGGGGATATGATAGTCTTATAAGGGACAAAGGAGATGATATGCTGAAGAAGTGGTGAGAACTAGCTGCTTTGTTTCACCAGTGACTAGGGAAGTGTCCCTGGGATTGTATTTTGAAGACATTGGACCAAGGGAGCCAGAATATATGACTAAATAAGCAAGAATTGTTTAGGACACTGGATCTAACCTGCTGCAAAGGCCCACAGTGGATAGGACAGTTTGCTGCTGGCACACTTAGAAGTGTAGTTAAAGTGATGGTGAGTACTAAGTGAAACAGAAATGCCTGAGTCTTTCCAGCACAAGATATAGAAAGGAATAGAGTCTGGGGAAAGTTGTCGTGCTAGAATGGATATATTATGTCAGGTCAAAAGACTTACTGGGAGATTATGCTCAACAAGAGGACCCAGAGGACACACCACTTACCGAGGCCATTAGAAATGAGCTGGTGAAAGGGGGACCAGTATCACTAAATGTTCAGTCTTGACAAACCCCAGTGTGAGAATTGCAATGTAGATCCCTGGGACTTTTGGAACACTGGAATGCCTTCTGCAGCAGAGAATTGAATGCCTTTTGATTAACTGTCCCTGGCATGTTACTGTGTCCTGGTGGAGATGTAAACACCTGATAATGGGACATCAACTGACTCTGACCCTAGCTGCCTAGAATTGTCTAAATTCTTCCAGGACCACCAAGTCACAAAGTCAGACTGACTCACCAACAGTGACCGTCTGTCTCAAGCTGGAAATGGTGTGGCCAGGCTAAACTGTGTGGGCATGGAGCTCAGATTCCCTTGTCACCCACCATAGTCACACCAGCACCTTTCACAGCCCCTGTGGCTGTGTGGGAAGGGAGTAAGTGTGTATCCTACACATCTGAAGGAGAAGGAGAAAATGTGGATTTGGCTCACAAATGAGCTGGTTCAGTAGGTGGAAACAACCCAAAAATGAGTTAGTGCCTGCATGACAGCCACATTCAGCATTGTTCTTGAAAGAGTAAAGGGGGACTATCTTTCCAAAGGGTGGATCTGCCGTCAGTTGACTTGTTCATCCGTCTGCAATAAATACTTATTTGATGTTTAGTGAATGAATGAATCAGTGAATAAACACAGAGTGTAGGAGATATTCAATTCCACATGATAATAATTTCCATCAGCAAGCAAGGGATCAAATTATTGCAGAAGTTGAGCCTCTAGGACTTGTAGTCTCTAGTAGTCAGAATACGTGACTTAGACAGCCAGGAAAGTTTTGCCCAAACTCTATTAGGAAATTCCAGAAAGAGAGGACTTCGTCTAGATTATCAGAATATTACCTTGAATATAAAGTGCCTTCTGTTAACATGAAGTATTCAATAAGGTCTTTCTTTACCTCAGTGTATAAAATAGACCAAGTTGTGGCAAAAATAAAGGTTATGAAAAGCTTGAGTAGGAAGTGCATTTTGTGGGAATCTACTTTCCTACAACTCAGAGCAAGGACTGAAGGGAACAATTTTAAAAAGGAGATGAGAGAAGTCCTTTTGGATTAAAAAAAAAAATCTACCTGCCTCAAAATTACTTTGCAAAGTATGTACAAATGTGCAGAACAAAGACACCTTTATCTCAGCAACACTATGAAATGCTATTGGTCAACTGGCACCATTTAAAACCAGTTTGTACTCAGCATTAGTCAAATTCTATCCTCATCCTTCAAAATAAATGCTGTTACAAGAAGAATGTTAACAAATATGATGCTGATTCACTTGTAAATCTATCCATGTGAGAAAGGGAGAGAAATCTGTCTTTAAAGGTACTAAACTAAGAAAATATATTCAGGCTTACATATATCTTCATGAATTATAATGCTGATATTTTTTCATTTCATTTTTATTTTTCATGTAATTTACCCACATGTTAGAATAAGAAATATGCAAATATATACTAAAGAAAGTAGCATTGTAAAATATATTTTGTCCTATAATAAAAACCAGTGACATTTCTGGTTGGATTATTGGCATAGACTTTTTAAAAATATCACTGGTTAGGCTACTCTTGAGTTCTCAGAGCAAAAACATTCCATAGGAAGCCAAGAAATATAATTTTAGTTGCAGTATAATTTTCCAGCTATTACACATAGCCGTATTTTGGCAGGTTTAAAAACTAGTAAAAATGTAAGGAAATATAAACCAACTGATGGTTGAATCCATTTTTGTGTTTAACAACTGGGCGAGTAGTTTTACAAGCCACTGATTCTTATCTTATTTCACAGTACCTTTGTCACAAATAAAGCCAAAATTTGGTTTATAAAATCCTAATGACTCTCCAAGATCCCTGGGACATGTGCATATGAAAACGACTCTGAGGGACATGGATATAGCTCCCTGTTTTTCACTTTGCTTAGGAGATCAAGAAAAGATGAAACACAAGGTTTGATTTTCATTTTGCATTTCAAGGAAACATCTCATCAAATAGGTAACAGCTAAGTATCAGCTAAAATCAACTGCAGGTCCAAACTGATCATTTTTGAAGAAAACAGTCCCAACTTAGATCCATCTTAATAATGATCACATCAACTCACATCCCCAGTCAACCGAAACTTTGTGCATTTCCTGGTGGCTGACAGCAACACCATTAGCAGAGGGTAGAAAAACTCATTTGGATGTTGGGTGAAGTTTCAGGACCTCTTCTCAGAACAAGGCTCTAAATTCTCATCTAAAACATGTTTTTAAAGAGTAAAAGAAAATGGAACATGTGGCATCAGAAAGGAAATCAATTACTGAAATATAACTGTCAAAATATTTAAAACAATTTTATGAAGTAGTAATTCATATGCTTCTTCATTAATGCATTAAATAACACGATCTTGCAGCAGGTCTGTTAACTACTATTATTTCAAAATAGTGATGAGTGCAAACTATATTTTTAAAAAAATATTTTTGGATTATCTGTAGTACTGTACCATGTTATGAAAATAGCTGTGATTTCTATTAGCGTCAACATCACAGGTGCTGGATATGCTGATATTGTTCACATGCATTATTTAAGAAATGCTACTTTGCAGTTAGAGGTTAGTGAAGATAAAGATGCAGTAGTCTTTCTGTCTGAATTCACTGAAGCCCTGAATTTTAGCCCTCATGTAGGAAAAAGATCTAATATTTCAGTTATTATCTGTGTGCTGGGCATTGTGCAGTGTCGGGTATGTTTGCTCGTCTTATCTCACTGTGCCGCTCAGAGGGGATTACTGGTGCTGTGTTACAAAAGAGAACTCTGATATGCAGAGGGTTTCTTGTGCAAAGTCTGGGGTTCCAACCCAAGTGTGGCTGATCCCAAAGCTGACTAATCCTCTGATCTTTTTGCTTTAATATCCTTTTCCCAATAGAAAATCTGTTTCTGGTTAATAAACTGAGGCAAAATTTTCACTCCTCTATAGCAATCACCTAGCTCTTTGTTTTATCAAAATGAAGCATGTGTGTGTTTATTCTAAATAAGTTTAAAACCTCTGTGGGAGTAAGTGAAGTATAAATGATAAGCTAGTCATCTGTTTATCAATGTTCTGACTAAACCAAGTTCAAGCTCATTCCTACCACATTTTATTCCCCTCTTCTCTAGTTCTAGTCCCTACATTATCTAAATAGAAATGAAAGTTGGCATTTACTTTCCCCTAAATGATGAACTTCAGTACATTATACTGACAAAAGGCTCTTTCATTTCATTCTCTTTTAATAACCAGCTCCCCACTTGTGAAGTAAGTGGGTAGCTCAGTCCCAAAAAGACCTCTACCTTCCCCAAGTCAAAAAGGCAGCCAACAGCTGCAGCTTGATCCTCCCAGAGTTTCCAACCTCAGCCTTGCCAGAGAGAGACAGTGCTCCTTCTAATAAGAGGTCATTCCGTCCCCCTGGGCTCATTACAAACTCCTCCTGATCAGAGGCTGCTGGTTCTAAACAGTGCCAAATTATGTGAGGTGGTTTTTCTTACATGTACTACTGTCCACCAGGGATGGAATTGAAACCACTAAAATAATTCTATGTGGTAGTTTAGGTCTAACTCATATTTAAGAGAAATATTTGGATACTTGGTATATTTTAACTTCAGGATAGAACTCTTAGCAATTCCCAGATGCAATAGTTTGTGTAACTTAGAAGAATCCTAAACATGATAAATGTATCAGACACATGTCTTGATGTCAAGGATAGAATTTATCCAATATAAGATCAGACAGGTTTAATAGACCACTTAAGTGTTATAAGGCATGCTTCATACTAGGATGAATTATGTCCCTATCTGTTATTCAGTGTATATGTTCTATCATTTTCAGTATTGAATAAAAAAACCTTATATAAATAATGTGAAATGTCTGATTTAAAGCAATAAATGCTAATAAAGCCAAATTGAAGGCTGACAGACCTTCCGTAACTCATATAGATTGCTTAGGAAAGGTATAATAGGGACAGTTTTAAAGATGGAATCCTAGAATACTTTAATAAGTCTGTTGAAAATCATCTTGAGTACCCTAAATTATTCAAAGGCAAATCCATTAAATTGGCAGAATTTTAAACGTTGACAATTATAATATTTGGTTTACAGCATCTATTTTAGTGACTAATTTGCCATGCCTGTTTTCTTGACAATATATTTCTAAAAGACTGATGCTTTAGCTGTGTTTCAGTATGTCCACTCTAGAGATATTCCTTATGCTTACAATGGGTTGTGTTTCTGCTGGATGTTCCTTTAAGGAAAAATGATTAAACCAAACAAATCTGATTTGTTTCCTATTATAACAATAGCACAGCAGTGTGTTATATTGGTTGAGAACCTGAAGCCCAGCTTTTTATAGAAACAAATTCAGGTAAATCTTCTTAATTGTGGTATGCCTAAGAAAACACATAATCATACAGAATTTGAAAAAAAAATTCTTTCCTCATGAAAATTATCAGAAGTAACTTTGAGAATCTTTTTGAGAGACCAGGATCATTTGATGAATGTTACAGAAATCAGTTAGCAATGTCAGTTTTATTTCTCTCCAGTTTCTATCACAAATGATGTGGCAGCTTGCACAGGTACTGGGCCCAAAAATTTCTTTTATTCCCTTCTGAATAGAAAATCTTTCTGCTTTCCAGAATTTATACCTCAGCGATCCTAGCTTCATCTTGCACCCTGATATTATGTAAGGCATCACTACCTTAAAAATGCATGAACTGGGACTTCCCTGGCAGTCCAGTGGTTAAGATTCTGTGCTTCTAATATAGGGTGTGCAGGTTCAATCCCTGGTTGGGGGACAGATTCTTCATATCTAGTGGCATAGCCAAAACAAAACAAGAAAAAAAATGCTATGAACCAACCGTTATTTGCATTGAAGTTTTCATCCTTTGATCCTTGTTACAATGTTCTTTCACTATGTCCAAAAGCTTCAAAGCTTTGGCTTGAGTGGTAGCCAAACTCAAAGCTGAATTAGATCCTGATTTCACAAATCTAAAATCTTTTCCATCTTAGCCATATATCTGACAACTTTATTTGAATCAGTGGACAACAACCATTACTAAACTGCTTTCAGTCATTTTAAGGACCAGGTCTGTAGTATGAAGACTGGTTTGAGCTAATGAAACTAACGTTTTTAAGTAAAAGGGCCAAACGAGTACTTATAGAAAGGAGCATTGCACTATAAAGTAATCCTTTGGGAAGTCATATACTTAGTCCAATGATGATGTTATTTCTCAAAACAATTTTGGAGATTTTCCTTTGGCCTTCAGAGAGAGCGTACTGGTTGCAAAGGTAAACAAGTTTTATTTCTTTATGGCCAAGGAGGTACAAGTCTCAGACTGCAAAATCAGCTGTGCAAAAAAAAAAACACAACCACCTTATTTTCTCTAACTGAACTTAATTTCAATCTTCCTCAACTCAGGTTAACTTTAATGACTTATTCAACCAGTTCAGGACTTTTTCCCACCCTTTTCTCCTTGAGTTCCCTCTCAGTTTGAAAGCTTTAAGTCATGATGTCCATGAGGTAGGAGAGGACCACTGGCTTCAGAAATGGTGGCATTTAGTGCTGTCCAGGGCTTCCCAGGTGGCACGAGCAGTAAAGAACCCACTTGCCAATGCAGGAGACATGAGACATGGGTTCAGTCACTGGATTGGGAAGATCCCCTGGAGGAGGGCATGGCAACCCACTCCAGTATTCTTGCCTGGAGAACCCATGGACAGAGGAGCCCGTCAGGCTACACACCATAGGGTCACAAAGAGTTGGATACGACTACACAACTGAGCGACTTCACTTTCACTTTTCACTTTCATGCATTGGAGAAGGAAATGGCAACCCACTCCAGTGCTCTTGCCTGGAGAATCCCAGGGATGGGGGAGCCTGGTGGGCTGCCATGTATGGTGTTGCACAGAGTCGGACACGACTGAAGCGACTTAGCAGCAGCAGCAGCAGCAGCAGCAGAAGTGACTTAAAACACACACTGTGGTGTCCAGGCACAGGTGTCCATCCCTGAAGACATCTCAAGGTGGCCTTGATCTCCTCTGGACTCACAACTTTTAGTCTATATTTCTGACATGATGGGTAGGCTGCCTGAGGCCCCTGAGCCTATCTTTTGCACCTCTCTTTGAATGAACCTGACTTCCCTTGTGACTCAGACGGTAAAGCGCTTGTCTACAATGCAGGAGACCTGAGTTTGATCTCTGGGTCAGGAAGATTCCCCTGGAGAAGGAAATGACAATCCACTCCAGTACTGTTGCCTGGAAAATACCATGGACAGAGGAGCTACAGTCCATGGTGTCGCAGAGTCACGACTGAGAGACTTCACTTTCCTTTGAATGAGAGGACAAGGAAGCCCAGGAAATGTTTGGCTGCCCTCCTGTGCTGCTCTGGGACGCCATGCCACTCTGACATGGTCACTAGCTCCCAGCTTTACTTTCTTTGCTCTTGTGGAAGATGTGAGAGGGAAGCAGTGAGAGGCTTACTGCCTCCTCAGGTTCCACTTAGGAATCAATGCACAAGTCTTCCTTTGCTCTGACTCCCACCCTACTTGGGGAATTTGACATTTTGGAGGGTGTGGCAAACTTCATACTTAGGTCATCACAACATTATTTTCTCTAAATCTGTTGCTTAAAGCATTAACCTTATGCTCAGAGTCAGGATTGTGAATTTTTGCCCTCTAAAAAATTTCTGTCCAACTGCTAACTGCTGTGAGTTTCAAGGTGTCACAGTGTAGAGATTAGGAGGATAGACTCTTTAGCCAGGCTAGTTGGGACTGAATACTGGCTCCACCACACACTAGTTTTAGTGCCCTGGGACTCTCTCTTCCTCCATGTTCTCATCTTTAAAAATAGGGATGATGATAATAATGCCTACCTTGTGGAGTTGTTTTGGGGATTAAGGAGTTAATATTTATAAAGCATTTAGAACAATACCTGCACATAGTAAACCTCATGTATTATTAGTTATATTTGAAAAATAAATTCATAAATCTCAACAGCTGAGCATTAGCTCTGTTTTTGTTTGGTGCCTAATGCTGTCTGAGTGGGATGAAGGAGAGGGGAAGGAGGGAAATTTGGAGAGATGCTGTGATTGTTAATTTTATGCATCAGCTTAAATTCATCATGGGGTGCCCTGATATTTGGTTAAACATTATTCCGGATGTGTTTGTGAGAGTGTTTCTGGGTGAAATTAGCATTTGCATCAGTAGATTGAGTAAAGCATAGCTCTCCCCAATGGGGTGGGCCTCATCCAATCCATTGGAGGCCTGTTTCGTACAGAAAGATATAGGAAAGGATAATTTACCCTCTCTGCCTGACTACGTTTAAGCTGAGACGTTGGTTTTCTCCTGCCTTTGCACTTGAGCTTAAACTGGAGCTTACACCATTGGATATTCTGGTCCTCAAACCTTGGGAATCATACTGGAATGATACCATCCACTCTCTCGGGTCTCCAACTGGCCAACTGTAGATTGTGGGACATCTCAGCCTCCATCTGTTTATGTGCCAGTTCCATTTAATGACTTCTTTCTCCTTCTCTGTTTGTATGTATGTATTCCTATTGATTCTGTTTTTCTAACAAAACCATACCATATAGATGGATAGAATAATATTTCAAAATATTATTCCAGCCAAAATCATCTCAACATTTTCTTTCTCTCTGTTTATTTTTTCCCCATTTTGTTTCATTTCCTTCTTTGCTCAGCTTATTCTAGCTGACTCAGCTTCAGGTTAGTTCAGTTGCTCAGTCATGTTCAACTCTTTGCGACCCCATGGACTGCAGCACACAAGGCTTCCCATTCATCACCAACTCCTGGAGCTTGCTCAAACTCATGTCTATTGAGTTGGTGGTGCCATCCAACCATCTCATCCTCTGTCATCCTCTTCTCTTCCTGCCTTCAATCTTTTTCAGTATCAGGGTCTTTTCCAGTGAGTCAGTTCTTCTCATAGTGGCAAAAGTATTGGAGTTTCAGCTTCAGCATCAGTCCTTCCAATGAATATTCAGGACTGATTTCCTTTAGGATTGACTGCCTTGATCTCCTTGCAGTACAAGGGACTTTCAAGAGTCTTCTCCAACATAGTTCAAAAGCATCAGTTCTTTGGTGCTCAGCTTTCTTTATAGTCCAAATCTAACATCCATACATGACTCCTGAAAAAAATCATAGCTTTGACTAGATGGACCTTTGTCAGCAATGTCTCTGCTTTTTAATATGCTGTATAGCTCAGTCATAGCTTTTCTTCCAAGCAGCAAGTGTCTTTTGGTTTTATGGCTACAGTCACCAACTGCAGTGATTTTGGACCCCAAAATTAAAGTCTTTCACTTTATTGGAAACAATGGACATGTGACAAGTTTCCATTGTTTCCCCATTTACTTGTCATGAAGTGATGGGACTGGACGCCATTACCTTAGTTTTCTGGATCTTGAGTTTGTTTGTTTTTTTTTACTTTTATTTATTTTTTTTTAAATTAATTTTTATATTTTAGTTTGTTTTGCTTTACAATACTGTATTCGTTTTGCTATACATTAACATGAATCAGCCATGAGTGTACATAAACTCCCAATCCTGCCCCCCACCTCTCCCCTCCCACCCCACACCTTCTCTCTGGATTATCCCNCTCTGTTTCCTTTGCCTTTTCTAAAACCAGCTTGAACATCTAGAAGTTTGCGGTTCATGTATTGCTGAAGCCTGGCTTGGAGAATTTTGAGCATTGCTTTACTAGCATGTGAGATGAGTACAATTGTGCAGTAGTTTGAGCATTCTTTGGCATTGCCTTTCTTTAGGATTGGAATGAAAACTGACCTTTTCCAGTCCTGTGGCCACTGCTGAGTTTTCCAAATTTGCTGGCATATTGAGTGCAGCACTTTCACAGCATCATCTTTCACGATTTGAAATAGCTCAACTGGAATTCCATCACCTCCACTAGCTTTGTTTGTAGTGATGCATTCTAAGGCCCACTTGACTTCACATTCCAGGATGTCTGGCTCTAGGTGAGTGATCACACCATCGTGATTATCTGGGTCATGACGATCTTTTTTGTACAGTTCTTCTGTGTATTCTTGCCATATCTTCTTAATATCTTCTGCTTTTGTTAGGTCCATACCATTTCTGTCCTTTATCGAGCCCATCTTTGCATGAAATATTCCCTTGGTATTTCTAATTTTTTTGAAGAGATCTCTAGTCTTTCCCATTCTGTTGTTTGCCTCTATTTCTTTGCATTGATCACTGAGGAGGGCTTTCTTATCTCTTCTTGCTATTCTTTGGAACTCTGCATTCAGATGCTTATATCTTTCTTTTTCTCCTTTGCTTTTTGTGTCTCTTCTTTTCACAGCTATTTGTGAGGCCTCCTCAGACAGCCATTTTGCTTCTTTGCTTTTCTTTTCCATGGGGATGGTCTTGATCCCTGTCTCCTGTACAATATCACGAACCTCCATCCATAGTTCATCAGATAGCGTGGCCGAGAGGAGCTACCCCATTTCCGAGGTCAGGGGCAGAAGCCAAGAGGACCCTATGTCCGAGAGGCGGTGGCCAAGAAGAGCTACACCACGTCCGAGGTCAGGGGCAGTGGCCGAGAGTACCAGGCTGTGACTATGCAGGAACAGTGGAGAGGAGCTACCTCACGTCTGAGGTCAGGGGCAGCGGCCAGGAGGAGTTATCCCCTGCCTAAGGCCAGGGGCAGCAGCCAGGAGGAGCAACCCCACATCCAAGGAGTGATGGCTGTGCAGGCACAGGAAGGCCTAGAGGAGCTACTCCATGTTCAAGGTTGGGGAGGGCGGTGCGGAGATACCCCTCGTCCAAGGTAAGGAGCAGCAGCTGCACTTTAATGGAGCAGCCATGAAGAGATACCCCATGTCCAAGGTAAGAGAAACCCAAGAAAGACGGTAGGTATTGCAAGAGGGCATCAGAGGGCAGACACACTGTGTTCATTAGAAGAAATTAAAACTCAGGAAGAGTGAAAGGGTCTAAAAAGGGGATTTATGGTGCTAGAGGATAAATTGTGACTCTAAGGATGGAATCTTCTGGTGAATGAAGAAAGCCACAATGTGTTCCATGTACAGTAGAAATGGAATAATATGCATTTAAAGACCCTAATAATTTTCTCATGTTTATGGAAGAAGATAGATTTGCATTCAAAAATTTCAAACTAAGGTTAGAATATATTTGTAGAATCTAAATAGAATCTCTTTAAATCTGAAATATTGTTTTTCATGACTAAAAATTGTATTTCAAGATACTGAGTTTATTTCTCAGAAAATAGATTACAGAAATGATTTTACAAATGAGGCATGCCTTATCTCAACCCCAATATTCTTCTGAAGTGACTTGAGTAATCCTTGACAGGTGCCTGTAGAATTAATTTTAAATTTTCTGATTTTGTTACAGAATCTTTGCAAGTCCTGTTGCAGGCAGTGGTCATAAATTGTACACTCTCCATACAGCCCTATTATTTCTATCAAGCTTGCAAACCATTTGGGTTTCTTTGTAGGCTGTGAATGAGTCTATCCAAAGCGAAGGAGGAAGATGAAAACAATACTTTCAAATGATACTATTTGAGGAATACTTTTTCTCTGTTTGGGATTGGTTTTATAGGCAACAAAATGCTACTTACATTACAAATCAACATCTACTTATTTCAGCACCACACAAAGAAGCTTATATTACCATGATGATAACTACATTTAAACGGATTAAATCAAATCAAATCGATTAAATGGATAGATTTGATTTAATCCGTTTAAATGTAGCTATCATCATGGTAATTATTTGCAGTGGAATTCCAGAAATGATACCTGCTTTTGGACTGAAAGGACTTCCCTGGTGGCTCAGATGGTAAAGCATCTGCCTACAATGCAGGAGACCTGGATTCAATTCCTGGGTCAGGAAGATCTCCTGGAGAAGGGAGTGGCAACCCACTCCAGTATTCTTGCCTGGAAAATCCCATGGACAGAGGAGCCTGGTGGGCTACAGTCCATGGGGTCGCAAAGAGTCGGACACGACTGAGCGACTTCATTTCACTTTTGGACTGAAAAGTTTTCTGGGTGACGTTGGTTGTAAGGCAGTGCTGGGGCCTTTCCCTCTGACAACGTATTTCCTGAGGATGTTTCAGGCCATGATTATCACTTCCAGTAACTCTAGGTGTGTACAGCTCAGACTAAAAAAAAACTCCACATATGTTTTTCCTGCCTGCTTTTTTTTCTGGCCCACCAACCTGCTGATCTATGTCCAGGTTATCATAGGCTCGTGACCACCTACAACACCACATCATTAGATAAATATTCTCTCTGACAGAGAGACTTCTCTCTGATAGAGGGAGAAACGTTATGGCTTGAGAAAGCTGCCTTTGAGAAAGGGGCTGTAGCCGTGTGGGACTCCCTCTGCGTGTTCCGCGTGATCTGGATCAGTGTGCCTGTGGTGATGCTCGTCCTCACACGTCACAACACAGCACAACGCGTCCACAGGAGCAGCCTCTGCCCACCACCCTCTCCTGGGAAAGAGACACCACGCGAGGCCAGCACTGGTCACCTGCTTTGTATTCTTTCACTTGACCAATATCTGCCTTGCCATTTATCTAAGTTGCTGCTGCTGCTAAATCGCTTCAGTCGTGTCCGGCTCTGTGCGACCCCACAGACCGCAGCCCACCAGGCTCCCCTGTCCCTGGGATTCTCCAGGCAAGAACACTGGAGTGGGTTGCCATTTCCTTCTCCAATGCATGAAAGGGAAAAGGGAAAGTGAAGCTGCTCAGTTGTGTCCGACTCTTAATGACCCCATGGACTGCAGCCCACCAGGCTCCTCCGCCCATGGGATTCTCCAGGCAAGAGTACTGGAGTGGGGTGCCATTGCCTTCTCCTTATATAAGTTACAGACATAATATAAAATGTTTGGAGAACATAACTGTTTTCCTCTCCTCTTGTTATCCGGTCATCTGTCCTTTTGGCTAATCAAAGGCACTAAGAGATGATCCTATCTGAATGGTGTCTTTTAAAGATGAAACAATGGTCCTCACAATGCTCAGCGGTTTGAACACCCTCAGACAATTCTCTGACACAAAGGTTGGGTGTTTAGAATTTCTCACACCAAAATATTTGTAAGGCAAATTTCAAAAAGAGCATTAATAATTTTTACTTTGATGGTTTCTTTAGTCATCCAGCTTAGTGAACCTACTTGGATAAAAGACCAGGAGTATGGAATAAAACATATTCAAGACAGCGGCAAATTGATGGGAAAACTCTTGTAACTTTCCTACAGTGATTCTCAAAAACTTGTGATAATTTGGTTGCCCCTCTTGGTGCTTGAGGGAGAGTGGGCTTCCTCAGTGGTGAAGACTCCATCTGCAATGCAGGGGATACGGAAGACATGAGTTCTATCTCTGGGTCAGGAAGACCCCCTGGAGGAGGAAGTGGTAACCTACTCCAGTATTCTGGCCTCGTGAATTCCATGGGCAGAGGAGCCTGGTGGGCTACAGCCCATAGGGTAGCAAAGAGTCGGACACGCCTGAGTGATTGGGCATGACATGGTACTTGGTGCTCAGGACAGGTTGCCCTAAGATGTGCCACAGTAGTGTAGAATAATGGTGGGAAAACTCTTGTAACTTTCCTACAGTGATTCTCAAAAACTTGTGATAATTTGGTTGCCCCCTTGGTGCTTGAGGGAGAGTGGGCTTCCTCAGTGGTGAAGACTCCATCTGCAATGCAGGGGATACGGAAGACATGAGTTCTATCTCTGGGTCAGGAAGACCCCCTGGAGGAGGAAGTGGTAACCTACTCCAGTATTCTGGCCTCGTGAATTCCATGGGCAGAGGAGCCTGGTGGGCTACAGCCCATAGGGTAGCAAAGAGTCGGACACGCCTGAGTGATTGGGCATGACATGGTACTTGGTGCTCAGGACAGGTTGCCCTAAGATGTGCCACAGTAGTGTAGAATATATAGAATATATTGAATTAAAGTTACTTGAGAAACAGCGAGTGAAACAAAATTACATATGTATGACATCTTATGCACTCCCTCATCTGAAAGCAGGAAATAAATCTCCATGTGACGTTATTCTGTCTCTACTAGGAGGATAGAAAGCATCCTTATCACCTGATTTGGAATTCAAGGCCAAGGAACTGTATGAACAAGCTTTGTCATTTCTTCATTAGTTTGCTGTCCCAAGCAAAACCTTATTTTGTTAAATCTTCACAAGTAATTGTATCTTTGGCTAAAAATGATATATAAATAACCTACTTTGGTCACTTTGGAGGTCCCATTCCTCTGAGACCTCTACAGGTACAAATTAAATTTGTTGGTTTAATTTAAAAAGAAGAAAGAAAAAAAAAAAGACCGTTTTTCTGTCTTGTGTGTTTGTATAATAAAGTTTTACTAAAAGTATAAAAAAGATAGAGAAAGCTTCTGACAGAGACATCAGAAGGGGGCAGAAAGAGTGCCCTCCTGCTAGTATTTAGCTGGATGTTATATAGCTACCAGCAGGCTAATTAGAGAAAGGGAATGTCTCAAAACTCAGAGAATGGCACCAGGTCCCTCACCCACAACATGCATTTTGAGATAACTTTGGCACAAAGTGAGTCATCCTGGGCTATAAAACGATTGTCATGAATCTTGAAGAAAGGCAGGTTTCCAAGTAAATATATAGTTTCATTAACATAGATTAGGAGAACAATGTATGAGTAAGGCATACTGGTTTGTTGAACCCTTGTCAGTTTGGAGTCTTAAGGGGAACCAACTTGAAGAGTCTAGGGTAAAGACAGTTCATTAACATTAAGAAAAACATTTCCAGAAGAAAAATGCATTGGTTAGCTCAAAGTTGAGAATTAAGTTCAGATGGAACCAGGTGTCAACATGGCAACACAGAATTTTAAGAGAAATCTCCTTTTAAAATTTGTATAGGGAAGGGAAAGAATATGACACTTGTAGTTTGTTTCCTCCTGCCGCTTAAGAAAGATAAAAATGTCTGACACTTGCAGCCTATTTCCTCTGTTTGGCGATCCCAACCTTCCTGCCTGTTACCCTCTCATTCCCCCCTTTTCTTTTAGGAGAGTTATGTTGCCTAGGAAAAGGGGGTGCCGTTCACATTCTGTAACTGCTTCTGAGCTCATAAGGGACATCGTCCCTAAATTGGTGAAGGAACATATTCTCCTAACCCTCGTATTGAGGGTCTCTGATCCAGGGACCCCAAGTAGTAGTTGCAGGAGTTTGAGCAACCATTTGTAACTTTAAAAACCTTCATGTGACTAGAAAGAAACCCATTTACACAGTTACAGATGTAGGGAGCAAACAGCAAAAACAGAACAATCAGCAAAGTTAAAAGTCACATTGCGTAGGAAAAGGGGGTGCCGTTCACATTCTGTAACTGCTTCTGAGCTCATAAGGGACATCATCCCTAAATTGGTGAAGGAACATATTCTCCTAACCCTCGTATTGAGGGTCTCTGATCCAGGGACCCCAAGTAGTAGTCGCAGGAGTTTGAGCAACCATTTGTAACTTTAAAAACCTTCATGTGACTAGAAAGAAACCCATTTACACAGTTACAGATGTAGGGAGCAAACAGCAAAAACAGAACAATCAGCAAAGTTAAAAGTCACATTGTGTCCATAGTTAAGGTACAAAGTGTTGCACCAGTCCATTTTAGGATTGTTAGATGTCATCAGATTAAGAAGCATTGCATATGGTTGTTATTGTCAAAGGTATTCACAGACTGGGAGAAAGTCCTTTTCTTGAAGTGGAGATGCCCTCCAGGAAAAGACTTCCACTGATGAAGAGGGGAGCGCTCTGCAGACCCAGCAATTGGACTGACTGTGGAATGCAGTGCAGGGGTGAGCTCAGGACAGGAAGGCATTGTCTTGAGGATCAAATGGCAGACTCAGGATTTTTGGAGTCAGCAGAAGCAGGCTCACATTGATTATCAGGCTCATCTGACAGAAAGGTCCTTCCATCCAGGTTGGAGACAGTTTCTTAAATTATGTTTTGGTTGTAGGTCATGCATGAGGCATCTAATCTTCATCCAGAGGTAGATTACCGAGATACGCTTCAGAAACAAACCTACAGTGTTCCAAATTCATCTGCACTCTCCAGGGCAGATGGGTGCAAGGGGCCGCTGCTGGCACCAAAGTTCCAGTTCCTTGTGGAGTCCAGTCGAAGGAAGGAAGTCCACTCTGGGTTGCTTCATCGGTCACCATAACTGTTGGCTAAAGTGATGTACAACTTGAGAGTTGTGAGTCAAGTTTTATTGGAGGCAAAATGAGGACGGCAGCCCAGGAGGCAGCTCTCAGATATCTCCGAGAGACTGCTCGTTGTGTTAATTTAATGAGGTCAGCTGATATAACTTAGAAGGATGGGGCCATATCCCTACCTCTAAACCCTTACTTTAAAGAGATCTTCCGTAATGTGACATATCGATCAGTCCAATTATAGAAACTTGCTGGGTTAAACTAGACAGACTTCGCTGGACCAAAAGATTTAAAAAACATTTAGAAATATTTATTTAATTTTATGTTTGGTTGCACTGGGTCTTTATTGTTGGGTGTTGGTTTTCTCTGGTTGTGGAGAGCGTGGGCTATGCTCTGGTTGCAGTGTGTGAGCTTCTCATTGTGGTAGCTTCTTGTTGCAGAGCATGAACTCTAGAGTGCCCCTTGGCATGTGAATCCTCTGGACCAGGGATCAAATCCCTGTCCCCTGCGTTGGCAGGTAGATTCTCACTGGATCGCCTGGGAAGTTCTGGACCAAAAGATTTTATATCTATACTTTTACATACTTTAGACTTTGATGTCTATATTTAAGTTTACTTTATGGTGTCAATTATATCTGGTATAATTACAAAGTGATATAAGTGTAAATATAACCATGCTTCCCTCACAGTATGAATAATAATCAAGTCTCCAAAGACAAAGGTATTCATTTTTATATACTTAAAGACACTCATGATTTATTTTTTGCATGTGCAGGTTTGTATGTAGATATTTGCAGAGAGGTAGTCCTTGAATTTCCATTCTATAATTTGAAGGTATATTTTTTGTGTCAATGGCAAATATTTTTGTCTTTGTAGCTTTGCACTTTTGTAATGTGATATTTTGCATTTACAATTTACATTCGCAATTCCTGTATATTGCAGTATGATATATATGAAAACCTGAAAAACTCTGCTAGAAAACAGCTAAAATTCTCAATAAAATATTGGAAAATATCTTAAAATTTAGACTTATGCTCAGACAAGTATAAGGTAGATTTCTGAATGCTGGCAGTGCAGATGTTCTTAGCATATATATGAACCTTTTATAGCTTCTTGAGAACAGAAATCTGGGAATTGGATCCAGAGAACAGAGTTTGATTGATGAAGTAAGAAAGTTCAGGTACATTCTCTTACACTAGAAATAATTTTATGTGAGGGCATTTAACTGTTGAAACTAAAATGAAAAAAATTACAATAGGTAAGTAGTAATAAAAGTTAAATTATGCATTTATTAAGTAGAAAAAACTTACTACATATTAGGTGCTCAATTAAAAATTGAGTTTTGTTGTATTAAACTCTGATTCTAGCATTTATATTCCTTTTTTATGAAATTGATGAAGACTTGCCTGCTCTAGCATAAATTATTTATCAAGAGAAGTTTCAGAAGAGAGAAATTACTCTTTGGATAGCTATACTTTGATTGAAAGTAAAAGTCGCTCATTTGTGTCCAGCTGTTTGCGACCCTATGGACTATAGTTCATGGAATTCTCCTGGCCAGAATACTGGAGTGGGTAGCCATTCCCTTCTGCAGAGGATCTTCCCAACCCAGGGATCTAACCCAGGTCTCCCACATTGCAGGTGGATTCTTGAGCAGCTGAGCCACAAGGGATGCTCAAGAAGGCAGCAGTGGGTAGCCTATCCCTTGTCCAGCAGTTCTTCCTGAACCAGGAATTGAACCTGGGTCTCCTGCATTGCAGCTGGTTTCTTTACCAGCTGAGCCACCAGGGAAGGCCGTACTTTGACTTTGGTCAAAGTACTTTTTTTGGATTAAAAACTGGATTTAGTTGATTTATGGAAACTAAAAACCATTAGTGCTTTGAGTTGGCTTTTGTTTCTACTATTGCAGAACTCATAGAATTGCTTCTTAAGGAAAATAGGAAGAGGCATTTGTGAAATCAAGTGGTGAACTTAATTAAAAACACTTCTATATTTATCAAAAGAACTCTCTGTAATTCAGTAATTTGTTGTTCCTCTGGAAAAATCAGAAATTCATTGCTCACAGATTGATTTACAGTCCATGGAAAGGAAGTATCCTGTGCCTACTATAACCCTGGAACCAGGCACCCACCTACACTCAACTGAGTCCGTCAGAGGCATTGCACCCTCTGAACACTGAAGGCTCAGACTCAGTAAGTACCCTCACCATCTAAAGCTCTTTCATGAAGGGAGTGAACTGGTTATTTTTACAAGAACTTACTTTCCCCAATTCTTTTTTGCTTTGAAGGTCTTCTTATGCTAAACAGTTTCTGCTTAAGTGTAGTCTCCTCTATTCTTTTTCTATATATTTTTTAAGTTTCTAGATGCTCTATTTTTAAAATATTATGAACCTTCTTTTTGTGTCATTCAAAAGTACTGTTTACTTTTACTTATGTTCTCATTTTCTCAGATTAAAAAAACCTTATTGTCTATTTTCGCTCTGAATCTTTCTTGGATATTTTCCTTTCATGTGCAGTTCTTTTACATATCTCTTGAAAGGCCTAACAAGCTATTAAAACAATTTAATGGGCAAACATTAAGTGGTACACAACTTGGAAACTGGAAACAAAGTGAAGGAAATTGGCTGTATAAATCTCAATTCTTTCTGAAGTTCATATAGTATTGTGTTGTTCAGTCCAGCTCTCACATCCATACATGACTACTGGAAAAACCATAGCTTTGACTAGACGGACCTTTGTTTGGCAAAGTAATGTCTCTGCTTTTTAACATGCTGTCTAGATTGGTCATAGCTTTTCTTCCAAGGAGTAAGCGTCTTTTAATTTCATGGCTGCAGTCACCATCTGCAGTGATTTTGGAGCTCAAGAAAATAAAGCCTTTCACTGTTTTGATTGTTTCCCTATCCCTTTGCCATGAAATGACGGGAGTGAAATGGTCTTAGTTTTCCGAATGCTGAGCTTTAAGCCAAATTTTTCACTCTCCAACTCTCCACCATGACCCACCTATCTTGGATTGCCCCGCAGGCATGCCTTGGTTTCACTGAGTTAGACAAAGATGTGGTCCTAGTGTGATTAGATTCACTAGTTTTCTGTGAGTATAGTTTCAGTGTGTCTGCCCTTTGATTCCCTCTTGCTGACACCTACCATCTTACTTGGGTTTCTCTTACCTTGGGCATCGGGTATCTCTTCACGACTGCTCCAGCAAAGCACAACCACTGCACCTTACCTTGGACGAGGGGTATCTCCTTACCGCCACCATTCCTGACCTTCAACATAGGATAGCTCCTCTAGGCCCTCCTGTGCCTTCTCAGGCACCACTCCTCGGGTTGCTCCTCTGAGCCACTGGCCCTGGCCTCGGGTGTGGGTAGCTCATCCCAGGTGCTGCCCCTGGCCTCGGGGGCTAGGTGGCTTCTCCTGGCCACCCCAGACCACAGACACAGGGTATCTCCTCCCTTCCGCCACTGGCCTCGGACGTGGGGTAGCTCCTCCCCGCCACCGCCCTGACCTTGGAAGTAGAGTGTCTCCTCCCGGCCGCCACTGACCTCGGATGAGGGGTAGCTCCTCCCAGTCACCACTGACCTCAGACGCGGGGTAGCTCCTCTCGGCCTTTCCTGCACCATCGCAGCCTGGCACTCTATGCTGCTGCCCCTGAACTTAGACCTGGGATAGCTCTCGGCCATGCAAAACTGGGAGATGACTGTGGCTCAGATCATGAATTCCTTATTGCCAAATTCAGACTTAAATTGAAGAAAGTGGGCAACACCACAAGACCATTCAGGTATGACCTAAATCAAATCCCTTATGATTATATAGTGGAAGTGAGAAATAGATTTAAGGGTCTAGATCTGATAGATAGAGTGCCTGATGAACTATGGAATGAGGTTCATGACATTGTACAGGAGACAGGGATCAAGACCATCCCCAAGAAAAGAAATTCAAAGAAGCAAACTGGCTGTCTGGGGAGGCCTTACTAATAGCTGTGAAAGAAGAGAGGTGAAAAGCAAAGGAGAAAAGGAAAGATATAAGCATCTGAATGCAGAGTTGATGTGATGACTAATCTAGAGCCAGACATCTTGGAATGTGAAGTCAAGTGGGCCTTAGAAAGCATCACTACGAACAAAGCTAGTGGAGGTGATGGAATTCCAGTTGAGCTGTTTCAAATCCTGAAAGATGATGCTGTGAAAGTGCTACACTCAATATGCCAGCAAATTTGGAAAACTCAGCAGTGGCCACAGGACTGGAAAAGGTCAGTTTTCATTCCAATTCCAAAGAAAGGCAATGCCAAAGAATGCTCAAACTACCACACAATTGCACTCATCTCACATGTTAGTAAAGTGATGCTCAAAATTCTCCAAGCCAGACTTCAGCNAATCCTGAAAGACGATGCTGTGAAAGTGCTGCACTCAATTTGCCAGCAAATTTGGAAACCTCAGCAGTGGCCACAGGACTGGGAAGGTCAGTTTTCATTCCAATCCCAAAGAAAGGCAATGCCAAAGAATGCTCAAACTACTGCACAATTGCATTCATCTCACATGCTAGTAAAATAATGCTCAAAATTCTCCAAGCAGGCTTCAGCAATATGTGAACCATGAAATTCCAGATATTCAAGCTGGCTTTAGAAAAGGCAGAGAAATGAGAGACCAAATTGCTAACATCCTCTGGATCATGGAAAAAGCAAGAGAGTTCCAGAAAACCATCTATTTCTGCTTTATTGACTATGCCAAAGCCTTTGACTGTGTGGATCACAATAAACTGTGGAAGATTCTGAAAGAGATGGGAATACCAGACCACGACCTGCCTCTTGAGAAACCTATATGCAGGTCAGGAAGCAACAGTTAGAACTGGACATGGAACAACAGACTGGTTGCAAATAGGAAAAAGAGTATATCAAGGCTGCATATTGTCACCCTGCTTATGTTTCTTATATGCAGAGTACATCATGAGAAACGCTGGACTGGAAGAAACACAAGCTGGAATCAAGATTGCCGGGAGAAATATCAGTAACATCAGATATGCAGATGACACCACCCTTATGGCAGAAAGTGAAGAGGAACTAAAAAGCCTCTTGATGAAAGTGAAAGAAGAGAGTGAAAAAGTTGGCTTAAAGCTCAACATTCAGAAAACTAAGATTATGGCATCTGGTCCCATCACTTCATTGGAAGTAGACGGGGAAACAGTGGAAACAGTGTCGGACTTTACTTTTGGGGGCTCGAAAATCACTGCGTACAGTGACTGCTGCCATGAAATTAAAAGATGCTTACTCCTTGGAAGGAAAGTTATGACCAACTTAGATAGCATACTGAAAAGCAGAGACATTACTTTGCCAACAAAGGTCCGTCTAGTCAAGGCTATGGTTTTTCCAGTGGTCATGTATGGATGTGAGAGTTGGACTGTGAAGAAAGCTGAGCTCTGAAGAAGTGATGCTTTTGAACTGTGGTGTTGGAGAAGACTCTTGAGAGTCCCTTGGACTGCAAGCAGATCCAACCAGTCCTGCTAAAGTTGAAACTTTAATACTTTGTCCACCTCATGCAAATATTTGACTCATTGGAATAAACTCTGATGCTGGGAAGAATTGGATGCAGGAGAAGGAGATGACAGAGAATGAGATGGGTGGATGGCATCACCAACTCAATGGACATGAGTTTGAGTGAACTCCAGGAGCTGGTGATGGACAGGGAGACCTGGAGTGCTGTGATACATGCAGTCACAAAGAGTCAGACATGACTGAGCAATTGAAGTGAACCGAACTGAACTGAGTGTTAGGTGAATGTTATTTTTTTATGATTGTAACTCTATGAAAAGGTTTCAGCAAAGAATGGACACATTTTTCAAAATGGATGTTGGGAAGATTTCTGTAACTGTCTTATCTTGAGTTTTCTTGAAGAGGAGTTGTGGTATCACAGCAGAAAGACCAGATTAGTAAAAAGTTATTACCGCAACAAAAGAGATTGGTCTTGATTTAGAGGTATATCAGTGTAAATGCAAAGAAGAGGACACATGTGAAAGACATTGAGGCAAGAATATTAGTTATTTTCATTAACATTTCTCTTTATTGCAGACTTTACTTTAATAATCAGCTAGAAGATACTTTCAATAGGCTTCTCAATGATTTCCATCCATTTAAGATTTTAATCAAGCAGTTACTGTCTGGTAATAAAATGACATGTAATGTTATAATGATAAGCCTTTCAAAGAGCTCTCATCAATGATTGAGTTGATGCTCAGTAATGAGTTGATCTCTATTTAATCTACTGTGCTTAGTTTAATGAACTTTAATTTTTACCCTGGGCTGAGAGCCTTAAATCAAAGCCATGGCATTATGTCCTCACTGAAAAGTTTTTATAATTTCCATAAATGTACATGCCACTGGGCAATTATTCTTCATTTGGCATTTGGAAATTATCTCTGACTTTTTAAACTTTATAGTTCCCTTGTTTAAGCACTATTTGAATTATCAGTTGTTCACCAAACACTTCAAAGATTTTACAGTTAAAGGAGATAAAGCATATTGTCTCAAAATCTCTAGGATAATAAAGGATAAATTATGAAATGTAATATTAAAAATGAGACTAAAATGTAATATAATAGTATTTTTTCAGATAAAATTGAGTACAAAATGAAAGTATGTAACTCAAACAGTTAAGGGATATTTGGACTACACTCCTTTCCAGCTCTATTTATCCATCTACTTATCACTAGACAGATACTTATCTATATATTTGTTCACAAGTTAATAATGTCTATAAGATACTGATCTTTATCCATTTAGTCATTTCTAAAAGATGTAACTAATAACAAGTAGGAGAGGGAACTATTTAAAGATTCCTGTTATTTGTATATATTTTCTTTCATAGGACATAATGAAAACTATACTAACATTAGTGAAACTCTTCATAAGGAAAGGGAACAATTACTTGTCATTCAAATTGCTTGCATTTGGCAATGTTCTCTTATTGTCCAAGTGAATATGTAAGTTTTAGTTATAAAATTATTTTAAATATAACATTCTTTCTCTTAGTGTTTCTATTTTAATATTTTCTCTGTTGCAGTATTACCTCAGTATGTGTACAGGTTATTAGCTGTGCAATATCCTATTTTAAGTATTTTCTTATTATACTAGTGAAAAATGGCCATTGGATATCCTGAAATAAGCATCTTTATGTACTGAGAATAATTTTTTCCTTTGGTATATTTTAAAAGTCTCTCTTACAATCCTTTGTCATAAATCAAGCAGCATGATATTTAACACACTGTCTAATCTGTTTTGTATCATAGGGAATTTGGGGCCAAATCTTTTCCACATATAGACATAGCTCAAGATATATATTTTATAAACTATTTTCTGAGTAATTTCAGAAATACTAGATTTTTCAAAAAAAAAAAATGTGCATCCAGACTTTGTAACATTTTTTTAAGAGAACTGCTCTATCCTGATATATGACTTCATACTTCATTAACCAATATTTCGAGTTAAACATTCTAGACCTACAGAGGCTGTTTCTACTGACCAAGGACTTAAACATAATCTATTTGTCCAAGAAAATGAAGCTTCTAATAAGGAACCTAAAATAAAAATGTATTATCATGTCTTTTGGCACTTGAGGGGAAACTATAGAACAGCTCAGAGATTTAGCTGTTAAAAATGGCTTCTTTGAAAAAGCAGCCACTACTCGTCATGAAGATAATGTGACATTTTAAAAGCAGCCCAATATATAGGCTACAGAAGAAAGAGTCCCAATGGAAAAATTGTGATTGTCTCATAAATTAAATATTTCCTAAATGCAATTCAGTTCTCTTCCTACTAATAAAAGTAGGAACTGCTTTAAAGTTTAAGTCCAGGTCATAAATCACAACAACATTAAAGATGGCTTTTGTGGTCCACTGAACCAAGGAATATTTGGGGTTAAGGAATTGTAACTTTGTCAACAGAGTTTACAGAGATGTGCAAGCTACTGAAATATTTTGCTTTATTTGATTTGAGGGCTTCTCATGATCACTTATACCTCAAAAAAGATGTTAGGCTCCAATAAGTGATTTTGTCTTTCTACCACCATAAATGTACTGAGTGTCAATTTTTTATTCATCTTGTGGGTTGAGAAATCCATCCATGTTCCAGGTATTGAATAGACTATTCAAATTAGATTCCTATTTTCAAAACTATTAAACATGAGCTTTTAACAACGATTAAGACTTCAGTCAGTGTCATCTCCCACACTGCTTAACTTTGTCAACAGAGTTTACAGAGATGTGCAAGCTACTGAAATATTTTGCTTTATTTGATTTGAGGGCTTCTCATGATCACTTATACCTCAAAAAAGATGTTAGGCTCCAATAAGTGATTTTGTCTTTCTACCACCATAAATGTACTGAGTGTCAATTTTTTATTCATCTTGTGGGTTGAGAAATCCATCCATGTTCCAGGTATTGAATAGACTATTCAAATTAGATTCCTATTTTCAAAACTATTAAACATGAGCTTTTAACAACGATTAAGACTTCAGTCAGTGTCATCTCCCACACTGCTAAGATTCCACAGCTTACATTAGCTTTGTTAGCTTGGCATGAGTGTGAAGGCTATATTCTACTTAATTACAGAATGAAAAGCTTACTATAAAAGCTCACCTAAGGTGGCTAATCAAGTCCTGATACATATGAATAGTGAGCTTAAAATTTCCTGAAAAAGGTGGGAGATATACACTGGTACACATTTTACATTATGTACAACCTCTCTGACCTTAAAATGGGCAGTAGATCCCATTCTCTTTAGGTTTCCCAGTCAGGATTCAGCCTCCTACTACAAACTGAATAGGCAGGCTATCATATAATTAGACACTGTGATTTCCTTCTGAGAAACTGCTGCTGCTAAGTCACTTCAGTTGTGTCCGACTCTGTGTGACCCCATAGACGGCAGCCCACCAGGCTCCCCCCTCCCTGAGATTCTCCAGGCAAGAACACTGGAGTGGGCTGCCATTTCCTTCTCCAATGCAGAAAAGTGAAAAGTGAAAGTGAATTGCTCAGTCGTGTCCAACCCTCAGCGACCCCAGGGACTGCAGCCTTCCAGGCTACTCTGTCCATGGGATTTTCCAGGCAAGAGTACTGGAGTTGGGTGCCATTGCCACTAACCCTGAACCATCCTGTGCTACTTAGAAAGATGTTGATAGTCAAAAATCATGAATTTCTTCTTCCAGAATACACTTACCATCTAACTATATAACTGTAACTCATGATGTGATGGGGAAGAATAAGGGAAAAGATGCTTCTAGGTTTGGGTTTTTACTTTGAACCTTTCAGGAATCCTTGAGATACACTGATATGTTCTTATTTCTACATCAAGTCTACTGGCTCAGCCTCTAAAATGATGGATTTTCTAGGTCAGTACCTGATAAAGAAAGGAGAATGGCTTCAGGTGTAGTAGCAATGATAACAAAATACAATCACCATCCTATAGTTTGGAACCCAAACTCAGTTCTTAAACTGAATTTTTTTCTCATCTGTCTTTTTCTCTCTCTCCCTTTTAAAATTACTTATCATAAAGCTAAACGCCAGAACCCTCTATTCTTACTACCTGGATACAAAGTCCAGCTTCGTTGTTCTTTAGTTGTTTGACTTCAGTCCATTGCATAAACCCTTTTTACTTCAGTTTACCTGTCTTGACAATGGCCATAATTATACTCATTCAAAGGACTACTGTGAGAACTGAATGTGTTGATATACAATAACTCAAAACAATATATAGTGAAAGTGAAAATTGCTCAGTCGTGTCCAGCTCTTTGTGACCCCATGGACTGTACAGTCCATGAAATTCTCCAGGCCAGAATACTAAAGTGGATAGCCTTTCCCTTCTCCAGGAGATCTTCCCAACCCAGAGATAGAACTCAGGTCTCCTGCATTGCAGACAGATTCTTTATAAGCTGAGCCACAAGGGAAGCCCAAGAATACTGGGGTGGGTAGCCTAGCCTTTCTCCAGAGGATCTTCCTGACCCAGAAATCAAACTGGGGTCTCCTGCATTGCAAGCAGATTCTTTAACAACTAGCTATCAGGGAAGCCCAAACAATATATATATTTGGGCATATTATAGTAGCATATAACCTGCTCAGGTGGCTTAGCAGTAAAGAACCACCTGCCAATGCAGGATATGCAAAGGACTTGGGTTTCATCCCTGGGTCAGGAAGACTCCCTGGAGTAGAAAATAGCAACCCATTCCAGTATCCTTGCCTGGAAAATGCCATGGAAAGGAACCTGGCCTGGCCATGAGGTCAAGAATCAGATATGACTGAGCAGACACTCAAGACACCTGGTATAACCTGCCCAATAAATGTCGTTGTTATCATGACTCAGCATTTTTCAGTGAAGTTCCACTTGTGACCTTTAAGACAGGAAAGCCTATTAAAATTTAACTCACAGGAAATTTCTAAAATGGAAGAATTTATGGTCCCTGGAATTCTGGTTATGGAGGCATTTTGGAAGAAATATTATAAAGAAAGGGTCATTCCTGTTAAAATACAAATCCATTGAAGGATTGAATTGGAAAAAAATATAGAATAACATTTATGCTGCTAAAGAAGTAAATAGTTAAATTACTAAATTCTTCTTCCCAGAATATTCTAACTGTATAGGTATCACATTAAACTTACTATCAGAATTTGTGTACTTCAGGAGGGACATTAACTATGTTAATTCTCAGGTTGCTGTTTGACAGGACATTTTAATTGAACCATGCATAACTGCCACAGAAAATTGTAACTGGTGTTCTTGGTCCTCTGTTATACCACAGTACTCTCAAAAGTAAACTAGTAAATTTTTCTCAGTGTGAGAAATATTAGAGAGGATAAGAGGATAATCAATTATGTGCATATATGAATGCTTGTGTGTATGTGTGATAGAAATATCAGGCACTGAGCAGTATAATTTGCTAATAGTAAAAGGTGATGGGTGCTAAAACAGTAAGCCTGTTGCAAAAAAACATGTATTTTTTTAGAGCAGGCAAGAACAATGTCCTTTGAATATATAAGGGCAATTAACAGTTCCTCTCAAATACAATATCCTGCTAAAAGCCAGAGTGAGTAGTGAGTAGATGCAGATGCTTTTAAAGACAGTGTGAAACACATTTTACTGTAGTTGTTATTGCCTGGCAATTATGCTGACTTGTTTAGTGTTGCTTTCAGTCTTCTTCTTTTTTAATTCCTTAATGGAATGTAAATGTTCCAGTGTTCAAAAAGTGCTGCAACACAAAAGGGTCAAAAATTCACACTATAGCAGGAATACAACACACACACACACACACAAAATGTAACTTGAGTCAGAAGACTTGTCTTCCACCTGTAAGTAATGAGTTTTGGATCCCCCATCATGCAGCTTAAGATCTCCCTAAGCTGAGGCATGCCAAGCTGTGCCAAGTCACTTCAGTGATATCCAACTCTTTGCGACCCCATGGAATTGAGCCCACCAGGCTCCTCTGTCCATGGGATTCTCCAGGAAAGGATACTGGAATGGGTTGCTATGCCCTCCTCCAGGGGATTTTCCTGACTCAGGCATCAAACCCTTGTCTCTTCTCTTAAATTGGCAGATGGGTTCTTTACCATTAGCACCACATCAGAAGCAGAAGCATGATGATCAGTAAAATTATGATAATACCTCCTGGATAGCAAGATCTTTGCAAAATAAAATAAACAAGATGTAAAATAAAATAAAATTTTTATTTGTAAATTTGTAAAATAAAATTTACTGCCTGTAAAAGAGTTTTAGGAAAAAATTTAAAAAAAAAAATACAGATATTAAAAAGAAAAGATTCCCAGAGATCTGAAAGTGGAACTCTTTGGGAGTGGGGCATTCAACATAGCTGCAGAAGAATAAGAAGAGATGTATGAACTATGGGGCTTGAATTGTAAAGGGCAGGTAGCAGGAGCCTACTCAGCTGGCATATTAAAAGCTAACAAGGATCAGTCTTGGAAACCAAGTAGAAGAAGTTGTCTGTGTCTCAGTTGTGTCAAAAGCCGACTGCCCCATCTCATGGGCTATTGCAGCAATTGTATCAAAAACCAGATGCTTGGCCAACCTCCTACTTAAAAAAATTTCTAAAACTGAACTAACTGGAATACATGACCAGAATAGGTAACAGATGGGTTATTTAACTGCACACTTGAAGAATTTATGCTGTAGAACAATTCCAGTTATTTTTTCTATCAATGCATATTCTATTCCTAAGGGTATCCAGAGAGTATATTCAAAGATCCTGAGGGGAAAAGTTGTGTTGTTTCATTTTAGATTCCACAAGGCAAATAAATGGTAGCCCTATTACAATCTTTAAAATACTTGAGAGTAGAAATCCGTTTTTGTTCAGTCGCTAATTCAGGACTGACTCTTTGCAACACTCACGCACAGCAGCACACCAGGCTTCTTTGTCCATCACTGTCTTCATGAATTTGCCCAAACTTATGTCCATTGAGTCAGCGATGCCACCAGCCTATCTCGTCCTCTGTCACCCCTTTTTCCTCTTGCCCTCAATCTTTTCCAGTGTCAGGGGCTTTTCCAATGAGTCAGCTCTTTGCATCAGATGGCTGAAATATTGAAGCTTCAGCATCAATCCTTCCAATGAATATTCAGGATTGATTTTCTTTAGGATTGACTGGTTTGATCTCCTTGCTGTCCCAGGGACTCAAGAGTTTTATCTAACACCACAGTTCGAAAGCATCAATTCTTCAGCATTCAGGCTTCTTTATGGTCCAGATCTTACATCCATGCATGACTACTGGAAAAACCATAGCTTTGACTATGTGGACCTTTGCCAGAAAAGTGATGTCTCTGCTTTTTAAAACACTGTCTAGGATTGATCCATTCTCCCAAGGAGCAAGTGTCTTTTAATTTTGTGGCTACAGTAACCATCTGCATTGATTTTGGAGGCCAATAAAATGAAATCTGACACTGTTTCTATATTTTCCCCCATCTACTTGCCATATAGTGATGGAACTAGATGCCATGATCTTAGTTTTTGAATGTTGAGATTTATGCCAGCTTTTTCTCTCCTTCTTCACCCTCATTAAGAGGCTCTTCGGTTCCTCTTAACTTACACCAGTAGAGTGGTATTCTATGCATATCTGTATTTTCGTATTTCTTTTTCTCTCCTGATTCCAGCTTGGGGGTTTATCCAGCCCAGCTTTTTGCATGATGTACTCTGCATATAAATTAAATAAGCAGGGAGACAATATACAGCCTTGATGTACTCCTTTCCCAATTATGAATCATTCTGTTGTTCCATGTCCAGTTCTAACTGTTGCTTCTTGTCTACATACAGGTTTCTCAGGAGGCAGGTAAAGTGACCTGATAATCCCACCTCCTTAAGAACATTCCATAATTTGCTGTGATCCACACAGTCAAAAGCTTTAGCATAGTCAATGAAGCAGAAATAGATGTTTTTTGGAATTTCCTTGCTTTTTTCTGTGATGCAACAAATGTTATCAATTTGATCTGTGGTTACTCTGCCTTTTCTAAATTCAGCTTGAACATCTGGAAAGTCTCAGTTCATGTACTACTGAATCCTAGTTTGAAGGATTTTGAGCATTATCTTGCTAGCATGTGAAATGGGTGCAATTGTGTGATAGTTTGAACATTTTTTGGTATTGCCTTTCTTTGAGATTGGAATGAACACTGACATTTTCCGGTCCTGTGGCCACTGCTGAGTTTTCCCAATTTGCTGGTATATTGAGTTCAGCACTTTAACAACATCTTATTTTAGGATTTTAAATAGCTCAGTTGAGATTTCATTACCTCCACTAGTTCTGTTCATCATAATACTGCCTAAGGCCCACTTGACTTCACACTCCAGGATGTTTTGCTCCAGGTGAGTAATCACACCATTGTGTTTATCTAGATCACTAAGAACTGGGAGCTGGCTGTGGCTCTGATCATGAACTCCTTATTGCCAAATTCAGACTTAAACTGAAGAAAGTAGGGAAAACTGCTAGACCATCCAGATATGACCTAAATCAAATCCCTTATGATTATACAGCGGAAGTGAGAAACAGATTTAAGGGTCTAGATCTTATAGAGTGCCTGATGAACTATGGAATGAGGTTCGTGACATTGTACAGGAGACAGGGATCAAGACAATCCCCATGGCAAAGAAACGCAAAAAAGCAAAACGGCTGTCTGAGGAGGCCTTACAAATAGCTGTGAAAAGAAGAGAGGCGAAAAGCAAAGGAGAAAAGGAAAGATATAAGCATNCGAACTGAACAGGAGGCAGTTATCAAGACAATCCCCAAGAAAAAGAAATGGAAAAAGGCAAACTGGTTGTCTGAAGAAGTCTTACAAATAGGTGAGAAAAGAAGAGAAGCTAAAGGCAAAGGAGAAAAAGAAAGATATACCCATCTGAATGCAGTGTTCCAAAGAATAGGAAGGAGCAATAAGAAAGCCTTCCTCAGTGATCAATGCAAATAAATAGAGAAAATCAACAGAATGGGAAAGACTAGAGATCTCTTCAAGAAAATTAGAGATACCAAGGGAACATTTCACACAAAGATGGGCACAATAAAGGACAGAAATGGTACAGACCTAACAGAAGCAGAAGATATTAAGAATAGGTGGCAAGAATACATGGAAGAACCGTACAAAAACAATTTTCATGACTCAGATAACCACGATGGTGGGATCAGTCACCTAGAGCCTGACATCCTGGAATGCAAAGTCAAGTGGGCCTTAGGAAGCATTACTATGAACAAAGCTAGTGGAGGTGATGGAATTCCAGTTGAATTGTTTCAAATCCCCAAAGATGTTGCTGTTAAAATGCTGCACTCAATATGTCAGCAAATTTGGAAAACTCAGCAGGGGCCACAGGACTGGAAAAGGTCAGTTTTCATTCCAATCCCAAAGAAAGGCAATGCCAAAGATTGTTCCAACTACCGCACAATTGCAGTCATCTCACACACTAGTAAAGTAATGCTCAAAATTCTCCAAGCCAGGCTTTAGCAATATGTGAACCGTGAACTTCCTGATATTCAAGCTGGCTTTAGAAAAGGGAGAAGAACCAGAGATCAAATTGCCAACATCCATTGGATCATGGAAAAAGCAAGAGAGTTCCAGAAAAACATCTATTTCTGCTTTATTGACTATGCCAAAGTTCATCTCACACACTAGTAAAGTAATGCTAAAAATTCTCCAAGCCAGGCTTTAGCAATATGTGAACCGTGAACTTCCTGATATTCAAGCTGGCTTTAGAAAAGGGAGAAGAACCAGAGATCAAATTGCCAACATCCATTGGATCATGGAAAAAGCAAGAGAGTTCCAGAAAAACATCTATTTCTGCTTTCTTGACTATGCCAAAGCCTTTGACTGTGTGGATCACCACAAACTATGGAAAATTCTTAGAGATGGAAATACCAGACCACCTTACCTGCCTCCTGAGGAATCTGTATGCAGGTCAGGAAGCAACAGTTAGAACTGGACATGGAACAGCAGATTGGTTCCAAATCGGGAAAGGAGTACGGCAAGGCTGCATATTGTCACCCTGCTTATTTAACTTATATACAGAGTACATCATGCAAACATGCCAGACTGGATGAAGCACAAGCTGGAATCAAGATTGCAGGGAGAAATATCAATAACCTCAGATATGCAGATGACACCACTCTTATGGCAGAAAGTGAAGAAAAGCTAAAGAGCCTTCTGATGAAAGTGAAAGAGGAGAGTGAAAAATCTGGCTAAAACTCACCATTTAGAAAACTAAGATCATGGCATCTGGTCCCATCACTTTATGGCAAAGAAATGGGGAAACAATGGAAAAGGTGAGAGACTTTATTTTCTTGGGTTCCAAAATCACTGCAGATGGTGACTGCAGCCATGAAATTAAAAGGTGCTTACTCCTTGGGAGAAAAGCTATGACCTATCTAGACAGCATATTAAAAAAGCAGAGACATTACTTTGCTGAACAAAGGTCCATCTAGTCAAAGCTATGGTTTTTCCTGTAGTCATGTCTGGATGTGAGAATTGGATTATAAAGAAAGCTGAGCCCTAAAGAATTGATTGATGCTTTTGAACTGTTGTGTTGGAGAATCTTCTGAGAGTCCCTTGGACTGCAAGGAGATCAAACCAGTCAATCTTAAAGGAAATCAGTTCTGAATATTCATTGCAAGGACTGATGCTGAAGCTGAAACTCCAACTCTTTGGCCACATGATACAAAGAACTGACTCATTGGAAAAGACCCTGATGCTGGAAAAGATTGAAGGCGGGAGGAGAAAGGGATGACAGAAGATGAGATGGTTGGATGGCATCACTGACTCAATGGACATGAGTTTGAGCAAGCTCTGGGAGTTGGTGCTGGACAGGGAAGCCTGGTGTGCTGCAGTTCATGAGGTCGCAAATAGTCGAATAGTACTGAGTAAACTGAACTGAAATGATTCTCTAAGCACTAATTCTGAAGAAGCTGAAGTTGAATGGTTCTATGAAGACCTACAAGACCTTCTAGAACTAACTCTTTTTCATTGTAGGGGACTGGAATGCAAAAATAGGAAGTCAAATAATATCTGGAGTAACAGGCAAGTTGGGCCTTGGAGTACAAAATGAAGCAGGGCAAAATCTAACAGAGTTTTGCCAAGAGAATGCACTGGTCATAGCAAACACCCTGTCCAACAATATAGCAAAGGACTACACATGGACATCGTGAAATAGTCAGTACCAAAATCAGATTGATTACATTCTTCGCCGCTGAAGATAGAGAAACCCTATGCAGTCAGAAAAACAAATCCTGGAACTAACTGTGGCTCAGATCATGAAATTTTTATTGCAAAATTCAAGCTTAGATTGAACAAAGTAAGGCAGGCCCCTGGGCCACTGAGGTATGGCCTAAATAAAATTCCTTATTATTATACAGTGGAGATGACGAATAGGTTCCATGGATTAGATCTGACTGAAAGAGTGCCTGAAGAACTATGGGTGGAGGTTCATATCACTGTATGGGATGCAGTGACCAAAACCATCCCAAAGAAAAAGAAATGTAAGAAGGCAAGGTGGTTGTCTGGGGAGGCCTACAAGTAGGTGAGAAAAAAAGGGAAGCGAATGACTAGGGAGAAAGGGAAAGATGTACCCAACTGAATGCAGAGTTCCAGAGGATAGCAAGGAGAGATAAGAAGGCCTTCAATGAACAATGCAAAGAAATGGAGAAAACAGTAGAATGGGAAAGACTAGAGATCTCATCAAGAAAATGGGAGATATCAAGGGACCATTTCATGCAAGGATGTTCATGATAAAGGACAGAAATGGTAAGGACCTAACAAAAGCAGAAATCAAGAAGAGGTGGTGAGAATGCACCGAAGAACTATACAAAAGAGGTCCTGATGACCCAGATAACCACGATGGTGTGGTCACACGCCTGAGTCACATCCTGGAGTGTGAAGTCAAGTGGGCCTTAGGAAGTATTACTGTGAACAAAGAGAGAGCAGGTGATGGAATTCCAGCTGAACTGTTCCTAGTCCCAAAAGATGATGCTGTTAAAATGCTGCACTCAATATGTCAGAAACTTTGGAAAACTCAGCAGTGGCCATGGGACTGGAAAAGGTCAATTTTCATTCCAGTCCCAAAGAAGGGCAATGCCAAAGAAAGTTCCTGCTATAAAGTCCAATTGCACTCATTTCAGATGCTGTTTTTTCCAGCCATGCAGCTTTCAGCGTCCTATTTCCTGGGTCAGGGATTGAACCTAGGTCACGTCACCACAGTGGAAGCACTGAGTTCTACCCACTGGAACACCATGGAATAGTCTCATTTCTTATTCTAATGGTTGAGTCTTCTCCTGTTTTCTTAGTCAATGTAATTAAACTTTTGTCAGTGTTGTTGATGTTTTCTTAGGACCAACATTTGTTGCTATGTATATAGATTTTGTATCTTTCATTGTTCATTCTAGTTTCTAGTGTTTTAATGTGTTTAATAGATTTCAGTTTAGTTTTCCCTAGTCTTCCTAATTCTTTAAGATGCAAAGCTGTGGTACATATACACAATGGAGTATTCAGTTCAGTTCAGTCGCTCAGTCGTGTGTGACTTTTTGCAACCCCATGAATCGGAGCACGCCAGGCCTCCCTGTCCATCACCATCTCCCGGAGTTCACTCAGACTCACGCCCATGGAGTCAGTGATGCCATCCAGCCATCTCATCCTCGGTCGTCCCCTTCTCCTCCTGCCCCCAATCCCTCCCCAGCATCAGAGTCTTTTCCAATGAGTCAACTCTTCGCATGAGGTGGCCAAAGTACTGGAGCTTCAGTTTTAGCATCATTCCTTCCAAAGAAATCCCAGGGCCGATCTCCTTCAGAATGGACTGATTGGATCTCCTTGCAGTCCAAGGGACTCTCAAGACTCTTCTCCAACACCACAGCTCAAAAGCATCAATTCTTCAGCGCTCAGTCTTCTTCACAGTCCATCTCTCACATCCATACATGACCACAGGAAAAACCATAGCCTTGACCAGACGGACCTTAGTCGGCAAAGTACTGTCTCTGCTTTTGAATGTGCTATCTAGGTTGGTCATAACTTTTCTTCCAAGGAGTAAGCGTCTTTTAATTTCATGGCTGCAGTCACCATCTGCAGTGATTTTGGAGCCCAGAAAAATAAAGTCTGACACTGTCTCCACTGTTTCCCCATCTATTTCCCATGAAGTGATGGAGTATTACTCAGCCATTAAAAAGATACATTTGAATCAGTTCTAATGAGGTGGATGAAACTGGAGCCGATTATATAGAGTGAAGTAAGCCAGAAAGAAAAACACCAATACAGTATACTAACACATATATATGGAATTTAGAAAGATGATAACGATAACCCTGTATGCGAGACAGCAAAAGAGACACATGTATAGAACAGTCTTTTGGACTCTGTGGGAGAGGGAGAGGGTGGGATGATTTGGGAGAATGGCATTGAAACATGTATAACATCATACAAGAAACGAATTGCCAGTCTAGGTTTGATGCAGGATACAGGATGCTTGGGGCTGGTGTACTGGGATGACCCAGAGAGATGGTATGGGGAGGGAGATGGGAGGGGGGTTCAGGATTGGGAACACGTGTACACCTGTGATGGATTCATGTTGATGTATGGCAAAACCAATACAATATTGAAAAGTAAAAAAAAATAATAATAAAAAAATAAAATCTGAAAAAATAAAATTAATAAAAAAGATGTAAAGTTCAGTTTTTGATAAGGTAGATTTGAAACAACTTTTTCTTTGAGTTAAGTAAACTGGCTTCTTAATAACATATGCCATTATCAATAATTGATGTTTACCTTAACCTAAGTGCTAAAGCATAAGTTGAAATTATTCCAAGAAGCCCTAAGCTGATTTGAAAGAAGCTTATCGTAACCATGCCATGCCCCTCTGTGTGGTGGTGACACAACAACCATGAGCTCCTGGCAGGGACGTCAATAATGGACACAGGATGACAGAGCTCTCAGTGTTAGGATGGGAGATGTCTCTGCCCCAAGCCCTGAGGACAGACTATGGTGAAATCACAGAGGCAAGGGGGAAAACGTGTTTTCCCTCATTGTTTTTCAATGGGATAGAGGTAGGTAGGTGCAGAGCCTCAGGAAAAGTCCTCCATGAGACTGATCTGAAGCAGTAAAAAGGAATGGATAAGGAAGCTGCAGTACACATATACACAATGGACTGTTCAGTTCAGTTCAGTTCAGTCGCTCAGTCGTGTCCGACTCTTTGGACCCCATGAATTGCAGCACGCCAGGCCTCCCTGTCCATCACCAACTCCTGGAGTGCACTCAGACTCACGTCCATCGAGTCAGTGATGCCATCCAGCCATCTCATCCTCGGTCGTCCCCTTCTCCTCCTGCCCCCAATCCCTCCCAGCATCAGAGTCTTTTCCAATGAGTCAACTCTTCGCATGAGGTGGCCAAAGTACTGGAGTTTCAGCTTTAGCATCAACTGTAAAAAAGAATGCATTTGAGTCAGTTCTAATGAGGTAGATGAAACTGGAGCCTATTATCCAGAGTGAAGTAAGTCAGAATGAGAAACATCAATACAGTATATTCAGTTCTGTTCAGCAGGTCAGTCATGTCCAACTCTTTGTGACCCCATAGACTGCAGCACACCATGCATCCTTTGTCCATCACTAACTCCTGGAGTTTACTCAAACCCATGTCCATTGAGCCAATGATGCCATCCAACAATCTCATCCTCTGCTGTTCCCTTCTCCTGCCTTCAATCTTTCATAGCATCAGGGTCTTTTCCAATGAGTCACTTCTTTGCATCAGGTGGCCAAAGGATTGGAGTTTTAGCTTCAGCATCAGTCCTTCCAATGAATATTCAGGACTATTTTTCTTTAGAATTGACTGATTGATCTCCAAGAGACTCTCAAGAGTCTTCTCCAACACCACAGTTCAAAAATATCAATTCTTCGGCACTCAGCTTTCTTTATAGTCCAACTCTCACATCCATAGATGACTACTGGAAAAACCATAGCTTTGACTGATGCACCTGTGTTGGCAAAGTAATGTCTCTGCTTTTTAGCATGCTGTCTAGGTTAGTCATAACTTTTCTTTCAAGGAGCAAGAATCTTTTAATTTCATAGCTACAATCACCATCCACAGTGATTTTGGAGCCCAAGAAAATAAAATCTGTCAGTTTCCATTATTTCCACTGTTTCCATCCATTTGCCATGAAGTGATGGGACTTGATGCCATGATCTTAGTACTGTGAATGCTTAGGTTTAAGCCAACTTTTTCCTCTCCTCTTTCACTTTAGTTCTTCTTCACTTCTGCATACGGGTGGTGTCATCTGTGTATCTGAGGTTATTGATATTTCTTCCAGCAATCTTGATTCCAGCTTGTGCTTCATCCAGCCCAGAATTTTGCATGATGTACTCTGCATATGAGTTAAAAATAAACAACTTGACAATATACACCCTTGATGTATTCCTTTCCCAATTTGGAACCAGTTTGTTGTTCCATGTTCACTCATTAAGAATATTTGAAGCCAGGGAAACAGATGGCGTTGCCTGGAAGAATGTGTTGAATAAATGTGAAAGCATGACTGATGTAAGAAGCATCAATCATTAAATGAGATAGGAGAGAGAAGGATAGGAGGAGGGGAAGAAGGGAGAAAAATAGCTGTTTATAGTGAAAAAAGAAACTTTATGAAGGGAATATGGCTTTTCCAAGTTATGGCATAAGCAGAAGAATATTTGAGGGAAGATGGGACTTGGGTTTGAAAGCAAAGTATCTGAGGGTTGAGAGGTACATGATCACACTGGAGATGAGGTACTACAGGATGGTGAAAGCTAGGTGACTGTGTGTTTTAAAGGAAAGTAAAAAAGGAGCTATCAAAAAGATATTAATATCTTGGTATTCAGAGAACCATGTGATCTCTTTGTCCTGGTGATGTTGGATGCAGGGGACCAGCATGTGTATTGTTGACAGTGACAGGGATGGGAAGATATCCTCAAAGGAGGATGACTCAGGGAAAGTCTGGAATTGGTACTGGATGCTGACCTGGAGCTTTCTGTTCTTTGAATATCTGCTTGATGCCCCAGGATTCAGTTCTCAATGTGTGGTGCCTGTATTAGCAGTGTTACCATCCAATGGGAATGCTTGGAAATGCAATCTCTTGTCTCCACCCCAGACTACTGCCATTGAGAGCCGGAAATCTGAGTTCTGGCAATCCTTTGAATAAATGTGATGCACAGAGCAATTTGAGACTCATCTCACTGGGGAGAGTGCAGTGTGGTTATCCAAATGTGCTGAGAACATCTCCATGACTGGCAGTGGTTTCATCCCCCATTTTGTTCACATTTTACATTTCATTTTGTTTTCAAAGGGGAGGCTCAAAAAAAATATAATGCCCAAAAAACTGGAGAAGACAAGAGCTTTTTGCCAAGGTCAAGCAGACATGTCATGAGAGATCTGTATTTCCTCTGAGGCTGACCAGATGCACTTTCCAGAAGCCAGTCACAAGGATCACCTCCTATCAATGTGGTCAGGCGCCACTGATGCGAGGGGACCCTAGGAGAAGCTGTAGCTAGTCTGTGCATTCAGGAAGCTGCAGGACCTCCAGGCCTACACCTCTGAAGGAGAACCTTTCAGAACCTTGGACAGCACAGATGTTTCAGGGGTTATTGCCCTGGTACTGCAGGTGAGTTCCTGGGTCGTGTTGGTTCCAGATCTCTGCACACCAGCCCTGAGCTCACTCTTAGCCTTCAGATAAGGCAACGATGGACCCAGAATTGGGGCTTTTCCTCCCACAGGCCCTCTGCAGATGGCCAGAAATGGATGCAGATATTCGCTGACAGTCTCAGATAGGGAAGACAGCAAGGGAGGGATTGGCTATGACCTTGAGGGCAGACAGGCTTGTCAAGGATGCAGAAAGAACCAAGAGCCAGAAAGAATGTTCTTGGGAACTAGGGGAAAAATAGAAGACTGTCTTGTAGAAACCAAATAGTCCCTGGGAAGTGGTTCACAGGAAGTGGGGGTGGGGAAAGTCCTCTGTTCCACTTGCCACTTTCACTGTCAGCCCGGTTTCTGAACTAAGATGCTTTGTTATATGAACTTTGTAGTCTATTAAATGCTTAGTAGACAAAAACAAAAGGCATAAATATTTTTGTGGATAAGAGATTGGGTTTCATGTGACAAGAGTAAAGATTTTTGTATATCTTTGTACACCTCAGTTTCTGCTTGCCAGAATTTCTTTATTGAATTCTACAAAGGTAATCTAGCCTGGGGAATTATTTAGTGTTTTTAGTTATAATATTTTCTTACATTACTTACACTTCTAAGAGATTATTTTAAATATTTAGTTACCATTATAAAATCTTATTTTTGTTAAGCTTGCATTTTTAACATGAGTTGTCTCTCTCTCTTTTTTTTTAATCATTCCTGGGCCAAACTCTAAATCAGACAGAAGACATTTCACTGTAAGTCAATTAGCACTTAGGTTATGTGTTACGTCTTTCAGTTCAGTTGCTCAGTCGTGTTCGACTCTTTGAGACCCCGTGAATCGCAGCACGCCAGGCCTCCCTGTCCATCACCAACTCCCGGAGTTCACTCAGACTCACGTCCATCGAGTCAGTCATGCCATCCAGCCATCTCATCCTCTGTTGTCCCCTTCTCCTCCTGCCCCCAATCCCTCCCAGCATCAGGGTCTTTTCCAATGAGTGAACTCTTCTTTATCTGTTACCTAAAAATTAAGTGGGTATTGTTTTTGAAGAATGCCATCTTGTAAAATGTTATTTATTTGCTTATTTTGGTTTTGGCTGCCGAGTCTTCCGTTGCTGCCCATCGGCTTTCTCTAGCTGTGGAGAGCCGGGCTAGTCTCTGATTGTCGTGCCCAGGCGTCTCGTTGTGGTGCCTCCTCTTGCTGCAGAGCACGGGCTCTAGGTGCTCGGTTTCCCTGTTTCTAGCACGTGGGCTTTGTTGCTCCAGGGCATGTGGAATCAGGGATCAAACCCTCGTGCCCTGCATTGGCAGGCAGATTTTCAACCCCTGGACCACCAGGGAAGTCCTACGTGGGTATTCTTAAAAATTAGATTTGAATTTTGATTCTTAAGAAGGAACATGGTTTTGGGAAACAATTTATGCTGAAAATGACTTGCCAGCAAGCTTGTTGCTCTGATCGAAAATAGGTCTGAGTCACTGAAACCTGTCTTCCTCACAGTGTTGGGCTCATCATAATTGGTCATTATTCAAGAAACACATCATTGCTTATTAAATAAACAATTCATTTTACTTATAGACATTCCATTTAGTAAACATAATTATTTTCACTGAACACACAGAACATGGAATAAAGGTATCATGTACAGAAGTCCCAGGGGGACAATATCAGGAAGGAAAAGAATGACATTTTCTGGAACTCTTTGTACAGTTTTGATAAAATTGTTTTATCAGTAGTGGAGAGAGAAGGCTGATTCCAGAGGGTCACAGAGTGACTGATAAATAGAAGGACAGAGAGTGAGTAGAGGTGGGCAGCTATGCCTTCTGTCAACAGGTTCTGGATTTAACTCTGGAAAAGTCTGATAAGTTCTCCCCACTGCTGGTAGTACTTACTAAGATTTTCTTCTGTAATTTCAAAGTTCAAGCCACAATAAAGAGTATATAAATTTGCTTGGGTTCTCAAGTTTTCTCCGTCATAGCCTTGGTTGCTGCTAAGCTGCTAAGTCACTTCAGTCATGTCCGACTCTGTGCGACCCCACAGACCGTAGCCCACTAGGCTCCCCCGTCCCTGGGATTCTCCCGGCAAGAACACTGGAGTGGGTTGCCATTTCCTTCTCCAATGCATGAAAGTGAAAAGTGAAAGTGAAGCCACTGAGTCGTGTCCAACTCTCCAAGGCCTCATGGACTGCAGCCTACCAGGCTCTTCCGTCCATGGGATTTTCCAGGCAAGAGTACTGGAGTGGGGTGCCATTGCCTTCTCCATAGCCTTGTTAATTCAGCCCAATTCCCCATAGCTGAGGGAGATGACAGAGATTTCAGGGATGGATGCAGACTGAACCTGTCCTGGCTCTGTGGCGAGAGCCTGTGCTGCTCCAGAAAACACCTCTGAGAGCACCTCCAGGGCGACCCAGTATTGTTGCTATGGCCTCTGAGCTCCTGCCACCCTTGAATCAATCCTGGGCACCTTTCTGTCTTCCTGAAAAACTTCATTTGAACAGAGTGACCGTTCCAGACCCAGTCATCAAAGTTAATATTGATTTTCTCCACTAGTTTTCTAATTTTGAATTGTATGCATATTATCATCTCTTCATTTTATGTTGATTTTCTTACTAAGTTGGATAGCTATGAAGAGAAGGGTAATGGGAGCTTTAATGGTTTACATTGACGACTCACTTATTCACTTTGCCCTTCTAAAGAGCTCAGATATTTTCTTGAAAGAAAACATTCAAACTCCAAAAATAGTTTCTAAAGTTTTCTCAGAAAGTCACTCAACTTCAGTTACACAATGATACTGCCTCTTTGGCGGTAGATGGCAAGCAACCGTCACTATGATTTCATATCCTTTCTCTCTTAATTCATTTAACACTTTAATCACAATAATCTGCTTCAAATGTTAACCTAATCAGCACGATCTTTTAAATCAAACATTGCTGTCTTCAGAGATGTTTTTAGAGTGAAAAACTAAAAATATTTTATTCCTGTTGTCCTGCCATAGTTATTAACATTACCCCTTTCAACACTCATTTCCTGGTTTTGAAGGAAAATCAATTGATCCTCCCATTTACAGTGCACTTATTACATGCTGAGGCGTGGACTAAAATCCATGATTCAGAAATTCATTGAACAAAGTCATTGCCCCAGTTTATTTGAATGTTGATGAGAGAAAAGGTGTTTTTTTCCACTTTAATCCTAGATTTATCCAACACAATTATTTTTACTGTACACAACAAAGTTTAGACACATTATCTAAAATACTACAAAGCTACAAAACAGAAATTTTATATAGTACTGACTATACAATAAAAGCTGAAAAAGCAAGGACACGTTGCCAAGGTAACCTGCAGGACCACCAGGGGACCCTGTAGAGCTGGCTCTCAACTTTCTCACCAGTTTCAGAGAAGAAGGGAGCTGTGTGCGTGTGTGTGTGCATATGGACACATGTGAAAAGAACCATTTTGGGCAGCTCATAGGAGGTATCTGACTCTAGAGGTCAGAAAAGGACCCTAGCAGGAGAGTAGGGCCGGGCTAACAGGAGTGGCATCACTGCTGGACTCTGCAGGCGGACTGGTCAGGGCAGCCCCAGGCCACGGGAACGGGCCTCGGTCATCTGTGGAATGGGAAAAGGAGTTCCCAGGCTGGGGCTCTTGCACCACCTGGCCGGCTCTGCTCCTCCCTGCTGGCCTTGTCATAAACAGATTCTCAGGAACTAGAACCAGAGTTTTCTAGCCAGAACTGTGGAGGGCATCTTTACAAGCACGACCCCACACCACTGCAGCGGGAACTCTGCTGCCCTGGGACAAGCCTCGGTTGCTGCCTTCAGCTTCTGGAGGAGCTGGAGCTGGAGTGGCTCCGGTGGAGGGGCCGGCGAGGGAAGCGGGGGCGCCAGCGCTTCTGGGACCTGAGCCAAGGGGAAGGCGACCGTCTCCTCCTCTGTGAGGGGGACCTGCGCCACCTGGGGGGCGGCGACCGCATTCTCCTGCGAGGGCTGAGTCGCCTGGGGGGTGGCACAGCGGTTGCCCTGATCTCCTGGCCGTCAATTTGTCCTCCATCCATGTGCTTCAGCGCCTTCTCAGCCCCGTCTGGAGTCTCGAACTCCACATAAGCATCAGACAGACCGGGGTGCATCCTCTTGACAGGCATGTCAATCACTCTGACTTTCCCGAAGGTGGAGAATATCTCCCGGATATGGTCCCTGGTCACGTTCCTGGTGAGTCTCGCGATGTGCAGCTTGGTGGGTTTAGGGGAAGGACTGTGTCTTCTCCCTTCCTTTTCATTTATTTTGGGTTGTTTGGAGAGAGACCGCTGTCTCTTGCCTCTTCTATACCAAGAAGGCCTCAAAGAGCCGGGGGAGCTGCGGGAGCGGGAGCTGGAGCTGGAGCTGGAGCTGGAACTGCAGGACGTGCTGGAACGTCCTGAGCGGCTGGATGCTGAAGGTGAGCTGGAGCCGCTGCTGGAGCCCGAGCTGGTGCTACAGCTGGACGAAGACCTGGAGCTGCTGCTGCCACTGGAAGCGCTGCTCCTCCTTCGAGTTCTAGCCCTGCCACGGTATTTCTCGCGTGACTCCTTGGGGCCGGCTTTATCTCTGGAGCGATCCCTGGACTGCTCATCAGAGTTCTCTCTGCATCTGGTGGGAGGAGGTGCCATCTTCTCTCCGTCGTGTTCCTCAGTATCTGGAGAGAAAGAGTTGATGGAGTAAAAAACGCTTACCAGGTTTGGCACAATAAAGCCCTATAATAATCAATAAGGCCATCACAGAGACAGAGAGAAAGAGGGAAATATGAAGGAAGAGAAGGGGAGAGAAAAACATGAATAACAACTGATGATATATGGAGCAGAGAACTGAATTTTTAAAAAGAAAGAAAAGCAAACAAACCAACCAAGCACTTTGTGGGTAAAACATTTTCCAGAGAACTATGCAAACAGCCTGAGCAAATACTGCTTCTACTTCAGAGTGATTTTATTAAAAAACAAACAAACTGGCTTATTATTCCAAGAAAGGTTCATACACAAAACTGTACAAAATGTGGAATATTTCTTAATACTAACATCAAAGAAATAACTTTTAATAAGATAATTTCTTATTTTAAGGGCCACTACCTGGTAAACTAAAGAGATTGCACAAAAATAAAAAGCATAAAAAGCATATATATGAACACACTCTTGTGGTTTCTCCACTCACCAGAAGAGGCTGGCTTGGAAATCTGGTCTATGCAGGTTCCCCCAGTTCCAAGAGCTGTCCTCTGACCACTCCTGAGATGCAGACTTGCTGAAGTCTACTGACTTCTGCCTCTGCTTCTCCTTTTATAGGCGAAGAGATTGGACAATCCAATCAGGGGACAACCTAATCCAGAGGACACACCCTCTCTCAGATCAAAGGCATTGGAAAGGTTCCTAAATCTTTATCCACAAACACTAGGAGTTTCAAACACATGAGTCACCCACCTCCTTACATGGCCCTGCAGTAAACTCTCTTTGTTCCAAATTGTGATGCCGTGACATTTTTTGGCCTCACAATGTGTGAAGCACCTGAATTTGCTTTCTGGTTACATTCTTTCAGGAAAAGGAAGATATAGGAAGTTGCTAAGCTGTCTAGTGACTTGTAAAGCACACCTGTAGCCAGTGGTCCTTCTAAAGCTACTTTGAAGTTGCAAACAGTCTAGCTTTCAAAGAAGGAAACAATGTATCTTCCTTTCCCTTTTGGTTTCTCTGGAAGGATTTGTTCCACTATATATTATATATATATAGCTCAATGATAAAGAAACTTCTTGCAATACAGGAGACCCGGGTTCGATCCCAGGGTTGGGAAGATCCCCTAGAGAAGGAAATGGCAACCCACTCCAGTATTCTTGCCTGGGAAATCCCATGGATAGAGAAGCCTGGTTGACTAGAGTCCATGGGATTGCAAAGAGTCAGAGTCAGACACGACTGAGTTCCTAACACACACATATATTTCATAAAAGCTACAGGGAAAGAATTTTGGGCACTGTGTTCTTTCCTTGAAAGGAAATACCAGTGAGTCATACTACTGACTTTCACCACAACTGCTTCTAAGGTTTCACTGAAGCTGGGAAAACTGGTCTTTCAAACAGGCTATATTCACAACAGCCTATATGTGCAGCCAACACAGATGTCCATCGAAAGATGAATGGCCCCCTCTGTGTGTTACCCTGGGGTAGGTGGGTGGGTGGTGCCACTCACCTCACTGGGTAGGGGGCCAGGGGAGTGAGGCGAGGCAGAGGTGAGCCCTGGGGTCTTGCCTGTCGGCCTAGGTGAAGCTGATGCCTTTACCCCGCGTTGGAGGCAGCTGGGGGATGGAGTGTTTCATGCATATGAGCTCCCACTACCCACTGCAGGCACTTTCCTCACTGGACCAGATCCCAGGTGATCTAGACTGAGTTTTCAGTGCAACCATGTGGTTCTGGATTCCCTGAACTTTTGGCATGACTCAGCTCCTGTGCTGGGTCACTTTCCACATACAGCTAGACCCTTCCTAGCGGATCCTGCTGATGAAGACTGAAAACGTAGATTTGACTGTTTGCAACTGGGAGTGAGGTGAGAATTTCAAGAAATTACAGACATCATATTATGAAATTTGTAAATTAAAGTGTTTTGGTTAAGGATGAGGAAAAGAGGTGAATGGGTAAAGAGAATGTGGCATCTACCTAGAATGGATGAGTATCTTTCAGAGGCCTCTGGTGTAGTTAACAATGCTGTACTGTAGTCTTCAAATGCATTAAGAGGATAGATCTCATGTGAGTGTTAGTACCAGAAACATACACACACAGAACATAGAGAAAAATTTGATGGTGATGGATATATGTAGTACCTTGCTTGTATAGGTAATATCATGGGTGTTTTATATGTCTAATCTGACCAAGATGCATATATTAAAATTGTGCAATTAAAAAACCAGTTATGTCTCCATAAAACTAAACATTAGAAAAATATAAATCAATAAATATGCCAATTAAAAAACAGAACTTGGTGAAGTCACTAAAAGACTGTGATCTAAGTTTATTCTTTATATGAGAGCTCACTTTAAAGGTATTGATATAGGCAGTTGAAAATAAGTGGATGGAAAAAGTTACACCATGCAAACATTAATGGAGAAACAAAACAAGTGTTAATATCAGTAAAAGTAGATTTCAGATCAAAGCATTTATTAGTAAGGAATAGGGACACTGCATGATGTAAAATGTGTCAACTCAAAAGAAGTCTTAGTAATTGGAACAGAGCATCGGTATACAATCAGTTCGGTTGAGTTCACTTCAGTCGCTTAGTCATGTCCGACTCTTTGCAACCCCATGAATCGCAGCATGCCAGGCCTCCCTGTCCATCACCAACTCCCGGAGTTCACTCAGATTCATGTCCACTGAGTCGGTGATGCCATCCAGCCATCTCATCCTCTGTCGTCCCCTTCTCCTCCTGCCCCTAATCTCTCCCAGCATCAAGGTCTTTTCCAATGAGTCAACTCTTCACATGAGGTGGCCAAAGTACTGGAGTTTCAGCTTGAATATCGGAGAGTGCCCCGCCCTGGGCTCTCTCTCTTACGGATCTTAGCAGCTGGGACAGGTAAGTAGACATGGCGAGCCTCCACGCCCCAGATGGGAATTCAGCCAGAAATTAGAGAAAATAGGAGACACAGGGGAAACCAGTCCTTCCAATAACTAGCCCCTTCCAAGGACTGGCCCCTCCTCTATTATCTTAGAAGGGCCTTTTACACCTTTTTGATTGTACATAGAGATCAGCATTAGCAGCCCCAAAACGAGGCTTTCTATTTGCATACCCTCCCGAATACAAAACGTCTCAGGTGGTTTACATTATCTTCTGGCCAAGAGGCCTGTTAACATTTTTATGGCTCTCTTCCAAACTCCTTTTCCCTAGAAGTGTTTTTTCTTTACTCTGCATTACCTTCAAAGTACTAAATAAAGTTACATTCCTGTAGGACAAAGGTGCAGTGAGTTATAATAATAAAGAAAGTACTTAACTCAAAGATCTAATATTGCTAATACCAGGTCTACTACCTGTTTTTCTATATACCAACCATATAAGATGAAAATTTGGCAGCAAGTATTGGCTCAACAAATGAAACCTTTAATCAGTCCTATTCTAATGATTATGACTCCTCGGAAGCCCCTACAATCCTAGGATGTTTTAAGCTTCCTGTGCCTCCCTCGGTCGAGAGGCCTCAAACAATCACATACAGAGCTGTACGCATCCTGCAGGCAGGCTAGAAAGCCATCAGAGAGGTTTCTGGATTGAAACATTCTTTCAAATGCAGAAGACTAAAGCCCTGAATTTGACTTTTTCCAGAGTATGTCAGAAGAGTGGAAAAGCAGGCAGATTCTTATTTTTGGGGGAGGTACATGCTCAGGAAATGCCAGGGGGAAAAACCTGAGATCTGACTCATCCTTGCCCATCAAATCTCTGCCACGTGACCATGTCACGGGTGGGATTCCTCATGCTGGCCTCTGGCACTCATCTCTTTCAGAATTTTCCACAGTTTATTGTGATCCACACAGTCAAATTTTTAGCATAGTCAATAAAGCAGAAATAGATGCTTTTCTGGAACTTACTTCCTTTTTCAATGATCCAGCGGATGTTGGCAATTTGATCTCTGGTTCCTCTGTCTTTTCTAAAACCAGCTTGAACATCTAGAAGTTCACGGTTCACGTATTGCTGAAGCCTGGCTTGGAGAATTTTGAGCATTACTTTACTAGCATGTGAGATGAGTGCAATTGTGTGGTAGTTTGAGCATTCTTTGGCATTGCCTTTCTTTGGGATTAGAATGAAAACTGACCTTTTTCAGTCCTGTGGCCACTGCTGAGTTTTCCAGATTTGCTGGCATATTGAGTGCAGCACTTTCACAGCATCATCTTTCAGGATTTGAAATAGCTCAACTGGAATTCCATCATCTCCACTAGCTTTGTTCATAATGATGCTTTCTAAGGCCCACTTGACTTCACATTCCAGGGTGTCTGGCTCTAGGTGAGTGATCACACCATTGTGATTATCTTGGTCGTGAAGCTCTTTTTTTGTACAGTTCTTCTGTGTATTCTTGCCACCTCTTAATATCTTCTGCTTCTGTTAGGTCCAGACCATTTCTGTCCTTTATCGAGCCCATCTTTGCATGAAATGTGCCCTTGGTAACTCTAATTTTCTTGAAGAGATCTCTAGTCTTTCCCATTCTGTTTTTTGCCTCTATTTCTTTGCATTGATCACTGAGGAAGGCTTTCTTATCTCTTCTTGCTATTCTTTGGAACTCTGCATTCAGATGCTTTCCTTTTCTCCTTGGCTTTTCACGTCTCTTCTTTTCACAGCTATTTGTAAGGCCTCCTCAGGCAGCCATTTTGCTTTTTTGCATTTCTTTTCCATGGGGATGGTCTTGATTCCTGTCTCCTGTACAGTGTCATGAACCTCCGTCCATAGTTCATCAGGCACTCTATCTATCAGATCTAGTCCCTTAAATCTATTTCTCATTTCCACTGTATAATCAGAAGGTCATACCTTTAGGTATGGTATGATTTAGGTCATACATGAGCGGTCTAATGGTTTTCCCTACTTTCTTCAATTTCGGTCTGAATTTGGCAATAAGGAGTTCATGATCTGAGCGATAGTCATCTCTCGGTCTTGTTTTTGCTGACTCCATCTTTGGCTGAAAAGAATATAATCAATCTGATTTTGGTGTTGACCATCTGGTGATGTCCATGTGTAGAGTCTTCTCTTGTGTTGTTGGAAGAGGGTGATTGCTATGACCAATGCGTTCTCTTGGCAAAACTCTATTAGCCTTTGCCCTGCTTCCAAGGCCAAATTTGCCTGTTACCCCAGGTGTTTCTTGACTTCCTACTTTTGCATTCCAGTCCCCTATGATGAAAAGGACATCTTTTTTGGGTGTTAGTTCTGAAAGGTCTTGTAGGTCTTCATAGAACCATTCAACTTCAGCTCTTTCAGCATTACTGGTTGGGGCATAGACTTGGATTACTGTGATATTGAATGGTTGCCTTGGAAATGAACAGAGATCATTCTGTCATTTTTGAGATTGCATCCAAGTACTGCATTTCGGACTCTTTTGTTGACCATGATGGCTACTCCATTTCTTCTAAGGGATTCCTACCCACAGTAGTAGATATAATGGTCATCTGAGTTAAATTCACCCATTCCAGTCCATTTTAGTTTGCTGATTCCTAGAATGTCGATGTTCACTCTTGCCATCTCTTGTTTGACCACTTCCAATTTGCCTTGATTCATGGACCTGACATTCCAGGTTCCTATGCAATATTGCTCTTTACAGCATTGGACCTTTCTTCTATCACCAGTCACATCCACAGCTGGGTATTGTTTTTGCTTTGGCTCCATCCCTTCATTCTTTCTGGAGTTTTTTCTCCACTGATCTCTAGTAGCATATTGGGCACCTAATGACCTGGGGAGTTCCTCTTTCAGTATCCTATCATTTTGCCTTTTCATACTGTTCATGGGGTTCTCAAGACAGGAATACTGAAGTGGTTTGCCATTCCCTTCTCCAGTGGACCACATTTTGTCAGACCTCTCTACCATGACCCGCCCATCTTGGGTGGTCCCATACAGCATGGCTTAGTTTCACTGAGTTAGACAAGGCTGTGGTCCCTGTGATTAGATTAACTAGTTTTCTGTGAGTATGGTTTCAGTGTGTCTGCCCTCTCACAACACCTACCGTCTTACCTGGGTTACTCTTACCTTGGATGTGGGGTATTCATAAAAAACTGATATCAGTGAATAAAGAAATAGAGAAATCCAAAATTATGATTAGGACTCCAACACCCCTCCCCAACAATACTACTAAAAGTCAACAAGCTTATAGGAGAACAATGGTACCAATCAACAGGATCCAGCTGACACTCACGCAGCACTCAATTGGTGTTTGTAGGACAATCAACCCAACACAGCAGAATATACATTCTTATCAAGCACCAATGTGTTATTCACTGAGATAGACCATATTCTGAGTTATAAAACAAGCTTCAGAACATTTAAAAGAATTGAATCATACAGAGAATGTTCTCTGACTACAATGGAATCAATCTCCAGTCAATAAAATAAGATATAAATCTGAAAACAATTGTAAGTTAAAGAACACACATATATAATGACCTATGATTCAAACAGGAACTGTCAAGGAATTTAAATCTACGTAGAAATCACTAAAAATCAAAATAAAATATGTTAAAATTTATGAGATGTAGCCAAAGCAATGCCAAGAGGGAAATTTATAAAACTAAATACATACATTGTGAAACAGGAAATGTCTCAAATCCACGTTAAAATCTCCAGTTCAAGAAATTAGAAGAGCAAAATAAACTCAAAGTAAACAGAGAGTAGGAAAAACAAAAGAAAAATCATTGGCTTTAAACAAATGCATAGAGAAAATAAAAATGATAAAGCAATATGAAATAAGAACTCTGATAAATAGGGAAATGTTAAATTTATCAGTAATTACCATATTGTAACTTTTACTCAAACTATTTGATTCAATTCAGTAAAGTTAGAACTATATATTTTTTTAAATGGAAAGGTTGATTGTCAAATTCACATGAAATAGACATTTTTAAGGAAGAAATAAGAACTTTTTTTTTAAAAGAACCATAATAGGAAATATGAAAAAGGTGATATGCAGAGACATTATGTAAATTTTGTTCCTGAAGGAAAGAGAATAAAAAACAACCAACCAACTGAATGACTAATGCAGAGTGCAGGAACACTTCCTTGTATACAAGGGAGCTTACTATGTGATGAAATTAGCATTTCAATAAGTTAGAAAATGATTTAATAAATGACTTAAGGAATATACACTACAGATTTAATCTACATTAATTCAAAATATATTCTAAAAATAAACTTGAATATGTGAAACACTAAAGGAGTGAGAAGAAAGCACAAAGACGCTGTGTCTGACCTGTATATTCAACTCAGTATGGATCTTTACACTGTCAGTTGACTCAAACAAACAAACAAACAAAATACCCAGGGGAGATACAACAAAGAGTGCTTTGACAAGTTCTTAGTTATAAAATACAGTTACTAAGATGGAGGAGAGGCTGAAAAAATAGACGCTGTGCTTACTGCATATTTAATGATGGAAGAAATGGTTGGATTCAATAGCAAAAGCTTTGAGGAGTGCCATTAGTCTAGAAGAGAAAACCTATGAGTCTTGAGGACTGAGTGTAGTTATATACTGATACTGTTAAAAAGAGAGGGTAGGTTACCTGGTAAACAGAGGTAAAGCAATTTTGGTTGTTTTTAAATATCTGAATGAATATATGATGCTGCTGCTAAGTCACTTCAGTCGTGTCCGACTCTGTGAGACCCAGAGACGGCAGCCCACCAGGTACCCCATCCTTGGGATTCTCCAGGCAAGAACAATGGAGTGGGTTGCCATTTCCTTCTCCAGAATATATGATATAATAGTAAATTTGAGGTAATGCACTAGATATTACAAAGCATACATAGTATTTAAATGTTCTATTTTTCAAAATCCTAAAAATGAGACAGAGACTCATGAGATAAAACCTAATGTCTATTTCCCTGGGAACTTAAATTCTTTAAAACTTTCAAAGTGTCCTTCTCGGGTCTCAGGAGCATAGTGTAGCCCTCTGGGGCAAAGATGCTGCCTAGGGCCCAGCACTGGAGGCCAACATGGAGAAGATCTCCACGGCCACCATGACCTTGCCCTTGGTGCGAGACAGGGAGGAAGCTGACCCAGACACTGCAGAACCCAGCATCCTGAAGGCCAGGAGCTTGGTTTCACTGAAGGTGTCAGGCAGGTTCCTGGCCAGGAAAGCTAGGGAGAAGGCTCCCAGGGTAAGGAGCCCAAGTATCCCAGGACACAGTGGAAGGCAGTGACTGAGCCTTGTTGCACACGATTATGAGCTCCTTGGGCTCAGAATGAGTGTCCATCTCAAGCAAAGGGGGCGAGGTTCCCAGCCAGACTCCACAGAGAATCACCTGGATCAGAGAGCACAAGGGGATGACATCATTAGAAGCTCCTGTTACCAGTAACTGCCTCACGGTTCTTCCTGGTTTCCTGGCCTTGAATGCCAGGATCGCAGTCAGGGTTTTGGCCAACACACTGGCAACAGTTATGGCGAACCCAGCTCCAAATATGATTTGTTGGAGGATGCAGGTGACTCTGTTGGGATGACCAATGAAGAGTGAGGAGCAGAGGAAACACAGGAGGAGGGAGATGAGCAGGACATAGCTGAGAGTCCACTATGGGGGTGTCTCGGTACTTCACAAAGACCCACAAAACCTCAGCTGTGATGGCATTATACAGAGAGCTGTGCAGGCCAGAGACACCTCCACAGGATCATCAAAGCCCAGAAAGGTCAAGTCTTTAGGGACGCAGCAGTTTCTCTCACTATTTGGATGCCCTTGAGCTGGGCACTGGATACAGTTCTCTGCATCTGGGGAAAAAGCAAAGACTCAGCATTTCATTTTCAGAAATTCTCCAATTTGGCCTTTTTTTTTTTTTAAAACATAGTCACCTTTCCTCTCATTGTGCATACAAATTGCCCCTGATGTCATACTCAGGTACAAGATTAAGAGTCTACATTCATAACCTAGGAAGAACGCTTTGAGTTACAGGTAAGACAAACCACAGTCAGGATCTTCAACATATTGTGGGTCAATGTTGGCTCAGGGATCCCAACAAGGATATGGATTTTCCCTCAATTTTTTCTCTACTGTCCCAGTGTCTTCTTCATCCTAAGATTTGTCCTGCCATGGTTTCTGCAATTTTCCTGGTGAAGTCAAAGTCAAAGATTTCCTTATTCATACATATACTGAGAAAGAATGTTCACCTAGCCCTCCTGGGATGTCCTCTTTTGTCATTACCCTCATTCTTATGGGCTGCTTTTTGTATATAACTTGTTATCTGATAGAACAAATGTTTCCACATTCTACTTTTTCATTTTTCTATGACCAGTCTTGTACAATTTTTCTATATAAAACTTGAAAATAATTTGATTGAATAGAAATAACTTGGTGTCTGAGTGGATTTCTATTGTCTTATATGTTTGTGATGGTGATATCTTAATTATTGATGAATTAAAAAAAATTTTCCACTCAGGTACACCTCCCTAAATCAGGCTTAATTTTTTTTTCTTTGTAAAATAGTAGGTAGTAAATAACTTCAGTGTTACAGGCTATGTGGTCTTTGTGGCATTTATTCCCCTCTGCTGTTATGAAACAAGATCAATCATAAATATGTAAATTAATGAATTATAATAAATTATATTTATTCAAATAGGCAATAGTCTGCCTACTCCTCCCCAAAAGTTCCTATTATTTTTTATGGCTGACTCTCATGCAATAGTACAAAGTCCTAACACAAGCAAGGTAATTCTCATTCACATTTCTTTCCCCCAGCTACCTGGTCTCGCTCCATAGAGCCGACACCTCTCCTGGCCTCTCTCTCTGTCCTTTTAGAGACATGTGTGGCACCCACTAACACATGTCTGTTTAGTCTAGACCCTAGTCCCGTGCTCCTCCATACATTTCTTGTTTTAAACACTTATTTGATGTTACAAATCCTTCAGTAAGTCCACGAACAAGAGAGTTATTTTTATAAATATCTTGTTCATACCTGAGAATATGTATTTGACAAGTGATCAAAATGCAATGAATGCTACTCTTAAGGTGACTGGAATTACCCAGTACTGATGGAAGGACTCAGATCATTACAATAGACTTACTGTTTTAGAAAATGGAAGTGCTGCAATCCTCCTCCACTTAATATTTTATAGTCACGTGTTTTGTTTCAGTGCATAAGTTTATAAATCTCTATTTCAAGCAACAGCTACATTTAGGGGCTGTAGGTTGTGATTTAGATTAGAATGATGTCTTTTTCTTTTTTTATATTGTAATACTCTGAAGCGTAGAGTCCTGGTGTTAGTTACACACACTTGATAAGTTGTGCAGTATTCGGGTCTTGGTACATAAGGTAATAATATATTTTCTGTTTTAATTTACATGTGCGTGCTCTGTGCTTATCATCTGGGTGTGAAAAGTATTAAGTCTCAAGCTTTCAAGGCACCCACAGGCTGCCTTGCTGATCATATATGTTATATTTTATGGCAGGTTTTAGCATGGTCCCTGATGAGACTTCAGAATGAGATTTTCCTCTGGAAACAGTGCTGCAGTGGAGCCTAATAGGAAGACCACAGGCAGACCTGAGATTACACATAATTGGGAAACAAGAGTGATTAAACTATGGAACTGCTGAAAGAATGAGTGGAAGCATGAATTGAGAGCAATGGAGCATACTGGCCCTGATGTCAATCCCCTTGGTTTTCTTCTTATTGAGAGTATTCATGGGGGGAAGTTGCCATAAAGTACAAACTTATTTTATACCTGTCTGATTGGAAAGTTCTCTCCCTGTGCATGAAACACAAAGCAGCAGGTGGGCTTTCCTTCCCCTGGAATTTTTCTGAATCCTGGAACACAGGTCTGGCTGCACACAGATTGAGGGATCTGAAGGGAAGAGAGAATTATGGCATAATTTTGCAGAAAATGAGTGGCTTTAAGAGGATGTCTGTATTTCTGGCCTTGTAATGAGAATTTTGATAGAAGGTCATCACTGCATACCCCCACCCTCCACTATTGATACGATGTAGACATATAATTAAGCATGTCTATGGTTAACTTGGGTTTCCCTCGTAGCTCAGTCAATAAAGAATCTGCCTGCAAGGCAGGAGACCTGGGGTTTGATCCCTGGGTCGGGAAGATCCGCTGGAGAAGGAAATGGCAACCCACTCCAGTATTCTTGCCTGAAGAATTCCATGGACAGACAAGCCTGGCAGGCTACATCCATGGGGTCGCAAGAATCGGACATGACTTAGCAACTAAAGAGAGAGAGAGGTGGTTAACTTTCTTTTTTTTTAAATGCTCACCAAATATCACCAAGATATCGAATCAGTTTTATTTCATAAATCAATGACAATCTCTCTACTTTATTATGCACTTTATCCAAAATTTTTCACGTGTAGGTTTCTATGTAGTAATGACTTTGAGAACTTGTATGCTTGATGACGTTCCTACCATCCTTTCATACTTGGTTAGAAAGAAGAGAATAGCTTCTAGATGGAAGACGCTGATGCTGTGATAATTAGACACACTACTTGTTCAGTCACTAGTCATTATGTCTGATTCTTTGTGATACCATGGACTGAGGCAAACCAGGATTCCCTGTCCTTCACCATCACCTGGAGTTTGCTCAAACTCATATCCATTGAGTCGGTGATGCCATCTAATCATCTCATCCTCTGTCGTCCCCTTCTCCTCCTGCCTTCAATCTTTCCCAGCATTAGTGTCTTTTCTAATGAATCAGCTCTTTGCATTAGATGGCCAAAGGATTGGAATTTCAGCTTCAGCATCAGTCCTTCCAGTGAATATTTAGAACTGATTTCCTTTAGGACTGACTGGTTTGATCTCCTTTCAGACCAAAGGGACTCTCAAGAGTCTTCTCCAACACAGTTCAAATGCATCAGTTTTTCTATGCTCAGCCTTTTTTATGGTCAGCTCTCACATTCATTCGTGACTCCTTGAAAAATCAGTTTTCACTAGACAGACTGTTGTTGGCAAAGTAATATCTCTGCTTTTTAATATGCTATCTAGGTTGGTCATAGCTTTTCTTCCAAGGAACAAGCCTCTTTTAATTTCATGGCTGCAGTCACCATCTTCAGTGATTTTGGAGCCCCAAAAAGTCTCTCACAGTTTGCATTGTTTCCCCATCTATTTCCCATGAAGTGATGGGACCAGATGCCATGAACTTAGTTTTCTTGAATGTTGAGTTTTAAACCAGCTTTTTCAATCTCCTCTTTCACCTTCATCAAGAGGGTCTTTAATTCCTCTTCCCTTTCTGCCATTAGAGTGGTGTCATCTGCATATCTGAGGTTATTGATATTTCTCCCGGCAATCTTGATACCAGCTTGTGCTTCATCCAGCCAGGCATTTTACATGATGTACTCTGCATAGAAGTTAAATAAGCAAGGTGACAATATATAGCCTTGATGTACTCCTTACCCAATTTTGAACCAGTCTGTTGTTCGATGTCCATTTCTAACAGTTGCTTCTTGACCTGCATATAGGTTTCACAGGAGGCAGGTTAGGTGGTCTGGTATTCCCATCTCTTTCAGAATTTTCCACAGTTTATTGTGATCCACACAGTCAAAGGCTTTGGCATAGTCAATAAAGCAGAAATAGATGGTTTCCTGGAATTCTCTTGCTTTTTCTATGATCCAGCAGATGTTAGCAATTTGATCTCTGGTTCCTCCACTTTTTCTAAATTCAGCTTGAACATCTGAAAGTTCTCAGTTCACGTACTGTTGAAAACTAGCTTGGAGAATTTTGAGCATTATTTTGCTAGTGTTTGAGATGAGTGCAATTGTGCAGTAATTTGAGCATTCTTTGGCATTGTCTTTCTTTGGAATTGGAATGAAAATTGACCTTTTCCAGTCTTGTGGCTACTGCTGAGTTTTCCAGATTTGCTAGCATATTGAGTGCAGCACTTTCACAGCATAATCTTTTAGGATTTGAAATGCTCAACTGGAATTCCATTGTCTCCACTAGCTTCATTCGTAGTGATGCTTCCTAAGGCCCTCTTGACTTCATGCTCCAAGATGTCTGGCTCTAGGTGAGTGATCACATCATTGTGGTTATCTGGGTCATTAAGATCTTTTTTGTATAGTTCTGTGTATTTTTGCCACCTCTTCTTAATATCTTTTGCTTCTGTTAGGTCCACACCATTTCTGTCCTTTATTGTGCCCATCTTTGCATGACACACTCCTTTGGTACCTCTAATGTTCTTGAAGAGACCTCTAGTCTCATAGGTAACTTCTCATAGGATATAAGATGTCTGTGCCCAGGAAATATTCTGGAAGGAAAAGCTCAAGGACCTCATACAGTGTCATTTCAGGTGGTTATTCTCTGCTTTCCTCTCATGGTAGAACATCCACAAACTGACAAAAACAAAAACAACAAAACAAAACAAAAAACCACACCTTTAAAAATGAGTCATTCACTGACTGTTAAAAATGATAATGGTAATAAAATTCTGTGTCTGCCTCTGCCAAAGTGTGGTTGTGCGACCTTATATAAGGACTTACCTTTTTGGAGCCTCATTGTTTGCGTCTAGAAAGTGAGCTTAATGTTTAAAAGGTGTTAGGATTAAATGAGATACATGTAATGTGTTTGCACATCCTTGACAGAAGGGGAGCATTCATTTGATTTCCATTAATAACACTATTGACTTTATTTTAGATCAACAAACCCATAAACACTCTGCTCTGGAAAAACAGCTACTGCATCTGTTTGAAATGCACCACAGAGGACAAATGGTTGATAAAAAAAATCTAGCCATTTCCTCCATAATTAAATACACAGTAAGCACATCCTTGGGGCTTTCCAGGTGGCTCAGGGATAAAGAATCTGCCGGTCAAGCAGATCAAACCCAAATTTGATCCCTCGGTCAGAAAGATTCTCTGCAGACGGGAGTGGCAACTTCCCTCCGTATTCTTGTCTGGGAAACCCCAATAACAGAAGAGCATGGCAGGCTACAGTCCTGAGGTCGTAAAGAGTTGGACACGACTTAGCAACTAGACAACCACAACAAAGCACGTCTTAATTAGTTCGGCCACTCCTCTAATCCACAAAGGTCGTTGTAGAACTCAACCTTTTTACCACACTTTGTTGTACCTTGTCTGTTTGGCTTCACCAACTGACCCTTAGTGTAAAGATTTATATTTGGATAAAATATCAAAGTTATACATGGTTTTCCCACTTGTCTTTGTAACTCCTTAACTTTTACAATGCAACTTTAAAATAAAATACTAATTCAAATGAGATGAAAAAGTTGTAAATGACTTCTAAATGATGATTGAGCCCATTTTAAATATTTGTTATGTATTTTCCTCATCCTCTTAAATCATGCATTTCCAACATACTGGAAATGGCAACTTTTGAATTACTAAAGTGCTTAACTTAGTATAAAGAATTACCTATGTCTGAATTGAGTAAGAGAAGAAAAATATTGCTGGATTTTGTTAAAATCAGATACAAAGCCAATCTTAATAAAATAATACTTTATGGGATCAGATTTTATATTACGTTAACAGAAAATTCTCATTTGAATAGGTATCATCTCTTCCTTGAGTGTAACTATGAGAAGAAACAAATGTAATTTCAAATATTAAGTAGACCTTCTGTTTCAATTAGCCTATAGATCTTAGTATAGAAATGAAGACCAATCATGGGAAATACAAACTAAGGTTTCCCATGAGGCTTGAAGATCAGAGGACATTGTAAGGAGAGGCTGGTGAAGGTGAAATCTGTCAGATGCAAATTTCTCAAGGACCACCCCACTCTCATTTCCTTCAGCACCAAGGAAGCCCTTCCACTCTTTTCTTAGGGTCTTTCTTGGTTCCTCGTTCTCTCTGCCACCCTGACAATCCCAGCTGCCATCAAGGCCAGAGTCAGACTCTCCTCTGCTTTCTTCACAATCTCTGCATTTGACTCTTGGTATCTCCAAAAGTAACCTGTTTCCTGCAGAGGGGCTGTGAGAGACCCAGGCCCATTCCTGTACTCACTGTGAATGCTTGGGCTTTATGAGGGTTGGTATGCAGACCCTCACCCACCCTTAGGTTGGTTCAGGGATTCACCTGAAGTGCAACTGTTGTTAAGGCATTTGCAAGATCCAAAGGACGTAGAAGTTCTCCTTCACCTGGAGTCCCTGCAGTCTCTTGTTCCCCAAGGCCTCCTTCAACTGGCTGCCCCTGAGCTCGCTGGCAGCCCGAGGTATATTCCAGTCACTGACCCCCGGAATAGGCAGCTGGTCAGTCTTCCAGGGTGTCTAGAGCTGATGCTGGTTTTCTGCTCGGCCTGCTTCATGTTCTCACTGTTTCCTCTGTGAAGCTGGGCATCATTTTTGAGCTTTCTTTGTAAAATTAAAATGTGAAATTTGAATAAAATGGAGGCTAAAGACTACCATACATGGGGAAGGTCTCAACTAATTTGAATGTTCTATCCTGCTCTGTCCCTCGAAAAATGTCTCTCAAATTGTAGTCTACAAAGACAGAAAGGTCGTTATCCAGTGCCAAATCCAGACCAATTTATGTAATACATTTTTCAAATACTAAACCTTTACCTCCTTAAAGAGTTAAAATCCATCCACTAACTACACTTACACAAGATGTCATATTTTTACTGATACAAAAATAAATTAGCAACAGCAGCTTAGGAGTCTAAATCCTTTCTTTGATAAAATTCATTTGCGATTCTAGCCATATTGATTCATTTCAGACATAAACATGATCATTTCACCATAACTTTTCACACATGTCTAAAAATTTATTGTAGAAATTGACTCGCAGGGTTACAAGATAGAGGAGTCCCGGAGATGGCCATCTCCAAGCAGGAGAAGCAGAAGATCTCGTGGCATAACTGAGTCCAAGTCTGAAGTCCTGAGAACCAGAAGTTCTGATGTCCCAGAGCAGGAAGAGATGGATGTCCCAGCTCAGAAAGTGAGGGTGGATTGACCTTCCTTCACTTTGGGTTCTATTCCAGCCTTCAGGAGACTGGAAAACACGTGCTCACATTAGTGAGGGGGCATCTTTACTTCATCTACCAGAACCAAATGCTAGTCTCTGCCAGAAACACCCTCAAGAGTACACCCAGAAACAGCGCTTAGCCACCCATCTGGCAAGCCTAGCCCAGGCGAGTTGACGAGTAAGATTAACTGTCATGCATGGACAGTGATTCCTCCAGCTCTTTTCTTTGATCTCAAGACTGTTTTGACTATTCAGTGTCTTTTTTTTTCTTCAATTTTTCAAAATTATTAATCTTGGTTCTGTGAAAAATGCCACTGGTTTTTTAATGAATAATTTTATCTTCATATGTTCTTTAAAAAAATTTTTTTTACAGAGTATTATTAATTTACAATGTACTTTTAGTTTCAGCTGTACAGCACACATACGTATGTACACTCTTTTTTTGGAGACTTTTCCTGTATAGCTCATTAAAGAGTCCCCTATGCTATAGTGTAGGTTCTTATTAGTTATCTCTTTTATAGATAGTAGTTTGTGTCAATCCATCTCCCAATGTGTCCCTCTCTTCTTTATCCACTTGGTAATATAAGTTGCTTTTCTACATCTGTGACTCTATGGACATAGAGCCATGGTATTTTCATAGGCGTTGCCTTGAATCTGTAAATTGCCTTGAGTAGGATGTTCATTTTAACATACTTAACAATTTAATCAACTGTATTAATTCTTCCAATCCATGAACACAAAATATCTTCGCATCTCTTTGTGTCTTCTTCAATTCCTTTATCAATGTCATACTTTTTTGAGTACAGGATTTTCTCCTCCTTTGGTAGGATTAGTCCCAGGAATTTTACATTGTCTTTTCCTGCCGGTGTTGACTTCTGGACTTCTGGACCCATGGTTCTGGGTCCATGAATGGGAAAGTGAAAGTCGCTCAGTCGTTTCTGACTCCTTGTGACCCCATGGACTATACAGTCCATGGCATTCTCCAGGCCAGAATACTGGAGCGAGTAGCCATTCCCTTCTCCAGGGGATCTTCCCAACCCAGGGACTGAACCCAGGTCTCCCACATTGCAGGCCTGAGGCCCACATCTCAGATGAGGCCCAATTTCCACCCTCATTCATGTTACCAATGTGTCCTAAAGGAGCCGATGGACCTGAATGCAGAGCTTGCAGCCCTTGGGATGGCTCTGTTCTTACCGCTAACTTGGGAAGTGTTTTTGTCATGGGTGTGAAACTTTCAAAGCTTCCTGTTGGGAGCTTTAGAAGATGAAGCATGAGATGAGCAGTGTGAAGGGCGCAGAAGGAGATCCCACCAGATTGACAGTGGGTGGACATGCATGCAGTTAAAATCTTGAAATGAGTAGTAAACAGGCACTGCAAAAATCCACCCAAAGATTGGAGCTAACGCATTTCCATCTGGCGGTTTGAACATTATTCTCTGGAAACACCTTGTAAAATCAAGTGCAAGATGGAGATCTTCCGAGTCAAATAAATGGTTCACTTTTTGTAATGAGGAGATCAGAATTTTGATAGGATTGAATGGAACCTGTAGGTTACTTTGGTTAGTATTGTCATTAAGCAGCATCAGTCTTCCAATCCATGACATGGAACGTCTTTTCATTAATCATGTCTCCTTTAACTTTTGTTAGCAGTGGTTTGTAATTTTCAGAGTACAGTCTTTTGCCTCATTGGTTATGTTTATTCCTAAGAATTTTATGCCTCTTTGTACTGTTTGCTGTTATTGTACAGAAACACAAGTGATTTTTATGCTGATTTGTATCTTTCAACTTTGCCAAATTCACTTATTATTGTCTCTGAAAGTGAATGTGTGTGTGTGTTTGTGTATTTTGTGTGGGTATGTTAACGTGTGTGTGTAATCTTTAGGAATTTCTATGTACAAGATCGTATCATGTTCAAACAGATAACTTTATTTCTTCCTTCCCTATGTGGATGCCTTGGTATTTCTTTTTCTTGCCTAATTGCTCTGGCTAGGATTTCTTGTCCTATTTGATTCAGTTCAGTTCAGTTCAGTTCAGTCACTCAGTCATGTCCGACTCTTTGCGACCCCATGAATCGCAGCACGCCAGGCCTCCCTGTCCATCACCAACTCCCGGAGTTCACTCAGACTCACGTCCATCGAGTCAGTCATGCCATCCAGCCATCTCATCCTCGGTCGTCCCTTTCTCCTCCTGCCCCCAATCCCTCCCAGCATCAGGGTCTTTTCCAATGAGTCAACTCTTCGCATGAGGTGGCCAAAGTACTGGAGCTTCAGCTTTAGCATCATTCCTTCCAAAGAAATCCCAGGGCTGATCTCCTTCAGAATGGACTGGTTGGATCTCCTTGCAGTCCAAGGGACTCTCAAGAGTCTTCCCCAACTCCACAGTTCAAAAGCATCAATTCTTCGGTGCTCAGCCTTCTTCACAGTCCAACTCTCACATCCATACATGACCACAGGAAAAACCATAGCCTTGACTAAAATTAGAAACAGCAAAAGCTGATGTCTTTCTCTTGTTCACAGTCTTGTGGAAAATATTTTCAGACTTTATTGAGTGAGATGTCACCTGTGGGTTTTTCACGGCCTGTATTATATTAGAGTTTCCTTGCATTCCTACGCTTTCTACTTGGTAGTATTTTGCTGAAGATATTTTTATTCGCCTTCATGAAGATATTCATCTGAGGTTTCTGTTTTGTAATGTCTTTATCTCCCTTTGGTAAAAGGATACTACAGTCCTCATGGAATGAGTTAGAAAGTGTTCCTTCTGCTTCATTTTTGGGAAGCATTTGTAAATGATTATCCTTAACTAATATTTTATGTTTAGTGGAATTCAACACTGAATTCATATGGTCCAGGGTTGATCTTTGTTGGACTTTTTGGGTTGCTGATTCAATCTTCTTACTAGTCTCTTTAGATTTTCTGTTTCTTCATGATTCAGTTTTGGTGGGAGCATCTCCATGAATTATTCATACTATCTGGGTTATCTAATCTGTTTGTGTGCAGCCGGACATAGTATTTTTATAAAATTATTTCTATTTCTGTCTATTCAGGAGTAATGCCCACACATTCATTTCTTATTTTATTTTTTGATCAGGCCACACAGCTTACAGGCCAGGATTTAACTTGGGTCACCACAGTGAGAGCACTGAATCTTAGCCAGTGAACCATCAGGGATTTCCTCATTTATTATTTCAATAGCTTGAGTTTTCTCATACTTTCTCAGTCACTGGGATTAAAGGTTTGTCAATGTTGTTGATCTTTTCCAGGAACCAACTTTTATGGCTTTGAATATTGCTTTTCTCTCTTGAATTATTTATCGCTATTCTAGTCTCTAGCATTTCATTCTGTCTGATAGATCTTGATTTTCCCTGTGTGTGCGAGCACACACTCAGTTGCTCAGTCATGTCTGATTCTCTGGGACCCCATGGACTGTAGCCCACCAGGCTCCACTCTCCACGGCATTTTCCAAGCAAGAATACTGGAGGGGGTTGCCATTTCCTACTCCAGGGGGTCTTCCTGACCCATGATTCTTGTGTGTCCTCCATTGGCAGATACTTTAACACAGCACCACATGGAAGGTCTAGTTTTCTCTACTTTTCCTAATTCTTTAAGATGCAAAGTTAGGTTCTTGCTAAGATAGATTTAAAATAACTTTTTGAGTTAAAACACTGACATCTTGATTACATATGCCGTTATCAATAACTGATGTTTATTTTTTACCTAAGTGCTGAAGCATCACTTGACGTTATGCTGAAGCGTCCTAAGATGATTTGAAACCAGCTTATCCGAACCCTGCCAGGTCTATCAGAGCAGTGGTGACACAACAGCCATGAGCTCTGGGCAGGGACGTCAATCATGGACACGGGGTGACAGATTGCTCAATGCCAGGATAGGCTTGTTTCCCCCACACCTCCCTTTCTGCCCCCAAGGCCTGAAGTTTGACTAACTGTTGTGAAATCAAAGAGGCAAGGGGAAAAACATGTTTTTCCTCATTGGTTTTCACCAGGATGGAGGGGAACAGGTGCAGAGCCCCGGGTGAGAGCCTCCCGGAGGTCCCCCATGGGACTGATCTGAAGCGGTGAAAAGGAGGGGAAGCCAGGCTGCTCCTGTCACAGAGACACTGAGAGTGAGGTCTCAGCACCGTGACTCCCTCATACACACCAACCTTCTGGCTGTAACCGTGCCCTCGTCTGGCACACCAGCCTGGCGCATGTCCTGCAGGGCTTCCACAGGCTGAGACAGAGTGGTAGTGGGCATACGCCGTGCTGTACACGAGGGGACATTTTCCTCCCTGAGAGCAGAGCAGGAGTCAGATGCTGACGCGTCTTCTCCTGAGCTCAGCTTGGACGCAGGACCTGGTCCCTCTGTTGGGCAGTCCCTGCCATGTCATTCTCTCTGATTTATCTTTTCTTTTTTCTTTTTTTTCTTTGATGGTATCAGTTTATTTTTCTAAGTTTTAAAATATTTTTATTGATATATAGTTGATTTGCAATGTTGTGATAATTTCAGATGTACAAGAAAGTGATTGAGTTATATATATTCTGAATATACATATGTGTGTATATTCAGAATATATATATATTCTTTTCCAGATTCTTTTCCCTTAGATATTATTATAATATATATATTGCTCAGTGTATTACACAGTATACTATCTGTGTACTATAGTACACAGATTTTTGGTTATCTATCTTACACATAACATGAATAAGCTTTATTTATTTATTTTTTTCTCTTTTTCAATCATAGTTTTTTTTTAATTGATTTTTATTTTTTAGTTTGTTTTGCTTTACAATACTGTATTCGTTTTGCTATACATTGACTTGACTTGATCTTGCAGCTTTTCTACACTGCATGTGAGCAGGATTTTGATCATTATGCAGATTGCCTGAATCCCAGTGTGTATGGAGATGGGGCTGTGGTGGTAGATGGGGCTTTCCCCTTCCATTCCATAAAACTACAAGCAGATGTACTTCGGCTCTCCTTCCTGAGAAGGCCAAAGCAACTGATATCTTATGAGTAAGTTCTTGTTTATATTTCCACGAGTGTGCTTTATTTCCCTGAAAATGATCTGAGGTGTACACCAAAGAGGCAGAAATGTGGATCAATGGATTCTTGTTCTTTTAAATTATTTATTTTAATTGGAGGCTAATCACTTTACGATATTGCGGTGGCTTTTGCCATACCTTGACACGAATCAGCCATGGTGTACATGTGTCCCCCATCCTGATCCCACCTCCCACATCCCTCCCCATCCCATCCCTCTGGGTTGTCCCAGTGCACCCGCTTTGAATGCCCTGATTCATGCATTGAACTTGGACTGGTCATCTGTTTCACATATGGTAATATACATGTTTCATTGTTATTCTCTCAAATCATCCCACCTTTGCCTTCTCACACAGAGTCCAAAAGTCTGTTCTTTATATTTGTGTCTCTTTTGCTGTCTCGGATATTGGGTCATTGTTACCATCTTTCTAAATTCCCTACATATGCATTAATATACTGTATTGGTAGTTTTCTTTCTGACTTACTTCACTATGTATAATAGCCTCCAGTTTCATCCACCTCATTAGATCGATGGATTCTGAATATTCTATCCCTTCTTTGCCCCTCTAATATTTACCTTTTTCCCTCTGAGACAGAGGAGAGAATTGCATCTTTCCTGTTGTATCCACCAGCAGGAAACACAAGCTCTGCTCCAGAGGATCTTGGAGTTAACGAGTCTGTTGAACTCCAGCCCCTCCTGCTGCCAAAGTCCTTGACTGAGAAAGACAGTCCCTTTGAGACACTGATCCCCTGGCCAAAGGCTACTCTTAGGACTAAGTGGCTCAGCCTGAATATTCACTGCTGACAAAGACAGTGCTGAAATGTGCCCCCATGGAAAGACTCTAAGGGAACATGTATTCTCCACCCTAAAAAAAAGAAGTGCCACCAAATATTAATATTATTAATTTGCTCCCATCAAATGTGGGGTGTTCAGCCTAATATTATGGAAGCAAAAGATGGAAAAGTAGATACTATGTCAGAAGACAGTGAAACTCTTCATTTTTATCCTTATCATTAATTTCTCTGGGAAAAGTGATGAATTTTGCCCCCAAATGTGGACTTTATCTAACTGTGTGGCATGCATGTCCTTGAGTTAGCATCAGTTCAGTTCAGTTGCTCAGTTGTGTCCGACTCTTTGCAACCCCATGATAGCAGTGCTTAACTAGGGGTTTGCATCAAGCAGTCTGTATTCTGTTCATGCTTTGTTGGGTCATAGAATCTCTAATGGTTTTGCAACATTTATCAACATGCCCATGTCCTCAGAGCAGAAGATTCAGGAAACACAAGCTCTGCTCCAGAGGATCTTGGAGTTAACGAGTCTGTTGAACTCCAGCCCCTCCTGCTGCCAAAGTCCTTGACTGAGAAAGACAGTCCCTTTGAGACACTGATCCCCTGGCCAAAGGCTACTCTTAGGACTAAGTGGCTCAGCCTGAATATTCACTGCTGACAAAGACAGTGCTGAAATGTGCCCCCATGGAAAGACTCTAAGGGAACATGTATTCTCCACCCTAAAAAAAAGAAGTGCCACCAAATATTAATATTATTAATTTGCTCCCATCAAATGTGGGGTGTTCAGCCTAATATTACGGAAGCAAAAGATGGAAAAGTAGATACTATGTCAGAAGACAGTGAAACTCTTCATTTTTATCCTTATCATTAATTTCTCTGGGAAAAGTGATGAATTTTGCCCCCAAATGTGGACTTTATCTAACTGTGTGGCATGCATGTCCTTGAGTTAGCATCAGTTCAGTTCAGTTGCTCAGTTGTGTCCGACTCTTTGCAACCCCATGATAGCAGTGCTTAACTAGGGGTTTGCATCAAGCAGTCTGTATTCTGTTCATGCTTTGTTGGGTCATAGAATTTCTAATGGTTTTGCATCATTTATCAACATGCCCATGTCCTCAGAGCAGAAGATGTGTTTAGAATGTGTGTGCCTTGTTATTTTACTAGTTGTATTTAGACCTGGAGGCATGGTGTGGGGGGTGGGGAGGTGGGAGGGGGGTTTGGGATTGGGAACATGTGTACACCCGTGGTGGATTCATGTTGATGTGTGGCAAAACCAATACAATACTGTTAGGGGGAAAAAAAAAGGTTTTTATAAGAGTAAAATAAAAAAAAGAAAAAAAAGAATTTTTAAAAATACTAGTTCCGTTGGCAGCTGCTATGCTACTGGAGAGCTGCTAATTTGAGGGGAGAACTTTAATTTTGTTTTCACTCTTCTGTGTGAGGACTTTTGACAATCTTTGTCCTGTTCAGCTTTCTGATTTCATGTTTTTTTCTCCCCGTGGTTTGCTTCTGTGTATTTTACCAAAATATGAGACGGAATGTTTGGTAGAAATTATTTCAGATGTGTACATTTCCTAGTTTGCTGAAGCTGCTAATTATTTGACCTCTGTTGGGGTTAGGATGGCAGGAAGTGACTATCAGGACCGGAGGAGACTCTCTGTCTCAGGCCCTGTGCAGGAAAGTCAGAACCTGTTTTGTCTGGGTGGCTAGCACACGAGAGAGGTGAGTCTTCAGCGATGTCCCAAGGTTGGAGGCTAAACTTTGTACCCTCCCTCCTGTCCTTCAGCCAGAGAAATAAATGGACATCTCCATTCTAAGCAGAGGAGCAGCAGGCATCATTTAACTGAGGAACTCAGGAATGTTATTTTAAACTCTCTGATGTACCATGTGGGTATACACTATCAACTTCTCCTGTGAACCACTTCCCATACATAGAAATGTATCATGGACATGCTGTCTAGAAATGTCATTTCATATAGATATGGGATATTATTTAGCCTTTGGCATTAATTTAATGTGACATTAAGTGATCATTAATTTTTCTTAACAAGCTTGGAACATTTCTCTGATTTTGGTGATTGTATATTGTTGGCTCAAGACACATGTGCGTTCAGACAGCCTTTGCTCTATGTAGACAGTAGTCACAGCTGGGAAACTAGCACTTCACAATGAAGCCAGCAGAGGGCAGGGGCTCCTTTTTCTTGTTGAACTAGAGATACTATTTTTGCATCACTTCAAGGCAGGAAATAGGTGGCCCTCATTTTCATGTGCATTTCTTGGCTAATTAGAATCTAATAGCATTGTCTGTGTTTTTATACCTTGTATGGGTTTGTCAAAGAGTGTGCTTGTTCATGCTCCTTACCTGTAATGATACTTCTACTGGGGTGCTGGTCTTCTGCTTATTTATTCGTAATATTATTTGCATGTTCAGAGCCCTCAGAAGCTTCTTCACACCATCTCCACATGACAAGACAAGAAAGCCTCTGAATATAAACCCTGAGTTTAAAGCCCTTCTCTGCCCTTGGCCGGCTTAGGATATAGCCCTGTGTTATACGACCATTCTGTCCGATGCTGTCCCCTCTGTCTGGGTGGTTCCTCAAGAATTATCAATATGTTTCGGCTTTTATCTTTGCCATTGAGGAGATCAACAAGAAGCCTCACTTCCTCCCCAACCTGACCTTGGGTTATAATCTCTACAATGCCTTTGAGAGTGATCATAGCACTCTGGAAAATGCCCTGCTTTGGCTCTCTGGAGGGAATCAGACTGTCCCTGACCACAACTGCCAGAGACAGAGGAAATCTCTGGCCAAAGTTACAGGAGCCGCGTCAGCGTTTTCAGCCGAGACTGAAGCCCTTCTGGAGCTGTCCAAGATCCCACAGGTGAGAGAGTCTGATTCTTGGTGAGAAACACTCTGCTCTTCCCCTATGCCCTTCTCTCTCATCCCATCAAAAAGACAAGGTGGAAGCTGTGTGTATGCATGGCTCAGAGTTATAAGCACATTCCAGAGACTTCCTCAGATGGTGAGATTATTCCTTTGGTTGGGAAGTAGGAAGAAAGTGACAGGCATGAGCAGTCAGCACTTTGAAACCCAAGTTCATGCTCAGGGTCAAGGCATGAATCTCACAGTTAAGGGGGCATTGAGTGATGATGGCTCACAGCTCTTTACATCATAGGAAATGCCTCAAGCACAGGGAACTCCCTCACCCAAGGACAGGAAGCTCACAGGTAACAGCCAGAAGCCAGTGTCTTGGAGACATGGTGATATGAAGCCTGGTTCCCTCCTCTCAGTTTTGACAATAACTGAAGATCATCCCAGCTCCAGAGGACTGACAGTCAGTTGTAACTGTTCTGTTGTTCAGCTGTTCTGAACCACACACAGTTCAGAAGGTCAGTTTTCTCTCCCTGTTTCTGCCTGCTACATTCCACTGGCATATATGGATGGGGGCATTGAGTGATGATGGCTCACAGCTCTTTACATCATAGGAAATGCCTCAAGCACAGGGAACTCCCTCACCCAAGGACAGGAAGCTCACAGGTAACAGCCAGAAGCCAGTGTCTTGGAGACATGGTGATATGAAGCCTGGTTCCCTCCTCTCAGTTTTGACAATACTGAAGATCATCCCAGCTCCAGAGGACTGACAGTCAGTTGTAACTGTTCTGTTGTTCAGCTGTTCTGAACCACACACAGTTCAGAAGGTCAGTTTACTCTCCCTGTTTCTGCCTGCTACATCCCACTGGCATATATGGAAGATACTGCCATAAGTTTTCTACACGGGTCTCTCCATCTCAGAACTCTTTCCAAGGACCAATCTGACCAGCGGCAAGCAAGAGACATTACTTATGAACGCAACAGCACAATATAGGAGATTTCTATTCTGGAATGTTTTTTCAAGAAAATCTGAGAGGATAGCGCATTGTAATCTCCAGAATAACAGGTAATGCTGTGGTAATACATTGAATCCATCATGAAGACATTAATGAGACAAGATTTATTTATTCTCAGCATTTACATGAAACCCTGATTGTTAGGTAGAAGGAATTTCTTCTTCACAAGTCACACAGGGCAAGGTTGATGGAGACACTGCAGTCTTCTTGGGTACATGATCTGAAAATCATGCTTTCTTCAAATCCCATCAAAGGAGATTAAAATCGCATAGAGATTTTCACATTGTCTTTTAGTTTTTGTAACCTAGTGATAGGAATTGTCTGAAGAAACCCCGTGTCCTTTCTAAAAGTGAGGAGTCTAGAAAACAGTCTTCTGTGTGCCCAGAATGAAATGAAAACTGTGAAATGTCCACTGAGATCTCTTTCTTTTCTCCCCGTCACAGAGAGAATCAGCTCACTCTCTGCCCAAGAAAGATAGCCCCAAGCCCACAAAACTCAGAAATCATATTTTTCTTTTCTTACTCAGGTGGCATATGGGTTCTTTTAATTCTTCACTGAGTGAGAAAGACCAGTTTCCACTCTTTATCAGCTGACCAGGGAGGACAGCTGTCTTGTCCATGGTATGATTAGACTGTTGCTGCAGTTTGACTGGACAAGGGTGGCTCTGTTTCTGTCTGAAGATGGCGAAAAGGAGCAGTTTGTCTTGGACCTGGAAGCAGAGATGGTAAAGAATGGTGTATGTGTTTACTAAAGCTTCCTAGCACTGGAGAATTGTATATATTAAGTAAGCTACATTCCGTGATCATACCCATAATTTCATCTGCAAATGTGTATATAACGCATGATGATGCAGGATGCTTCATTTCTGTGGACAGAATAGCAGTGTACGCATTATGGTAGCAAGGGGAGATTTTCTTTTGAACGAGGCATACCACGTATTGCACTCTTTCTATGCAAGTCTCTCCTTTGCACACCAGAAGAGGGAAATCCCAGGTTTTTTTCTTTTTTTTTTTAAATCCCAGGTTTTAAACACTTTCTCAAGACAGTTAATCTTTCCCAATGCCCAGGAAACTTTTACTTCAGGAGTGTGTGGCATCAAATTTTTGGATGTTCACTGACTGGATCACTGTGAAAAAACTAGAGACTGCCCACTCAGCTCTTCTTTAGAGTTTATGCATAAAATTACTGATACGATGAGGCTATCTCAGTCCACTTATTTCACCTATAATGCTGTGTATGCAGTGGCCCAAGCCCTCCATGAAATACTTTTGGTGAAAACAGAAATGGAATCTTCAGGAGATGCATGCTTCTTCCCTGGAACGTAAATGTCCTTCAGGTGCAGGTCATGAATGGACAAGCAAAGGCTGTCTGGTTGTATTTTATTGAGATGCAGCATCATGACCATATTTCTGTCTCAAGTCCACAGGATTCAGCAAATTGGATGCAGAGTTATTTCACACTGGTTAAATGTGTATCTATAATTTCTGGAGAAAGATATGGCACCCCACTCCAGTATTCTTGCCTGGAGAATCCCATGGATGGAGGAGCCTGGTGGGCTACAGTCCATGGGGTCACAAAGAGTCTGACACTACTGAGCGACAAGTCTATTTAAAGAATTCTACCATGGAGTGGTCTTTACTTTCTAATTATTTGTATTAGAATGCATGCTGGAAAAAATTCCTTGTTTAGGATGTAATATAGTAAAATATCAAAGGAGACTTAGCAAAACATATGAAAACCATAGAGTTGTAAAATTCTATACATTTCCTTAAAGTGTACTTAATTTAACAAAGTATTGACACAACCATCATAACAGAATCCAACACTTTCATCTATGGTGGTATATATGCTGTTGTTCAAATATTCCTTGAAATGATTGTTGTGACGAAGAGAAATGAAGCCTCTCTGATATTCTACAGACTCTGCAAAATAAATTATTTTTAGATATAACCATTTCTATGAAAGCTGCAAACAATTTAAAATGTGAGAACACTGATGTTTATAAACTTAACATAAGTTACATAATTTAGTAGTGAATTCACTGGATTTTAATGCAGGCTTTTATGAATCTACGAATCCATTTCCAAATATATTTAGAAATTTGTCCTCATACACAAGAGACAAATACATATTTTCAAGTTGTTGATAAAATAAAATAATCAGATCCAATAAAGCACCTTTTTAATAGCTTTTAATATATATTTAAAGGAAACATGCCACAATCTTGGTATCCAAAGTAGTTTCCAACAGGCAGAATTCTTAATAAAGAGTAAAAAGACACAGCTCAATTTTGGTATAAACCGTTAAGATATTTTAATTTACACTGGTATTATTTGTTAGTTTCTTGCTCTAAAGTGATCTATTAAATAATATCCTACATTCTTCATATAGGTTACTAGTACCAGAAGGAGTTTTATGAAACTTATTATAAAAAAAGATTGTAATTGTTTGTTTTGACCTACCTGGTGGTTATCTGATGGACTAATATAAGACTTCCTTTATTTCCTGTATCTTTGAAACTTCCTAGGGCTGAGGTGGTAACCTTGAAAGGTTGTTGCTGAATTACGACGCCGGGATTCTTGGCCTCCGGAGGAGAAGAATTCAATCCGGGGCCAGAGACGAGGCTTGATCGCTCAGAGCTTTTATGTAGCAAAGTTTTATTAAAGTATAAAGAAGATAGAGAAAGCTTCTGACATAGGCATCAGAAGGGGGTAGAAAGAGTNTTGCCTGGAGAATCCCATGGATGGAGGAGCCTGGTGGGCTACAGTCCATGGGGTCACAAAGAGTCTGACACTACTGAGCAACTAGGTCTATTTAAAGATTTCTACCATGGAGTAGTCTTTACTTTCTAATTATTTGTATTAGAATGCATGCTGAAAAAAATTCCTTTTTTAGGATGTAATATAGTAAAATATCCAAAGGAGACTTAACAAAACGTATGAAAACCATAGAGTTGTAAAATTCTATACATTTCCTTAAAGTGTACTTAATTTCACAAAGTATTGACACAACCATCATAACAGAATCCAACACTTTCATCTATGGTGGTATATATGCTGTTGTTCAAATATTCCTTGAAATGATTGTTGTGACAAAGAGAAATGAAGCCACTCTGATATTCTACAGACTCTGGAAAATAAATTATTTTTAGATATAACCATTTCTATGAAAGCTGCAAACAATTTAAAATGTGAGAACACTGATGTTTATAAATTTAACACAAGTTACATAATTTAGTAGTGAATTCACTGAATTTTAATGCAGGCTTTTATGAATCTACGAATCCATTTCCAAATATATTTAGAAATTTGTCCTCACACACAAGAGACAAATACATATTTTCAAGTTGTTAATAAAATAAAATAATCAGATCCAATAAAGCACCTATCTTTTTAATAGCTTTTAATATATATTTAAAGGAAACATGACACAATCTTGGTATCCAAAGTAGTTTCCAACAGGCAGAATTCTTAATAAAGAGTAAAAAGACACAGCTCAATTTTGGTATAAACCTTTAAGATATTTTAATTTACACTGGTATCATTTGTTAGTTTCTTGCTCAAAAGTGATCTATTAAATAATATCTCACATTCTTCATATAGGTTACTAGTACCAGAAGGAGTTTTATGAAACTTATTCTAAAAAAGATTGTAATTGTTTGTTTTGACCCACCTGGTGGTTATCTGATGGACTAATATAAGACTTCCTTTATTTTCTGTATCTTTGAAACTTCCTAGGGCTGAGGGGTAACCTGAAGTGTNGCCAGAAGGTTTAATCCAGAGACTGTCCTCAGGCAGCATACATTGTTATATAATCCTAAGGAATGCTGAGAAGGAAAAAATGTTTGTCCTTTTTTCCTCCTTGAAAATTCCAGACCCCTCTCTCCTTGGGGACCCCTAGCCTTCTTATCAACCTGCCTAGGAAATGACTCTCTCAACCTGAAGTGTGTTTGTTGAATATATAAAGGTACATAAATTAGCTTTACCTGGGGTCAGATATTACGGTTGGGAAACACTATATAAAACCTCTATAGCATTGGAGGATGGGCTTGGGAAAAAGATGCTTTGGATAATAAAGATTTTTAAAACCTCCCAGATAACTGACACTTGGTTCATAATCGGAAAGAAACTCTTGAGAACACCCTGAGCCCCACTTCTGACTGATGTTCAGGTCTCAATCAAGTGGAAGTGAAGACTAAGCTAGAGCTGTAAACTGCCAGATGGAATGTTCATGGTTTGCTCTAAAACACAAGAGAGTATACCTACAGAGACAGAGAAATAGTTCTTTGGTTTTCTATTTTATCTTTGTTTTTGGTATGAAAATAAGTTGATGTGTCATTACTAGCTGGCCACTAGGCAACTGGAACAAAGACTTCAGTGACCATATATGAGAAAGAATGTGGAATAGACAAGACTGAGCCCCACTTCTGACTGATGTTCAGGTCTCAATCAAGTGGAAGTGAAGACTAAGCTAGAGCTGTAAACTGCCAGATGGAATGTTCATGGTTTGCTCTAAAACACAAGAGAGTATACCTACAGAGACAGAGAAATAGTTCTTTGGTTTTCTATTTTATCTTTGTTTTCGGTATAAAAATAAGTTGATGTGTCATTACTAGCTGGCCACTAGGCAACTGGAACAAAGACTTCAGTGACCATATATGAGAAAGAATGTGGAATAGACAAGATTGGCTCAGACAGCATGCTAAACTAAATAACAAGTGTTACCATCAGCAGCAACTATAATTGCTGGGTAGTGGGGAGAACCTGATTTCTGTAGTTTTTCCATTAGGATTTGGACTAATACTCTGAATACCAAGTTTTTATCAAAAATACAGAAACAAGGAAGAATGGCTTATACTTGTTCAGTCACTCAGTTGTGTCAAACTCTTTGCAGCCCCATGGACTGTGAGATGCCAGGCTTCCATATCCTTCACTGTCTCCCAGAGTTTGCTCAAACTCACATCCATTAGAATTTGGACTAATACTCTGAATACCAAGTTTTTATCAAAAATACAGAAACAAGAAAGAATGGCTTATACTTCTTGTTCAGTCACTCAGTTGTGTCAAACTCTTTGCAACCCCATGGACTGTGGGATGCCAGGCTTCCATGCCCTTCACTGTCTCCCAGAGTTTGCTCAAACTCACATCCATTGAGTCCATGGTGCCATCCAACCATCTCATCCTCTGTCACCCTCTTCTCCTCTTGCCCTCAATCTTTTCCAGCATCAGGATCTTTTCCAAAGAGTCAGCTCTTTAACTCTGAATACCAAGTTTTTATCAAAAATACAGAAACAAGGAAGAATGGCTTATACTTGTTCAGTCACTCAGTTGTGTCAAACTCTTTGCAGCCCCATGGACTGTGAGATGCCAGGCTTCCATATCCTTCACTGTCTCCCAGAGTTTGCTCAAACTCACATCCATTGAGTCCATGGTGCCATCCAACCATCTCATCCTCTGTCACCCTCTTCTCCTCTTGCCCTCAATCTTTTCCAGCATCAGGGTCTTTTCCAAAGAGTCAGCTCTTTGTGTCAGGTGGCCAAAGTCTTGGTGCTTCAGCTTCAGCATCAGTCCTTCCAATAAACATTCAGGTTTGATTTCCTTTAGGATTAACTGATTCAATCTCCTTGCTGTCCAAGGGACTCTCAAGAGTCTCCTCCAACACCACAGTTAGAAAGCATCAATTCTTTGGCACTCAACCTTCTTTATGGTCCAACTCTCACACCTGAACATGATTACTAGAAAAACCATAGCTATGAATAGATGGACATTTGTCAGCAAAGTAATGTTCCTGCTTTTTAATATGCTGTCTAGGTTGGCATAACTTTTCTCCCAAGGATAAGCATCTTTTAACTTTATGGTTGCAGTCACCATCTGCATTGATTTTGGAGCCCAGGAAAATGAAATCTGTCATTGTTTCCATTTTTTCCCCATCCATTTGACATGAAATGATGGGACCAGATGTCATGATCTTAGTTTTTTGAATGTTGAGTTTTAAGCCAGCTATTTCACTCTCTTTCACCTTCATCAAGAGGTCCTTTAGTTCCTCTTCACATTTTTCCATTAGAGTGGTGTCGTCTAGGCAAAATAAATTAATAGAAATGGTGCCTGAGACATCCCTCAGGAATTATTGCCCAAACATTCAATCTGGGGGTTGCTGTGTATGTTCCTTTGTTGAGCTTACATCTTCATAAGCTTTTGAGGAATCATATTGAATACCTCTATTTAATGGTTGAGGAAAAATCAGTGGTCATGAATATTTACAATTTAATTGTACATTTTCTTCTGTGTTTTCACATGACTATGTTTACTGCCTCATCAAAATTTAAATGCAAAACCTGGAGAACTTATCAAAATAAGTATTTTGTGGTCTGTTTAGGAATAATATAGACATTTTCTGTTGTATTTAGGCAAGAAAAATTTTGTGTGGATCATTTCAAACTTAAAAACATGAATTAAACAAAAATAAGCATAGTATTTTCTAATGACACTGCACTTGCATTCCTACATACATAGTCCCCCAAATGGGACACAAATATTTAACTCGAATTTTATATATGAAGAGTCATATCAATGTGCATACTGGCAAAAGTGGAAACACCCCCAATATCCATCAACTGATGAATGATAAAATGTGATTAATGCATGCAATGGAATAAGACTCATCTATTAACAGAATAAATTTCTGATATGCTTATAAACTTAGAAAATAGTATGCTAAGTGAAAGAAGCCGGACAGAAAAGGACTCCATTTGCATGAAGTGTGCAGAATAGGTTTATCTATAGACAAAAAGTAAATTATTTGTTCTAAGATGCTGATTTAGGGGAAATGAATGATTCCTTAATTTGTGTAGGGTTTCCTTTCAGATGAGGGAACGGTTTTGACGTCAAGCAGTGGTGATGATTGCACAATATGTGAATTTACTAAAACTCACTGAATTATACTGCTTAAAATGGTGAATTATACCCTATGCAAATTTTCCCTAAACCTAAAGCAAACAATATATATTTATTACCTCCTACAAGACAGTGTCAAAAGCTCTGGGTTTCAAGGATTAAAGGCTAAATCCAATTTCAGTAACACTCTATAAGCTGTAAGTATTAGTTTCTTTTCATAGGGAAAATTTTCCCTCTGTTTTCACCAACCACATTGTGGAGTAAAAGGTAAGAGGAAAAATTCCGTGTTATACTGATTTACAGTACAGACACTTCTTTCTAGAAGCCCCAAGAAAAATTTGTCTGGGATTGGGATGCACCAAAACCCATGACTGAAGCATCCTTTGATTGTGTCATGAATGTGTCGACACATTCATTGAATGTGTCATTGAGTTAAATTCCTTCTCTCTTTGTTTTCAGAGTGAGAGGTAAATTCCATGTCACTATAGTCCTAGAGATGGTAAACACACACAGGCAACTACCAACAAGAACTTGAAGCTAGGGAGGTGGAAAAGGATGGTTCCTTTGTAAGAATGGGCCTTCCATCTTTAATTTGAATACACTATTTATTTTAAAGTTTCTTCTTTTCTAGCTTCACCTATTCCTAAGAAAACTCCAATTTAGAAACAGTGCCAGGGAACACATGTTGTTAGATGAGAAAAGAAGTCACGTGATGCAGTATGATATCCTGAATACTGTGAGTTTTCCAGCTGGTCTTTGGCTGCAGGTTAAAGTGGGAGAGTTTGGCTTTGATGGTCTTTATGATGAAGGTTTGGTGATCAATGACGAGATGGTAGAATGGCCTACTGGATTCAAAGAGGTATGAGACCGTTTCATGATTAGATATATAGACTAAAGATATTAAAGCTGATGCATCCTATGAAATGAAGAGTACACACATTTTCCTGAGCACTAAATTAACTCTTTGAATTCAACATCTTCACTCATATTGTAGAATCTTACATACTTTCTGAGGCAACATCTAGAAGGAGTAGTTGTATAGGTGAATATTTTTAGTTTGACTGTATCTATTTTTGCTACAGTTGGGTGAATGCAAAAAATAATGTTAATGGATATATTGAATACCCTGACCTTTTTAGAGAAGGGGATGACAGAGGATGAGATGGCTGGATGGCATCACTGACTCTATGGACATGAGTTTGAGTGAACTCCGGGAGTGGGTGATGGACAGGGAGGTCTGGCGTGCTGCAATTCATGGGATCACAAAGAGTCGGACATGACTGAATGACTGAACTGAACTGAACTGAAGATTCCTTCTTATGTATAGATAAACACAAGTAGATTATGAATGTCAACTACTTCTTAGAAGATCCCATTGACACATTCCCTTGGTTATATGCACATTACTGAATCATCAAACTTCATTCTAATTGGCATTTCAAAGCATTGACCACTATTTTCAAAAAATTTCCCAATTTAAAAACTCCAGGGTAATTTTAAAGTGATTCTTTGTGCAACTGTTTAACATTTTGCACATGAAAATATTTGGAACTGTTTTACAAGTCTGTGCTGCTCTGTTCAAGAGCCATGAATTGCATTAATCAAAGTCTGCATTTCATAACACTTTCTCATGGTTTGCGTCTTCATTGTTTATGAAGCTACTTTTCATAGTGTGTCTGCTTTGACATTGTTAGGTTGTTTTATGTAAAACCTCCATCCTCTATGCAGCCAATTCGAGAGCATCAGTCAGTCAGTCAGTTCAGTAGCTCAGTTGTGTCCGACTCTTTACGACCCCATGGACTGCAGCACACCAGGCTTCCCTGTCCATCACCAACTCCCGGAGCTTACTCAAACTCATGTCCATTGAGTCAGTGATGCCATCCAACCATCTCATCCTCTGTCGTTCCCTTCTCCTCCTGCCTTCAGTCTTTCATAGCATCAGAGTCTTTTCCAATGAGTCAGTTCTTCCCATCAGGTGGCCAAAGTATTGGAGTCTCAGCCTCAGCATCAGTCCTTCCAACGAATCCTTTAGGATGGACTGGTTGGATCTCCTTTCAGTCCAAGAGACTCTCAAGAATCTTCTCCAACACCAATTCAAAAGCATCAATTCTTTGGTGCTCAGCATTTTTAATAGTCCAGCTCTCACATCCATAGATGACTCTGGAAAAACCATAGCTTTGACTAGACAGACCTCTGTCAGCAAAGTAATGTCTCAGCTTTTTAATATGCTGTCTATGTTGGTCATAGCTTTTCTTCCAAGGAGCAAACATCTTTTAATTTCATGGCTATAGTCACCATCCGCAGTGATTTTGGAGCCCAAGAAAATAAAGTGTTTCACTGTTTCCTTTGTTTCCCCATCTATTTGCATGAAGTGATGGGACCAGATGCCATGATCTTAGTTTTCTGAATGCTGAATTTTAAGGCAGCTATAACACTCTATTTCACCTTCATCAAGAGGCAAAACCAATACAGTATTGTAAAGTAATTAACCTCCAATTAAAATAAATAAATTTATATTTAAAAAAAGAAGCTCTTTAGTTCTTCTTCACTTTCTGCCATAAGGGTGGGTGCCATTTGCGTATCTGATATTTCTCCTGGCAATCTTGATTCCAGCTTTTGCTTCAACGAGTCCAGCGTTTTGCATGATGCATTCTGCATATAAGTTAAATAAGTAGGGTGGCAATATACAGCCTTGACGTACTCCTTTCCTGATTTGAAACTAGTCTGTTGTTCCATGTCTAATTCTAACTGTTGCTTCTTGACTTGCATAGAGAACATATGAAAATGAGCATATGAGATATATGCTCATAGTAAAATACATACAGAACATTTTACTATGCCTCAGATTTTACATAAATTAAATGCTCACATATTTTACATATGAGAGCATAGTAAAAAAATTTTTTTCAGATAAAACTTTGGTATCATGACCATATGGATATCTGTACTGACAAGATTTTTGGATTATGTTGTTAAACAAGAGAAACGCAAGGTTCGTTGTCAGGAATATATGATATAGAAGCCATGAAATATTTTGGTAAAATTTAGTTTGTCTTTGTAAAGAATGTGGAAATGTCACTTAGTATCTCATATTTAGGTTTCTAGAGAATATGACAAGGCTGGGATTGGGGAGGAGACCTGGTGATGTAGCAGAAGATGAAATGTTTTTTCTTCTGTGAGAATACAGATATTCTCTGATAGCAGCTAATCATATGCCAAATTTGACCAAAGATTGTCTATTTTTCCTTTCAGACACCAGAACCTGTATGTAGCCAGAGATGTATTTCAGGGTTCTGGAAAGCTCCATAGGAAGGAAGGCCTATTTGCTGCTTTACTTGTGCTTTGTGCCCAGAGAGAGACACTTCCAACCACACAGGTATAAAAATTTACAGTCACCTATGGTCACCCTACCAGGGCTTCCCTCGTAGCTCAGCTGGTGAAAAATCCACCTGCAATGCAGGAGACCCCGGTTCAATCTCTGGATTGGGAAGATCCCCTGGAGGAGGGCATGGCAACCCACTCCAGTATTCCTGCCTGGAGAATCCCCATGGACAGAGGGGCCTGGCGGGCCATGTACTGTCCATGGGGTTGCAAGGAGTCAGACACGACTGAGTGACTGAGCACAGCATGGTCACCCTGCCCCTCAGCTTTTTCACGATGAGAAGGAAACTGAGGGCTATGTGAAAGGGGTTATGGCATCTCGTTTCTCAATTCATGTACTTATTTAGTTTTTGACCTTTCCATTTTTATTGTGGTTAAATATGCATCATATAAAATTTACCATTTTATCCTTATGAGTACAATTCAGTGACATTAATAAATTTCTATTGCTGTGCAATCTTCTCAATTGTCCCTATACAGAGCGATCACCTCTAACTTCATCTCAACATGAAACTTACTTCCTCTTAGTCTCGACTCCCCTGTGAGCCTCATTCCACTTTCTGTGTCTACGAATTTGCCTATTCTAAGCATTAATACATCTATAAATAAGGGCTTCACAGGTGGTGCTAGTGGTAAAGAACCCTCCTGCCAATGTAGGAGATATAAGACATGCCAGTTTGATCCCTGAGATGGAAAGATCCCCTGGAGTAGGAAATGGTAACCTACTCCATATTACCTGGAGAATCCTATAGACTGAGGAGCTTGGAGGACTACAGTCCATAGCGTCTCAAAGAGTTGGACATGACTGAAACCACTTAGCCTTACACATATCTATAAATAAAACCATATTTATCCTTTGGAGTGTGACTTTTTTAAAAGGATAAGACCTCTAAGATTTGTGCACATTGTAGCCTGTGTCAGATAAACTCCTTTCTTTTTAAGGCAGGGTGCTCTTGCACTGCGTATATGTACCTCATTTTGTTTAGCCAATTATCTGTCAATGGACATTTGGGTTGTTTCCATTTTTTGCCGACTGTAAGTAATGCTGGAGAGACATTATTTATTCAAATCATTGCTTCAGATCTGAAGAGAATACAACTAGATCAAAATTGCTCATCGAGGCTAATTCTATGTTTGATTTTTAGAGAAACTGTCAGACTTATTTCTGCAGCAGCTGCACCATTCTTCATTCTCAGCAAGAACATACAAAGGTTTCAATCTTTACATCCTCTCCAACACTTCTAAATATTATGTCAGAAGGGATCAGTATGTACAATGACAGGAAATGTCTCTGTTTACCACATATTGAAATGTGGTACAACTGAAGAAATGCTGAGTCTGATTTCTCCCCATATGCAGAGCTGTGTGTCTAAAAGAGTATCCAAACTGGGAGAGAAATCATTGCCACCCAAAAATCATGACCTTCCCAGCCTTTGAGGATTCCTGCGGGATTCCACTGACCTGCACGGCTCTGTGGCTCTTTGTCATCACAGCTATGGTTTTGTGGGTCTTTGTGAATCACTGAGATACCCCTGTAGTCAAAGCCAATAACTGGACTCTCAGCTATGTCCTGCTCATCTCTTTCCTTCTGTGCTTTCTCTGCTCCTTTCTCTTCATTGGTCATCCCAACAGAGCCACCTGCATCCTCCAACAAATCACATTTGCAACTGTGTTCACTGTGGCTGTTGCCCCTGGTTTGGCCAAAACCCTGACTGTGATCCTGGCATTCAAGGCCAGGAAACGGGAAGAACCATGAGGCAGTTACTGGTAACAGGAGCTTCTAACGATGTCATCCCCTTGTGCTCCCTGGTCCAAGTGATTCTCTGTGGAGTCTGGCAGGGGACCCATCCCCTTTCCTTGAGATGGACACTCATTCTGAGCCCAAGGAGCTCATAATCGTGTGCAAGAAAGATTTGGTCACGGATTTCTACTCTGTCCTGGGATACCTGTGTTCCTTAGCTCTCGGGACCTTCTCCTTGGCTTTCCTGGCCAGGAACCTGCCTGACACCTTCAATGAAGCCAAGTTCCTGGCCTTCAGCATGCAGCGTCTGGGTCACCTTCCTCCCTGTCTCGCACCAAGGGCAAGTTGTGGTGGCCGTGGAGATCCTGTCCATGTTGGCCTCCAGTGCTGGGCTCCTGGGCTGCATCTTTGCCCCAAAGTGCTACATCATTTGCCTAAGACCTCAGAAGAACACTTTGAAAGTTTTGAGGAACGAAATAGATTCTAAGGGAAATAGACATTGATGTTTTATCCCGTAAATCTCAATCACAATTTTGGCCTTGAGCAAAGAATGACTCAGAGAAATGATATTCTGTTTATTCATTCAAATATTAGAAGCCATCAAAAACTATTTCAAGCCAATGTCAAGGATTCTGCTCCCTCTTTGAAGAGTCTGTACAGCTTACCCTCGGCCCTTATGCTCACAGATAGATGTTTATCTCAGGTAAACAGTGTCAGACTTTATTTTTTTGGGCTCCAAAATCACTGCAGATGGTGACTGCAGCCAGGAAATTAAAAGACGCTTACTCTTTGGAAGAAAAGTTATTACCAACCTAGATAACATATTCAAAAGCAGAGACATTACTTTGCCGACTAAGGTCCATCTAGTCAAGGCTATGGTTTTTCTTGTGGTCATGTATGGATGTGAGAGTTGGACTGTGAAGAAGGCTGAGCGCTGAAGAATTGATGCCTTTGGACTGTGGTGTTGGAGAAGACTCTTGAGAGTCCCTTGGACTGCAAGGAGATCAAACCAGTCAAAGGAGACCAGTCCTGGGTGTTCATTGGAAGTACTGATGCTGAGGCTGAAACTCCAATACTTTGACCACCTCATGCAAAGAGTTGACTCATTGGAAAAGACTCTGATGCTGGAGGGATTGGGGGCAGGAGGAGAAGGGGATAACAGAGGATGAGATGGCTGGATGGTATCACTGACTCGATGGGCGTGAGTCTGAGTGAACTCCAGGAGTTGGTGATGGACAGGGAGGCCTGGCGCGCTGCGATTCATGGGGTCACAAAGAGTCAGACACAACTGAGCGACTGAACTGAACTGAATGACTTTCCCAAAGCTTCTGGTATTAATCTAGCTATTTCCTCTATTATTGTGTGTACAGTAAGCATATCTTCATTCCTTCAACTGCTCTTCATCCCATAACTGTTCTTAGATAACTAAATAGTATTCAGAATACTTTTACTGTACTTTTTGTTTTGCCTTTTCAGTGGTCACTGAAAGTGTAAAGAGTCACATTTGGATAAAATATTCAACTTACACATGACTTGCCCATGTGTTATTGCAACTCTTTTAGAGTTTCAAAATTCTAAATTAATGTAATATACTAATTTAAAATTAAATAAAAAATAAAAGATGTATTTCTCAATGAAGATTTAGCCAATTTCAATCTTGTAATATATTTCCCCCATTATTTTAAATCATAATTTTCCCACTTGCTTGACATGAAGACCATGTCAAATACTAAGGAAGCTAATTTCTTATATAAAAATTACCTATATATGAATTAAGATGTGACAAGGGAAAGATTGATGGATCTTATGTGAAAATTAAAAGCAAGTCCAATAAATATTTGCTGTTTTTGTTCAGTCACCAATTTGTGTCCACCTCTTTGCCACCCCGTGGACTACAGCATGCCAGGCTCCTCTGTTGCCCACTATCTCCCAGAGATTGCTCAAATTCATGTTCATTGAGTCAACCATCGCATCCTCTGCTGCTCCCTTCTCTTTTCCCTTCAATCTTTCCAAAACTCATGGTCTTTTCCAATGATTCATCTCTTCACATCAGGTGGCCAAAGTATTGGAACTTCAGCATCAGTCCTGCACATAAATATTCAGGGTTTATTTCCTTTAGGATTGACTGGTTGGATATCTGTGCTGTCCAGAGGCTCAACCTTCTTCATGATACAACTCTCATATCAGTACAGTTCAGTCCAGTCACTCAGTCGTGTCTGACTCCCTGTGGCCCCACGAACTGCAGCACGCCAGACCTCCCTGTCCATCACCAACTCCCAGAATCCACCCAAACCCATGTCCATTGAATCGGTGATGCCATCCAACCATCTCATCTTGTCATCCCCTTCTCCTGCCCTCAACCTTTCCCAGCATCAGGGTCTTTGCAAATAAATCAGCTCTTCACATCATGTGGTCAAAGTACTGGAGTTTCACCTTTATCAAC